>MU399571.1:422638-741802 GCA_022578875.1 Hypoxylon crocopeplum
GCCCGGCCCCCCGCCCCCCCGCCGCCCCCCCCCCCGCCCCGCCCCCCCCCCGCACAGCGTGGTCGCCAGTCTTTCTGAAGCACTAGATATTGCCAACGACAGTTCTATAGAGGCGTCCCCTACTAGGGCTCCCCAGAGACAATATCCTGCCTCGTAGACATCCCTCATAAAGGTCTATCCCAATAGCGATGTATATCTAAGATGATACTATGCGTACCTAGGTACACACTGTATCATGTAAGTCATCGCTAGCACTAGACGTCCGGCACTGGAGTTTCAAGCACGTGATACTAACTAGAGTATGCGGATCCCTAATCCGCAAAAGCTATGCTTAGGAGTTGGTAGTTGCGAGATACCTAGGACAGAAAACTGCTACATCGAGGTGCTGAGGTCCTGGGTCGAAATAGCCGCCTGTGAGGTAGGGACAGACTAATAGCACTTCGGCATAGACACAGTGCCGAGATGGATTATTACCTCATCGGCATGGGGTGTGTGGGGGTGTTCCGGCGTCCCAACTGTGCCCGTAAAAGCCGAACACAAGAAACCTCCTCAAGCGGTTCCGTGATGGCGGCACAATGGAGGAGATATGCCATACGTCGACAACGAGACCGCGAGAAACCTAGTCGCCGAACTGACTGTGGTGTAACTAGGTATAGTGCTGACTGCATATGATGTATGACAGGAGGTTGGCGTTTGTGATGATCTAGATGATATAGATTAGATTATCAAAGCCACATTATACCCGAGAATCATCGTGGGAAATGACTCAACTCAGATGACCCTTAGCGAACTTTACATACTTATGTTACATATGTCATCATTTGTTAGCTACTTATGACATCGACGGACATAAGACACGGCGTCGGTCCTATTTCACGTAGCAGCACAAACCCCGGAGGTCGCGTTTCCGAGCTCAGTAACATCCTGATGGAGCCAAATCCCAACAAAGAGTCACGTCTGGCGCGCCATTGAGCGCCCTCAGGCCTAAAGCTATGTCCGACTACTACCGCTATCTCCCGCTTGGCAACAATTGGTTCCTAGGATGTAAGGGTGACGACAGAGCCTATTGGCAGTTGACACGCTGATATCTCCATGCTACTCTAGCAACTGATCTCTAATATCACAGCATTTGTCAGCCCGTTGATATACAGGTGGGTAGCAGAGCAGTTAGTGTGTAGTGTGTGACTTATCTACGACTGACTCGCCGTCCATTACCCACTATAAAGTCTAGCCCGGGCATCTCGTGTCGATGTGTATTGGGCAAGCACTCTGACTTGATAAGCCATCAACTCGAAGATCGCATCGTCAAATCTATTACTATGGCAACAGCTACAGTGAACAGAGAAGCCGTCAGCGCATTCACCAAGACCACACACAGCGATACATACGAGTACATATCTACAAAGAAAGCCGATCTTTCCGGAATATCGGTGTTTATCACTGGAGCATCTAAGGGTGTCGGGAGGGAGACGGCCCTTAGCTTCGCCGCAGCCGGCTGCTCTAAGATAGGCATCGGGGCTCGGTCTGATCTATCGAGCTTGGAAGCCGAGATCAAAGAGGCAGCAAGAAAAGCGGGCCGCACTAGAGAGCCTACGGTGGTCAGCGTGAAGCTCGATGTCACCTCCGAGGACAGCGTCAAAGCTGCCGTAGAGGCTGTCTCAAACGAATTCGGAGGGAGGCTGGATGTACTGATCAACAACGCCGGGTACCTGGAAGAGTGGATGCCTCTCGGGGACACCAACACACATGAATGGTGGACGACGTACGAAGTCAACGTCAAAGGGGTGTACCTGTGTAGCAAATATTTCACACCGTTGCTCCTCGAAAGTGACCTCAAAACGAATATCCTCATGTCAAGTGCCGGGGCTATCTCGGTTACACCTACTGCTTCAGCATACCAATCGACTAAGTTCGCGGTCTGCCGGATCGCAGAATATATAGCGACGGAGTACGAGGAACGTGGCCTCGTCTGCTTTGCTATCCATCCCGGTGGTGTCAAGACGGAGCTAGCTAGCAATATGCCTCTCTACATGCACAGAGTCCTAGTCGATGAGCCACAGCTCCCAGGAGATAGTCTTGCGTGGCTGGCAAAAGAACACCGTCCATGGCTGAGTGGAAGGTATATCAGCGCCAACTGGGATATGGAAGAGCTTGTGGCTAAGAAGGACGAGATTGTTAAGGGTGACTTATTGAAATTCAGGCTGACGACGACCTTTTAGCTTTGGTGTACCTAGGATTTCTACATTGGTCATATATAGCATTTCGTAGAGTAATGTACAAATAGCTAAAATCATGAGCTTTTATCTAGATGATAGAGTATAGGATGAGATCCTCGTGACTGATGACTCGTAAACTACCGAATTGGAAACAACTAATGACTTATTTAGAATATAATGGGGTTGGTCTGTCTCTTAGGCGTCGGCTAAGTAGATTCGAGCCTAAGGAGTAGGATAGGTATGCTGCTTGACTCTTGTATGAGTTTATGAGAACCTCGTTATTAGGTATAAAACTCGATTGTAGTTGTTTGTGCCTGCATCGAGCTTATCTTGTTCAACGTTTCACAGCATCATGATTTAATTATAAAAGTGACGTATCTTCACTGGAGTTGAGCTAAAAACGGCGCCGCTTAGGTAAGAGTATGTATCTTCTAAAATATTAGGCCTAAGAAGTTTCCACAATTGAAGCTCTTTTTCCAATTCCGAAGCTTCACATTCACTGTTATAAAAATTCACCTGTCTTTGCTTTATGATGACCACTTTAATACCTTGAGCTTTAATCGCAATTCTCTTCTAGCCCTCGTTCATACCTGTCTTATGTGTAGCTGTAGAAGCTCAATGGCTGCGATTGATCCCTACGCGACGCGTTAATTACTCCGAACCCACGAAATATGCCCTCTCGCAATGCCCGATCCAAAGCGCCCACCACCGACTACAAGGCCATTGCCGCAGAATGGGCCCGCGCGAAACGAATAAAAGGGCTCGAGAGTGCTGCGAATAAACCTAGTAGCTCCTCTACGGACGATGAAGCGAAGCGCGCTGCTCTTGAGGCTCGTCGAAAGACAGCTTTTGAGCACCGCTGGTTTTGGACCGTGGGATTTTGGGTCTGGCTGCTATGTATGCACCTTGTTGGCATATTACTCTTTACGAGCGGCTTCCTCTTGACCAGATTGGTTTTGGACGAACGGTCGGAATGCGACAGCCCACCAATCGAGCCGTTATTGGAATGGAGTGGGAGGGGCACTGTAGAAGGTGGTTGCTGGCATCCTAAAACCTTCAACAAAGCTGTCGTTGTCTTGATAGATGCTTTGCGCTATGACTTCACTGTCCCGGTTGGTGACGGCGACGGGAACGATGCCGAGGTCTATCATAACGCATTCCCTTTCCTCTATGAGACGTCGGTCCAGTCACCAGGAAATGCATTTTTGCGACCATTCATTGCTGACCCTCCAACCGCTACTCTCCAAAGACTGAAGGGTCTGACGACCGGAACTTTGCCTACGTTTGTCGATATTGGATCCAGTTTTGCCGGAACAGCTATTGAAGAGGACAATCTCTTGATGCAATGGAGGGATCAAGGAAAGCGAGTTGTCCATCTGGGCGACGATACTTGGATTTCCCTATTCCCTGACTACTTCGAACCCAACATCAGCAGAGCCTATGACAGCTTCAATGTATGGGATCTACATACAGTTGACAACGGCGTCTTGGAACACATATTTCCGTTGTTGCAGCCCGATAAGACACAACAATGGGATATCCTCATAGGACACCTTCTTGGTGTAGATCATGCTGGCCACCGATACGGACCCAACCATGCCGCTATGACTGTAAAGCTTCAGCAGATGGATACCTTCATTCGAGACCTCGTAAAGGAGATTGACGACGATACGCTGCTCATAGTCATGGGCGATCATGGGATGGACAGCAAGGGTGATCACGGCGGCGAAAGTGACGACGAGGTGGAAGCTGCTTTGTGGATGTACTCGAAAAGGCCAATCTTCGGCCGCACCCAACCCGAGTTCGCAACGCCACCAGCTACAGCGAAAATCCGTCCAGTTAATCAAATCGACTTGGTTCCGACTTTGGCTCTTCTTCTTGGTATTCCTATACCATATAATAATCTTGGCCGGCCGATTGAAGAAGCTTTCGTTGGCTCTGAAGGAAATGCCTGGGATCATCTTGCTGCCGCTTCCAGTGTAGCATCTGCGGGAATCAGGAGATATCAAGCATCGTACTTCAAAGCACGGGGTATCGAGCAAAGCACCAACCCCGGGTCGCCTGCGTCGCTCTGGAACGATGCCGAAGCTCTTGTCCAGTCGAGTACCAATTCTAGACCATGGGAGGCTCTACATAAGGCTTATACTGCTTACCAGGAGGAGACCTTGAGTCTCTGCAAGGATCTCTGGGCTAGATTCGACATCCCAAAGATGATCTTAGGTATCGTGGTCATGGCATTCGGTGTCGCCGTATTATTGCTCTACGTATCTAGAGATGAAGATGAAGACTTTGCAGTTCTCGACGACGCCGAGCTGGACTTCGCTGAGAAGAGCCTAGAATTGCAAAACCCAACAGCGGACTCAGATGTTACGTCTTACAAAGGCTTAAGCAAGTCACTTGCTAAAACGGGTATTATAAGCGGCGCATTGATAGGTGGTCTGAGTTCTATCCTAGTCATGGCTATAGGATCTGGCGAGTGGTTATTGGCCGCTGCTGCAACGGCCATCGGGAGCATGGTCGCTGTGACCGGTACTATGTTCCGGGTCCGAGGGAGGCATATACTTAATCTCCTACCGAACACTTTCTGGGGATGGCTGTCCGTCATTTTCATACTGAGCCAATCTATCGGCTTTGCTTCCAACTCGTATACTATCTGGGAGGACTCGATTTCTCTGTTCTTCCTCTCGACCTTTGGCTTCGCAAACGCGGTCGCTTCGCTTCAGCGGCCCTCGATTCGCGACCGGGCCTTAGGCATTTACCACTCCATCTTGTTCGTCGTCCTTACCCGGGTGGCTTCCTTTTCGAAGCTTTGTAGGGACGAGCAGATGCCCTACTGCACGTCGACATACTACGCATCCGCCAATTCGTCGACCTCGGCCCCTTGGCAATTGGCCATACCATTCACCGTCTTCCTTATCCTCCCATCTATAATTAAATCGTACATGCAGTCCTCGCGGTCATACGAAGGTCTTGCGCCCATGTGGATTGGTTACGTGTTCAGAACCGGTCTCTTCCTCGCTGCTGCTTACTGGACCCTCGATGCCGCAGACAATGCCGACTGGCTCACGGCGCTTCCGGAGAAGCTGCTGAAGACTATCCAAATCTCCGTCGCTCAATTGGTCCTAGCGCTGGCTTTCGTAGCCGGTACTACAGCGTTCATCTGGGCCCCCCCTTGTGTTTCTATCATAACCACGGCATCCAACAACCGGACAGCCCAGATCACCGTACTCGGTTACGGCAACACGAACGGCGCTCGCTATCTTCTCCTGCCGGTCAATATCGCAGCCGCTTGCATCCTCCTCTCGAAGCCGATGGGCGGCGGCGCCATCGCCATCATGCTATGGCAGATCCTGGCGCTCGCCGAGATGGTCGACGTCAACGACGCGTCGGCCGAGACGGTCGGGCCCGTGGCGCTGGCACTGCTGGGCAATTTCCACTACTTCAAGACGGGCCACCAGGCCGTGCTCTCGTCTATCCAGTGGGATAGCGCCTTCGTCCCGCTCCTCACCATCCGCTACCCCTGGAGCCCGCTCGCCGTCGCCCTCAACACGTTCGCGGGCCAGGTCCTAGCCTGCGCCGCCGTTCCGCTACTGGTCCTCTGGAAGACGTCGCCCAAGCGCAAGGGCGTCCTCGAATCTGTTAGTCGCGCCCTCGCCGCCTTCGTCGCTTTCTACGCCGTCCAGAGCCTCGCCACCATGGCCTGGGCCGGCTACCTCCGCCGCCACCTCATGCTCTTCCGCGTCTTCAGCCCCCGCTTCATGATGGCCGCCGCCGTCCTGCTGACCGTTGATCTTGTGGGTATCGCCGTCGCGCTGCTCGGCGTCAGGACGAATGTCCTTGCTATCAGCGAGGTCTTCGGGTTCGCGGATTAGGTATGAGCGAGTGGATGGGTGGGGCTGGGAAGGGGAGAGGGAGATGCGAGTACGGATAAGAATAAGAATAAGGACATAGGACATAGGAATATGTCTGGGCTACTGTGTGTATATTCGATCGTAGCAAAGAAACATTTGTATAAATGCGAAAACAAGTATATAAAGTTATTTAACGCTACCTATCTTGAATCGACACTGATATACTTACGTCTATCCATCATAAGAGTCAACAATAATATATCATAAGCAACCTAAATCTGAGCGATTGATTGTACTCTACGTCGAAATTACTCTCTGGTTATTTCAGTTGATTGATTAACTGTTGGCGATCATTGCTCAGATTATTAGGATAGCCACAGACGTCTAAGCGTGCAGCTACCCACCGATCAACGCCTCTCTTCCAATCGGGAAGCAAACATGACCTGGCGGCCCTGGGCGGCTTCCCGGCCCAGGCCGTCCCTAGATCAGATAATCTGTAAGTATGCTGCCGATCGCACGGCAAGAAACGGGGGAAAACGTGGTGGTTGCAGGTGGGCTTGCTGATAAGCGTCCGAGACATACCTCATGCGTTCCTGTGAAATCATGAAAAGGGCACTTCTAACATGTGCAGTTTTCTGTCTGACTTCTGTTTCTTGTGAGTGTCATCCATGACTGAGTATCAGGTGGTGGGATCGTATTTGTAGACACTAGATGGTATTTTTATTCATCCAGGTGGCTTATATGGGTATGCATTAATTACTAAATTCTCCCGCGTGCGACGTACGCAGGCCGCAAGATATGTACAAGAATCCTATTTTCGTCAATGGATGGCTTTATGCGAGTAATAGGGTGCTTCGCCTCCCCGTGTCTTAGACACCTGCCCGATCAACGAAAGCCACCGCCACCACTCCAACAACCCGCCTATCTACCTCATCCGAGCCTCGAAATGGAAAGGACCTCGGATATGCTTGTGCCCGGTCTTCCATTTTAAGGCTTTCTATCGTTCCAAACAGTGGTGGGGAATTAGATGATAATCAGTATAAGATATAAATATAAATCATGAAAAATAGTCCGGTATTGTGTATTCCGTAAGAAGTAGGGAATGTCAAGTGGGTATCAAAATGCGCCGTTCTGTTGTATTGCCGTTTCGTAAAAGCAGTCGTTGCCATCCAGTATCCGAAGCCGTATCCAAAAATGAGCTTGTCACCTCCAATCCTATCCCGAGGACGCCGCTGAAATCTAGTACCTCCTGTACCGAAATATCGATCGTATTTTCGTTGCGTAATATGTTATATAATCCATCGAGAGATGGCCATAAATAGCAACGATAACATGAGCAAAGACGGAGCTTGCGCAATGGATGTTGCAGCATTGTCTGGAAGTGCCTCCGGAAGCGCTGCACTGACAAAGTTCGAACCGCACTCCGAGTCTATCTTCGTTGCTGCTCCGACGTACGTACTCGCTATCCATTTCTTTCGGTCAGCTGCCGCCGCTTGGTAGATCTTCATCGTCTCGCTCGTGCAGTAATTGCACGCAGGCAAGGCGTTTTCAGGCAGAGTCGAATTGAAAGGTAGATTGTAGAGATAGACGTTGGAAGGAGTCGTAAGGTTCGTAACGGCATTGGCAAAGCAATACGCTGAAGTATCTGGGTCCGTCAAGCACGTCGCGCCGTATATTTCAGCATATGCCTTCATTCCCTTGTAAGCCTGAACGACGAGTGCATTCTGCTTCTCAAAATCCTCTCCGCAATTCTCACTAGATGTAAGCTGTGAGGCGAGGTCGTTCAGGTAGTTAGTGCAAGATTGCTTGTCAGCCTTGCACGATTGGTCGAGGACCTGCGTTATTTTGACCAAGGACCTCATGGCTTGGAAGAACGCATTGGAGCCCTAGAAAGTTTGTTAATTGCGGTTCCACAGGCTGAGGGGTTTCGTGAACCGACCTTCAGAAGAAGCGAGATGGGATAGCATTGTTGAAATGTCGGATCTGCCAAAAACTTTTCGATGAAGTCGGGGCAAGATCCGCCTCCATCGTCGCCAGAGAAATTCGCAGCGAGCGCGCCGTCGAAAGGGGTCGGAAGAGGACCAGTAGCGACCGTGGAAGTTGTGGTTGGCAGGGCCGTAGCGGTCGCGACGTTGATTTCGATCGTCTGCGTTTCTGGCAGTCGACGAACGAGTTGGCGATGCTCGTCTTCGGACATGATATGCCACTGACCATCGACGAAAATCGGTATCCGCGTATCAATCAGCAGCGTTGTCTCAGTCGATCGTGGGGAGCCGTCCAGTGAAATAGCAGCGGCTAGGGGGATCCAACAGGAAATGATCAGGATGATCACTGCCATTTGTATCCAAGACTTGTGGTAAGGTGAAACGGCAGGGTATGGCGGACCACACCCGCGGCGCTGCGACCACTGGCGCCCGAAGGAATAATTTGGTGCCATTATGTTGCCGAAGCAGGTAACCGATCAGCGGAATCTTCACACATCACTTCGTGATGCGAGAGCCTCCGGCCCGTCTTGACTCTATTTTCGTAGCAACCCGGCGTATACTACGAAAACCGGCTGTGTTTAAACGCGTTACGTTGGATGTGAGAAGAAGAATTGCAGCTGCTTCCACCATTCGTCTTTATTATATTCAAAAGATCTAAGGCCCGAACCCGGTATTGGGCTACGGATCATGGAAAGGTATGACTCCGTTGCGGGGGACGAATTGTCCAATATAATGGATCCGCGGGTAAATGAGAGCGTCCCGTAGTAAAAGGGCACGACACCAATGAGGTGGTGTGCTTATATACGATGTTAGTGATCCAAGGCGGCGTGCGGGGGATAATATTGAAGCTGGCGAGTCCTTATAGTGAGCGACAACGACTGGCAATCCGGATATGTATTGGGATAGATGGATGCTATGGGAAGCCGAGGGACGGGGAAGAGGACGAAAGGACTAGAAGGATCACTTCTGCAAACAAGAGCACAACACCGTTGTTTTTGAATGAAATGGAGCCAAATCGGTGCTGGTCAGAGCACGACGGGTGGCATCAGCGCTCCCGAGCGTTCCCATTTCTGGTCTTCTGTCCGGTTGGCCTGTCGGCGAAGCGCAAGTTACCCGCTATCACTAGACTGGGCCGGGCGCCTGTCAAGAATGCAACGGGGTCAAATATTGCAGTTGGGGTCTGAATGTACCATACAGTAATAAGATATGACCTTATGCTTCATGGTACTGTAAGAATCGACCCCAATCATGCCGGTGTTATGGCGCGATTCCTGTGCCGCCTAGCTTGCCTCTAGGCGAATACGGCCACACGGTTACCGAAAGTCGACTTGTCATTTCTGTATAAAGTTGTCAGAAATCATCACACCGGCATAGCTCATCAGGAGTCTCTGCAGACGAAGCCGGTGTAAGACAAGGACTTCCTTGAGTTGTTCAATCTCAACTTGACCAGCTTGTCTGCGTTACCAACAGCAGTAAGGAGGTTATAGAAGTCAATGGTCTAGAACGAATGGCCCGATTCGATCGAATCCCGATTGGGAATGCATGGATATTGTTGGTGAAGGATTGGTTAGGTTCGCATAAGCGAAATTTCAGCAGATTCGGTGTCAATGACATTGTTGTCATGTACGTACTAGCGAATTAACGTTCCTTATCAGGCTTCCAAGTACTTAAAACATGCTAGCACTGCATTATTTCAGCACTAATGCCAGGCACAGCCGCAGCTCCCTCGTGTCCGCCTGTTCGCCAGCAGCCACTAGGGCTATTTTGCAGCGACCTAGCGTAACGGGTACCTACCGCTACTGCCACTAGTGTCGATAGGTACAATGCATTGTAGTGGACAATAGCTGTATAATGAAAGTACATACCAGACATAGACTAGCAGGCCCATCGAGATTAAATCCCATTCATTTCATATCTCGGTTCATAATCCCTCAGTCTCTTTTCTTCTTCTACATGTACATACATATTCGGGCCATTCCTATATAGCCCACCGACAACACTCCTAATGAGCAAACATCATATGCATGTCTATGAATCGAGTAGGCTGCTACTTACTATGTATGTAGTAAAGACATGTCGTATCACGAATCACTGCTTTCCCAGCTCCGGCTCGATTCGTCCGGATCACCGCCCATCGGTAGTGTAAGGTAGCATCGGGTTCAAATATAACGAAGCCGTACAAGTCTCTCCCCTTACCTTGAGCCAAGACACCCCGATCGGTACCAAAGAACTCTCTCTTCATTTCTTACATATTAAGAATCCAGGATCCCGGGATCCTTCTTGCCAATGAGACCTCGAGACCGCCGCATCTTGGCTATTCTATTCACTCTATTTTAATGAAGTCTTTATGAGCTGAGGCGTTCAAGACAATACTTTTGATTCACCAATAGCCGCAAGGGTGAGAGGCGCCGAGCCGCGCCGGGTTCTCATCCCCGACCCTACGCCATGGGTTCGCTATGTTATTATCACTACCTAATATCGAAATATGCTACGGTGCAGATGAAGGCCTCACATCCCACGAGTATATAGTCGACTTATGTAAGCTTAATATGATTCATACAGGAGCTTTCTGCAAGCAAGCGGCCTCTCAACACCACCCTATATTTCGTTTTATCTTTACCAGGCAGGTTTCATGACCTGTTGTATTCGGCAATGACTAATATGAACGGAATCCCCTTCCAACCAAGCCGAGATCACCGAGGACGCAGCGAAGGGAAGAAAAGAAATTGCCCGCGGCGAAGGCGGCGCTCGAGATGGTCCAACGGGTAGTAGATCGATCACCACGCTGATAGCCTTTATTAGCTAGTTGATCGACGAGATCGTCACTTTAAACTTATGAACAATCTAGCCCTATATTGTTGATCGCTTACATAGTAACACTTCATTAACTTTAAGCCAACATCTCTGGAGCACTATATAATATAATACTTCTACATATCTACCTAGGTAGGTATGTGGGGATTAGACCATGAAGTGCCTAGTGACCAACGGATGACTTGTCTTACTCTCACCTAACCTAGGCATCTCAGAGCTGAACCCGCAACTACCCACCACAACTTTGCCCTCTTATTCTCCATCCCCTTGGCACACTACGTCGTTTCGAGCCGTAGCAATGAGATAGGATTCTCGAGTCTGACCTCAGCTTTCACCAAAACCGGGGTCCGCGATACGGGACCCAAAGGTCTCAGCACCGCCGTGTAATACCTTATGTAACCCCCATCCCCTCCTCGCTCCGAGAGTCGCGACGTCTGCCGTCTAACATCCACGGACACGTGTGCGACAGCTAATAAGGGGGGGAACCTGCATGTTTCCCTCGTGGCAGATGTGAGACAGAGAATGATGCCGTTACCCGCTCGAGACTACCGACCTGAGACACCCGTGCTCATCGGGCTCGGGAGTCGATGCGGTCACACAGAGACATACATATGTCGCATTTCAGCTACGGGCTCCCTCATAACAAGGTAACGGCATCGATACTCATCTTGTTTCTGTTTCAGGTCTCCCTCCCTTCCTGGGCCCGAGAAAGCCGGGCACTCGACGGAAATGTGGAAATGGCTGCTCGGAGGCCTTGACGACGAGTAGGTAACGAAGCTACCTACCTACCTATTCACTTTATCCCTTTCATCTCAACACCTCAAACTTCAACTACGTGCTACGTGTGATACTTGTCGTCATGCAACTCGTCTCACTGTCACCTTCCTAGGTATCATTCCGACGAGCTGCTGTGCTAGCGCGCCGAGTCAGGCGATCTGGCAGTAGTAACGCAATATAATCACATTGGGAGATATTTATGGAGATTATTCGTATCTTACATTGTCATGTAAGTGTCCAAAAATCACATCACCAGTCTAACCCTCACGATACTAATCAGATAGGTCCTATACACGTCATTCAACATCACGCACCGTCATAGGCACAACACGCAGGCCACCTTATGGGTGTATTAGATGAGTGAGTTTGTCTCATCATAGCTAGCTACATCGTCGAGTAAGTGACGAATTTTGTATGTTCTATGATGAAACCCAGAACGCCATACAATGCCTATGTTTACAATATGCATCAGTCAACGACGTGACGATCTAGTGGATGTATACCATGTGGGGAATCTCTGATAATGAAAAAAACCAAGGACAAAAGAAAATGACCCTCGCAGCCTTTATCAAGCGAAAGTTTCGGCTGCTCTTCCCACCTGTCCCTCTCATGTACTCCTAACATTGAACGCGCTACCGCGTCTTCTCCAGGCTCTGCAGGTTGACCAGCTCAGCGTATCGTCCATTCTTCCTCATCAACTCGGTGTGCGTGCCCTCCTCTACGACTCTGCCCTGGTCGAACACATAGATGATGTTGGCCTTCTGGATCGTGCTGAGACGATGGGCAACGGCGATCGTAGTCCGGCCCTTGGCGGCCTTATCAAGGGCTGCCTGCACAACGTGCTCCGACTCCGAGTCTAAGGCGCTAGTGGCCTCGTCTAGAAGCAGGATCTTAGGGTCACGGATCAGCGCACGCGCGATGGCGATACGCTGTTTCTGGCCACCTGATAACAAGGCACCCTTACTACCCACCACGGTATTGAAGCCGTCTGGAAGGGACATGATGAAGTCGTAGATGTTGGCTTCCTTGCAGGCGAACTCAATCACCTCATCTTCGACGTTCTCCTGAGAGGAGCCGAGGAGGATGTTCTCTCTGATTGTGCCCTGGTACAGCGTCGGCTCTTGGGATACGAGAGCAATGAAGGATCGGTATTGGTTGACATTCAGGGTGCTGATCTCCTTGCCGTCGACGAAGACGCCGCCAACGAGCGGATCGTAGAATCGTTCTAGTAGGGCGATCGTGGTACTCTTTCCGCAACCTGAGGCACCGACCAAGGCGATGTACTGGCCGGGGCGGATCGTCAAGTTCAGGCCACGTAGCACAGGTTGCTCGGGTCGGGTCGGGTATCGGAAGTGGACGTCTCGGAATTCAATGGTGCCTTCAATCGAATCGACCGCGGATCCATCTTGAGACCAAGTATCAATAGTTGGCTTGCGATCGAATAAATCTTTGAGCTCTCCGGCCGCGTGGTGTGCCTTGCCCATATCGGGAGCGAATGAGAAGATGGTGCCAGCTGACTGCGCGCCAAAGATGACGGACATAAAGCAGACGAAGAACGTGAAGAGGTCGTACTCGAACTTAGCGATCAAAGTGCCACCGTACCAGAAGCCTAGGGCGAAAGCCAAGAAGAGGAACGATTGAGCGGCCGCATAGAGTAACGAGGATTTCAGTACGGAAATCAAGCTGGATCTTTGCTGAGCGGCAAGCGCCTGCTTATAATGCTCCAACACGTCCTTTTCTCGAGTCAAAGACGCAACGGTGCGAATTGCTGATATAGCCTCGGACGCGTACGAAGCACTCTGCTCGTAAGCCCTCCTTGAGCGCCGTTGAAAATGCGCAAGCATGTAGAAACGGAAGAATCCACAAGCAAGGAGGACAGGAACTGTGGCGATACAGACGAGAGCCAACTTCCAGCCGAATGCCAAAGCCACAACCATCGCAGAAATAAGCGTTGTCGTTACCATGAGCAGGGTACCAAGAGTAACTCCGCTAAGGCCGGCTACATGGGTGGTCTCGGTTGACAAGAATGACGTGAGGGCGCCGGCAGTATTCTCGTCCTTGTCGAAGAATGCGACGTCCTGGCGAAGCATGGTCCGGAAAGCCCGATCTCTGACACGGTGGATGAGCCTCTCCGAACACTTGGCAAAGGCAATTCCTTGGGACATTTGAGCAATGAGCATGACAAACGCCAGCATAAGGAACATGGCGCTCCAGAAGTCGCTGTCCTTCTTGACTTGTGCACTATTCGCAGGGGTAAGAGGTACGGCCAGTATCTACCTCAAGTCAGTAAATGACATAAAAAGGGAGATATACTTAATATCTGGAGCACTTACGAAGATTTGCTTGGCAAAGAAGTACGCTTGAGTTGGGTTACCACCTCCACAGATGATGGACCAGAACAAGCCCCATGCCATCAGCTTCCATTCTTGCTTGTTGAAGGACGCGATAAGCTTGATCAAAGTCCACAGCCGATACTGCGTCGCTTCTTCGGGCTTGCGACTTTGAAGAGCCTTACTAGATGCGGACCCCTGAGTCGTCGACCGATTGAGCTTAGCATGAATGTTGTCGTCAGGGTCTTCAATGTAACCACCATCAGTTCTGGAAGCCGTGCGAACAAGTTTCTCGTCCTGAGCGGCAATCGCCTCCTTCTCCTCCTCGGACAGCTCATTCACAGCGGCGATATTCTGTGCTGTCACTAGTTTGGCGTATGCGCCATTGCGCTTTAATAGCTCGTTGTGGGTTCCCTGCTCGATAATAGCACCTTGCGACATGACTACGATGTTGTGTGCATCCTTGATAGTTGAAAGACGGTGAGCGATGGTGATGGTCGTCCGGCCCTCTGAAGCGGCCTCTAATGCTGCCTGAACGACGCCTTCTGACTTGGTGTCTAATGCGCTGGTAGCCTCGTCGAGCAGGAGAACTAGGCTATAAGTTAGTTCCGATTCTGGGTTTACATTATATGGCTATCACTTACTTTTAGGGTCCGAAACGACAGCTCGTGCGATGGCAATACGCTGCTTTTGGCCACCCGACAACAAGAATCCACGTTCGCCGACGTTTGTTTCATAGCCCTCTGGCAATGATGAGATGAAGTCGTGAGCGTTAGCCTTCTTGGCTGCTTCGATAACGAGTTCTCGCTGCTTGTCCTCGCTCTCATCCTCGAACTTGGTGCCAATAAGACCATGTCGAATATTGTTGTAGATCGTAGTGCCGAACAGGGTGGGTTCTTGGCTGACTAGGGACATCTGTTGGCGCAGCCAGCGGAGATTCAAAGTGCTGACGTCGTGGTCATCCAATAATACCTTCCCTGCTACAGGATCGTAAAATCGCTCTACTAATCCGACGATGGTACTCTTTCCGGATCCTGAAGTTCCGACCAGAGCTGTTGTCTTCCCAGCTGGGATCTCTAGCGTCACATCTTTCATGACGACGACTTCTGGCCTCGAGGGATAGATGTGTTTGACGTTCTCCAGGCGAATGTGGCCCACTACCTTCTCTAGCTTTTCGCCGTTGTCGGCAGTCGGATCTAATGGGGATAAACGGTCGATAGTGTTAAATATCTTGACGGCAGCCGCAAGAGCGGTTCCAAAAGCTTGAAGATTCGGTGCGATATTGCCCAAGTTGAAGGCACCGATGATGATTGACATCATGATGATCAGAACGGTCGAGAGAGGGATGATACCGTCAACGTAGTACTGGCTGCCCATCCAGAAACTCAAACCGTAGTTCAAATATATGATCCACATCATACCGGCAACCATGACGGCGATGGAGGCTGCTTTTCTGAACCCGAAGTACTCGGCCCTGATGAGGTGAGTATTGTACTGCTTCGCCAGGCGATCTTGGGTACCAAAAGCGACAGCGTTCCGGATAGAGCTGATGACCTCGTCGGCGACAGTGCCTCCTGTCGCATAGGCCTGGATCGAGTCTTTGGTGTACTTGACAACGAACCGGGAACCGACTCCCATATCGACAACTAGAGCAACGACGGCAGAAAATAGGATGAGGGTGAGTTTCCAATAGAAGATGAAGCCGATGACAAAGGCCGATATGAATGTCGCGATGGCCGTCAATGTCAAGCCGATCTTCTCGGATATGCCTTCTTGGATCAAATTCGTGTCGGCCGTGATACGGGTGGTGACCTCGCCGGCGCCCAGCTTGTCGAAGAAACCGATATTCTGACGCATACAGCTCTCCAGATAGTGCTCTCGAATCTTGGCACTGATGTGCTCGCCGGTGTAGATGAAACCGACAGTCGCCACGTAGATACATATGAACTCGCCGATGGCCAAGTAAACGAAATATAGGACGAGAGTCGTCATCTGATCCATGAAAGCGTCGTAGGTTACGGTGCCTAAGAAATATCCCTGGAACGTGTTTTGAAGATTGCCGAAAATGACGGTCATGAGGGGCAGGGCAGCACCGCCGGCGATGGCGCCTATGGCACTCACGAACATGATCAAGAGGTCATTTCTCGAGGAGTACCGGTAAAGGGCGGCGATGCCAGCCTTCACCTCGGGCGTTATGACTTGTCTCTTGAGTATTTCAGCCTCATTGGCGGGGAGGTGCTTGAAGGGATCATCGTCTGATTCCTTGGCCACCTTCACGATCTTGGAGTCGGCCTTTTCCAGTGCAGCTCCAGATCCGTCCTCCTTCCCTGCGGGATGATCTAGGCTCGAGTCACCGTGACTAGAAGCGCGACTCGAGTGGCCTTCGGTAGCAGCTGCTACCTGAGGCTTTTCCGTTATCTCACCGGCCATAGCTGCGCTTAGGATTGAAGCGAGCGGGAATTAGTCGGGATCAAAGAGGTTTGCGCCGTTGGTGGCATTCACAACCTTGGGACCTAAAAGAAAAAGGAGTAGATGCAACGGTGCAAGACCGTTAAATTTTGTTTGGAGCGCCCAGACTTTTATGTTTTTAAGTGTGACGGGTTTCTAGGATCTGTATCTTCTTACGGCGCTAGCGTTGTTTTCAAAGCACCCATGCAAATTCAATCTCAATCGAGATAGGTGGGATTGTCGTCCGCGATTTCACTTCTTACGTGGGAGAAAGAGAAAATCATGGATGGGCTCAATTCACTTATACCGCGGCGAGTGAGTCAGCCACACGGGGTTGAGACAAATCCCGGGGTGCGGCGTTCTTCAACAATTTTAATTGAAAGGACAATTACTGGATTCGGGTAGGAGCCAAAGTCCGAGGGTAAGAAAATGCGTGTGAAGTGCGTGTGATTACCTATCTAGGTAGGTAGGAATTATACAGTGGAATGGGGTGTTGGATGCGGAAATCTAGAATCCCGAGCATAACTTCATCGCTAGCCTCGGATTCGGTAATTTTACTTAAAAGGGTATACTGTTGCCGCGCGACCACCAATTAGGGTAGTGTTTGCACATCTATACGAAATATACGACCGGGTACGCTATACACCGAGTACCAATCTGCAAATTTATACATATATCGGTAGGCACCTCTGTATAAAGTAGATTAAGGAGAGCTTAAATCATCGAAGATTTTGCGCTAGCTTCGTTACCCCATTGTCTAGAGAACTCTAGTAAAAATAGTATACTAAGCTAAATTGCTTCTATACATGGCTAGACGTGTATAGGTTTATTGTCAAAGGAGGCGAGTCAATTCAACACTCATGATCGGCTGCAGATGCGTGGCGCATACGCATCTCTACTACTGTATGTAGTAGAATCCCACCGAAGAGTCATACCGCCCGCGTATCTGTTACGAACGATACGATCGCTTACTTTATGTCAACCGACATGCGTCGGCTGCGTCATGGATAGGAGATCCGCTTTATCTTCAACTAATGAAGCGAAAGAGATGTCAGGATCGATAAGCTTGGAAGGATCAATCTCGGTGCTCGGGTCCTATCACAACCCCGGGTGCCGATTTCCCAGCTCGGTTGCTGTAACCTAATCTCGGAGCCGTTAGTCAAGATTGGTGTTCTCCAGTCTTCGATACGCCCGACGTTCTAGAATCTTACACTGTGGCACTTCTCCACTACCCGGCAATTTTGAATGTTTTGTATCGTGATGCCTGGATGCACGGTAGGTTTTTCATTTTCTTAAATAGGCACCCGAATTTCGTGTGACCCCTTTCACATTGGGCAAGGATAATTACGTATATGAAAGATGAAGGAGAAATTCCAACATCCCGATTCCCGATAGTAGGAACTGTGCCGCGAATCCTGCAATACATCCGATAGGCAAGCGGGCCGTCGGTGTATTGAGTCACCGGACTTGGATGCAGTTTTCGGATTTCAATCTACATGAATTCCCTCTGCGCAGACAGAATGACGCGTCAATCACGTCTACTAAATGTATGAAACAGAACATAACTAACTTTCAACTTGTCGATCTCTTCGTCGTTTGGAGACGAGAATTGTTCTTCGATTGGTCCCGGGAAACGGGCCAGTCCGCTGTGAATCATAATGACAATTGGCAATCTTATCTTATGGAGACGAAGCCCATTCGGTTACCGATATTAATTCGTTAGCTAATTGCATATTATATAGATTGCGGCTGAAGACGGCTGAAGGTAATTGTTTGCAGCTTAGGTAACGTACACAAGGCGAATTTGGTTATTTTGGCTGATTTAGAGCCGAGTGACACGAGCGTTCCACGTTGGATCACAGCTGCCAGTTTCAATTCTTAGCGCGCCTGCTTCTATCACTCAGCCTCGTGGCCGCCACTTCCAATGAGATCTGGGGATCTAGAGATCTGACCACCTGTAGGCCACCCCTCAACCTGCCAAGTGTCCTTTCCATTCGACAAACAATTAACTTCGTCATGACTTGACTTGATGCGCCCCGCACTGCGCACCCTACAAACATTTCACTCTAGTATCGTCATCGGGCCCCAAGCTCAGCCTCAGCTCAGCTTAGCTTAGCTTAGCTTAGCTAGACATCACCGCTTCGACATCAAACACAGCTCACCAATACCTACCAACTAAGCTATCCATATTTTGCCTAAGCCGAAACAAACCATCATGGCGCGACTCACCTTCCTCCCCACCGCGCTCCTCATCCTCCTCTCGACGACGCTCTTCTCGTTCCCCGCCTCCGGCGCCTCCCAACCCAAGAACGCGATCCTCCTGTCGGAAGTGCAGTCGCTGACGCTGCGCGGCGGCGGCGCCAAGACGGCACACCGCCGCGTCTCGGCCGCCCCGCAGCTCAAGTGCGTGTCCGCGCCGGGCGTGTGCAAGCTGCACGAGGTCGACGTGATGCGGTGCACGAACCAGGGCGCCGGCTATGACGCCGAGGACGTGCAGTGGTCGTGTGCCGCCTCGCTGCCCCCCGAGCTTAAGCTCGGCAGCACCGACGTCGTTTGCGAAGGGTACAGCGGCCCCGGTGACCCGTACGTCCTCAAGGGCAGCTGCGGCGTTGAATATCGCCTCGTCCTGACCGAGCTGGGCGAGCAGAAGTACCCGGAACTGGCGAACGGTGGCGGCGGCTGGAAATGGGGTGGGCAAGATCAAGACGGGCAGCCTGATGGCAGCGCTATCTTATTTGGTGTCGTATTCGTTCTTGTCTGTGCCTGGATCATATACAGCGCATGTTTTGCCGCCAATGGGAACAACAGACGCCTCGGCGCCCAGCGAAGACCGAGAAACAATGGGGGAGGCGGCGGTATCGATCCTGGCTTTGGACCGGGAGGTGGAGGAGGCGGTTGGGACGACCCTCCACCACCGTACTCAGGGCCGAAATCTTCACCGGCGCAGCAACAAGGCTGGCGGCCCGGATTCTGGACCGGCTTGGCGGGTGGTACAGCGGCTGGTTACATGGCGGGTAACCGAGCCGGCAATCGACAGGAACCGCGCAATTACGGCTGGGGAGCGGGGCCGTCCGGCTCATCGTCTTCTAGCAGGTCGGATTCACGCTCGACGTCCTCTGCGAGATACGAGAGTACTGGGTTTGGGTCTACAAGCCGAAGGTAGGCAAAGAAGTGTAGTTTTACTATGACGTGAAATCCAAAATGAAAAACGGGGAGATATTTCACATATCGTCGGATGAATTCGAATGGCCTCTAATTTCGTGCACGTGCTCTCATGCCGTAGCTAAACCGCAAAACAGCGTGGTCACTTGATGGGAGGTCGCAAACCTATGATAGTGCACACGCAAACTATCGTACTAGCCCAACCAGTACACGACATGGTATTGCTCTTGAAATTTCCACTTTCTCCCCCTAATGCAGGACGTTTGAAACAAAAGACCGCGCGCCGACGGCTTGCGAGTTGGACCTCCCCCTTCGGACCAGTAGTATGTACAGACTCTTACACAACACGACGCCCTTTTCTCCTTATGCTATTTTACAACGCGTCAATATTGGCCCTTTGAACGCCTTCAGCTTCCTATAGGTGAACGGTCATGGCATCCGACTTGTCAAAGGCTTTGCTGCAAGCCGGACACTTGCGCATTCGGTTGCTGATCCTATCCTCGATACATCCTCGGCAGAATATGTGCCCGCAAGTGCGCAAAACGGTATTCTTGAAATCCTTCTTGCAGATCGAACATGTCGCCATACTCTGATAAAACTGTTAGAGAACATGGGCGTTTGTAGGGGGTCGTGAGGCATTGCACTTACTCGTAGCATTTCCTCTTCTTCAGAGGAGTTGCTCAGGCACTTGACCTTCCACTTATCGCGGTCCTTGGACGCAGACTCGAGTCGCACCTTGAGCTTCTCCACGTCTGCTTCTAGCATGGTAGCACGCTCCTTGGCTACGGCAGTGGTCGAGTCTTTCGACTTTGCCAGATTAGCCAGCTCGGCAACTTGCTGTCTCAGGGCGTCGAAGCGTCGCGACAACTCGTTACTAGCTATGTCGAGCTTTCTGTTCTCGGCCATGACCACGCTGTTGGTCTGCTTCAGATCGGCAAGCTGCTTGTCCAAGTTCGTAACAAGTGTTCGATTATGTGCCTCGACGTCCTTGAGCTGCGAAATTATCTCGGAGCTCTTGCTGTTCTGGGTGCGCAACTTCTGGATCACCTCGCTCTTCAAGTCACCATCCTTGCGTGCCGTGAAGTACTTTTGATCCGCCTTGCTTTTCTCAGCGATAGCCAGAGCTACACGCTCTTCCACGGCAGCATGGTCTATGACCTTTTTGTGCGCCAGAGCCTGGAATTTCTTCACCGCATTCGTCATGCCTGGCAACTCGCTTTCGATCGAGTCGTAATCCTTCTTAAGCTTCTTGTATTTATCGCGGAGTTCGGAGAGGGAGAGCGCGTCCATATCTGGCTGCTCCGTCATGTCGACATCTTCGCTGGTTCGTAGTCGCTGTACTTCCGACTCCAGAGCAGTGATTCGGTCCTCCTTGCCGCTCACGAGTTCCTTCAAGGTTTCCAAGGCTGTTCGCTCTTGCTCCTTGCTTGCTCTGAGCATCGTAACATCGGCGTGGAGCTCGTCTCTGGCGGATCTTACTCGTGCGAGCGTGGTGTCCGCTTGTTGAAGTTGATCCTCAAGTTCTGCGATTAGGGTTTGGGCCTCGTTCTCAACCTTTCGGCGACTAGACTCGCGCTCAGCCTCCAGCTTCTCGGCCGACGTTCGGAGACTTTTGTTATCTGACTCCAGGTTGTTGACTTTGCGGACGAGCTCTTCCATCTGGCTCTTGAATATCTTGAAGATTTCCGTGCGAGAGTAGTCCTCGTCAGTTAAGTTCGTTAATCGGGTCTGTACAGAAGTGAGCTCCTCTTGTAGAGTCTTATTTTGCGTTAATGCGGACTCTAGCTGCTCCTTCTGCTTCTCTACTACAGCAGTGGCTTCACGGAGAGCCAGCTGTAACGCCTCGCCATTCATGTCGCTGTCCTCTGCCACGATGCCATTATCCTGGTCGGTACCAGTAGCAGATCGGGCTGTTACGTGATTGAGAGCTTGTTGTTCAAGCTTCTGGACTTGGGCACTCTTGGCTCGATCAAGTCTTCTCTCGGCCTTCATGTATCGGAGCGTCGCGGTATTCAGCTGATCGGAAAGACTGTTCTTATCAGAAGCAAGGCGATCCAGCTTGATGATGAATTCCTTCTGCTGGGCTAAGAGGGCGTTGATTTGTTGCTGCAGATTCGCGATGTCAGGAGCAACCTGGCCGCGAGTTCCACTAAGATGGCTAAGTATTGTCTCAACCGATCTTTTAATGGTCGAGGCCTTCCCGCTCAGATGAGACTCGAATTCTCCCAGGTCTTTGAAGTGGGTGTGGGTGGATACGGGTTGGCCTTAAGTATTGTCTCAGTATTCTGCAGATATAGGGGATAGGGAATTCTTACTGTCGGTTCCTTGTGGCATGGGCGCGCTTCGTCCAATCAACAACTCCATTTCTTGCAGTAGCTGTCATTGGAGTTAGCCTTCTCCCTGTGATCATTGGATTTGGTGAAGTAGACGAACCTGTAGCCACCAGTTGTCGATAATTCGGATATGGTCGTCATGATGTGTGGATCGTTTCTGGACCTCATCAAGTTGGGATTCCAGCGTGTTTTTCTCGCGCTTGTACTCGAGCATCTGTCGGTAGATAGCATCCTTCTGGTAATCCTATCCAATCCATGACTGTCAGCAAATCCGTTTCCTTTCAAGTATATCATCTTGGTTGGCGCGACTATACGTCATAACGGGACAACTCGGATCAGGCCGCATATCAAGCGCGGGAGGACATAAGAGGATGGGGAGGTAGTGGGATTGATCGCTGATGACAGCAGAGCCGCGCATCAGTACTGAATAGGTGAGTATCATGTCCCGATGATAACTTGAAAGAAGGCTACGAAGGTCTCGTGCTGGGGGTGAAGTCGCCTGATGCCAGCGACAACAATGCGTTGGAGGCACATTGTTGTTTCTCGAGGGTAATAAGTCGCGACTGTGACACTTACTTCAATCCATGCTTCGTCCTTCACATCGTTGTCGTCCTTAGATTTGCTGCCGCCATTAACGGCCTGTCGCTTGCTAGGAGGGGCGATGTCATCAGCGCTGCTGATAGCAGGACGCTTACGGTCCTCCATCTTGACGCGAGTCGATAGAGGCGCAGTGGTAGGTGATGTCGTCAAAGGCATGAGAAGAGGAAATAAAATAAAGAGAATACGCCGTGGCAGACAAACGAGAGGCGTGAACAGTTGTGTAGGCGAACGGGTCGGCGAAAAGGAGGAGCGGTGCAATGTAGGTGGGCGATAATCCCGGAAAATAAATGAGCATAGGCAGCTCCCTGTGTGGAAATGCGTATGCTAGTAAAGAGGCGTATACCTTTGCCCGATGAAGGTAAATCGCCGTCAAAGGAATGAGAGTGGAAGTAATAGAGAAGGGCGAAACTGGACTCCAGGAGGTTTGTTGAACGAAAAATCGAAGTTGAAATCTAGAAAGTACACTAATCTGGATTAGGACGGGCAGAACGGGCAGGACGTGTTACTTGCCGTGCCTCCTGCGTGATAAGGATTCTTATATGGTCCGTGCGTTCGCGTCGCTGCCTTGTATAACATATGTGCCTTCTTAGGTGGGTTTCCTAACTGAAAAGCGCCGTAGATCCGTACCTACAGTACATGCAGTTATCCCACTAGTAGGTACCTACCTAGGTACTAGAGTTATCCCACCACCCCACTTGATCCTTCACTTTACCGTCGCCCACCAAACAAATCAATTCGAGTTTGTCTCTTATCAACTTCTTCCACAGTCAAAGCTTTTGACGGCATATTCTATACTCTTGTTCCCTAAGGATACCACTCTTACTACTGAAGAGGGAGGCTCGAGATTCGACGACAATTAACAAAGCAATGCAAATACGAATCCTGATATAGTAACCATAGGCGTCCGGAGCCATGAGTTCTATGCTGAAGAAGACCGGAGGCTTGTCCTTCAAGCCAAAGGTTGCTCCTCGTCGACCAGTCACTACAGCTTCGACATCTGCACCTAGCAGCGGTACCCCAGCTCCTATTGCTGAGGCTTCATCGGAGGCGTCAACTCCGGCACCGACAGTTCCTCCTGTCCCTCCTGTCCCGTCCGTTGAGTCATCTAGCCTTGAAGTAGGAAAAACACTCAAGGAAACTCGAACTGAAGCGCTCAACGGTACGCCGCGAGGAGGTACCGATAAACCGTCCGCCCAGGATCAGCAACTTCACACGATACAACCAGTATCTAGATCGGTAACAGATTCGGCGGCATCCTCTGTAGCTATCGCAGAGCCTCAACAGGCGCCATCAATCCCAACTAGTGAGCGAACCGCACAGCCAACACCGGCTCCAGATGTCTCAACTTCAGGAACTCCACCGGCTACTCACCCAGATACATCCACATCCAGTGTTTCAACGGCGTCACCTCCTGTTCCTTCCCGGCTTGCCATTGCAACGAGCCCGCTCACACCAGGCCCGTCAGCTCCAATACAACGTAGAGTTGCTCCTCCCACTGCTCCCCCCTCTCCAGCCCGCGTTTCCGATACTATTGCCGTTTCCGCTCCGGCTGAAGAACCTCCCGTCACCGCCCCGAAGAAGAGAGCCTATCGCAAGCGCACGTCTACTACAACCAACGGTGACACTGGCACAGAAGGCCCTGCACCGAAAAAGAGACGCGCGCCCAAGAAGGCCACTCCAGAGGGGAACGAAACAGCGGCAGCCGATGGCGAGCAAGGGGAAGCCCCGGCTAAGGAGGCATATAGGCGCCGCAGACGTTCTCCAACTCCCGAGGATCCTGAGAACCAGACAGTTGATCACGGCACGATGAAGATGGCTGAGCTAACAAGGGATTTGGGAATCGGCAAGAAGTTCAAACACGCAGATGCTATTGCAGAGCGTGCGCGAGAAGCACGTGAGAGGTTTCGTCAAAAGAAGATAGCAAAACAGAAACGAGCTCTAGGACTCGATGCCGAGGACGATCTTTCACGCCAAGGCACTCCAGCAATAGAGGGAGAGGAAATCGGAAGGGGCTCTGCTGTAGCGCGGGCTAGAGAGCTGGGAGCCTCAATCGGCGCACAATCCGATGTTGGCTACGAGGTCATCGATGGCCAAATTATCATCAACCAGCAGTCCCTTGTCGTTGACCGACATGCAGCCCACCGAGACAGGTCAACCCTGGAGACGGTTGAAGAAGACGAGTTTTCTCACTTAACTACCTCGTCGTCGTTTCGGCGAGAAAGCCGCAGAACAGGAGCCAATCACTGGACAGAAGAAGAAACAGTAAGTGCTACCATTTCCCTAAATACACAAGAATTGATACTGACAACCGCGCAGGAGAAATTCTACCGCTTACTTGGAATGTTCGGGACGGACTTCGAGACCATCGCTTCAATGTTCCCGGAGAAAACCAGGCGCGCCGTCAAGCTCAAGTTCAACCGGGAAGAGAACCAGCGGCCCAGACGCATCGATGCCACTGTCATGGTCCGCGGCGAGAAGAAAGTCAACATTGATCTTGAGGAGTACAAGGCCCACCAGACCGAGTGGCAGGAGAGTGATAAGATCATGGCTGAGCACAACGAACTGGTCAAAGAGCACAACGAGGACATCCGCCGCTTGAGGGAGGAAAGACGCGCTGCGGGCCTCATAGATGATGATGATGACCAGCTGATCGGTGATCAGCTCGATGGTCAAGCCGGTGGTCAAACAGAGGGCCAGGGTGATAGGCAGGACGATGGTCAGAGCGATAGCCAGGATGGCGAGACCGCTCTAGTAAACGCGGAGGTGGCTATTGAGGCCTAGAGGACCTAGGCGTCGCCTGCAAGCTTGTTTTATGATACCCCGTTTCCTTAGCTTGCATGGTCGGTTGCCCAGGAGGTGGGAGACATTGCGGAAGGTTACAGATTACCGGAGCGTAATGGGATGAAAGGGAAGGGTGTTGCAGCTCGTTGATCAAAGCTTAGGCGGTTCAACTTATCTTTTGACCCTCGATTTGCAGCTCAAAGGCGGCTAGCTCAAAAGCAATCGTGATGTATTAAAAATCATTGCATCGGGCACATTCCAATCACATCACGCGTACACTTAAAATATGAAAATTATTAAGCAAGTTCACATATACTCTTATGACTACGGAAACCTTTGGGAAATCAACGTGTAGTGGGATTCAGAACTAAGCTACAAACTTGGTTCATCCAGCTCCATTTTTCTTCCATCCTGCTCATTGGATAAAAGAACCCACGAGCCGAACCAGGATACCTCATGCCTAAAAAGGTGCGTATTTCAGGCGGGAGGCGCAATAAGAGGTGTAAATCTGAAGACATGTGTCACTTGTGTTGGGGGGATGGGAGCGCTATATCCGAGCGAAGCCTTCGTGATTCCGCCGCGGTGAAATGAAGTATCGTATGTAAAAGTGAATAGCCATGAACAGAGAGATATTAGCACATGGGGGTTGGTGCGCCATATTGGATATCGTAAAGAGGCAGGCTTATTCGGGGTCGCGAAAGGCGTGAGCGACGGAGATAGCCTCGGATTCAAGGCCATGTAAATCAGTTCTGGGGTGGCTCGTCGTCCTCAGGCTGGTCGAACAAGAAATTGGCGGCCAGCTCCTCGTTCTTGTCGCACGCGAAATAGGCCTGGATGGCGGCGTCTCGGTCGAAGCCCAGCCGGCATAACTAAATAAAGGTTAGCCATGCGCATAGGAAAACCAAAGAAACTACGTACTCTCTCAATGGCGTCACGCTCTTCCTCGGTCACGGCGATGGTCTGAGCACCAGGTGGTAGAGGTGCGTCATCATCGCCAGCCTCGCCCAACAGATTCAGGAACTGTTCGGGGTTCTGAGAGATAAGTTGTGCAAGTTGAGGGTTACCAGCACCGAGTTGCTGCAAGATAGGCTCAAGCATCTGCGGCTGCTGTTGAACCACCTGTCGGAGCTGCTGGAACTGGGCGTTGTTGCGCAGCCAATCGAGGTTGCCTAGGGTCTGGCCACCAGCTGCGGCTGCGGCGACTGCGGCTGCTTGCGCGCTACCACCAGCACCGGCACTGGCACCTCCACGACTGCCTCCTCCTCGTCCCTGTTGCGCAGCTAGATCAAAAAGGTTGACGTTGCCTCCCTCGGCCTCCGGCTCAGCAGGTTGGCCAGCTGCACCAGCTGCAGGGGCTGCGCCTGCTGCAGAACGGGCGGCGGCAGGTTCTCGCTGGGGTTCTTGCTGAATAGCACTCTCTGGGATACCCTGTAGGACATGTTAAGTGGGTGGCAACTAAAAGGGGTTCGCTATACCTACGTTCAGGAGATACTCAACAGCACGGTCTGGGTTGTAGAAAGCGGCGCGCAAAGCAGCCTCGATCTGGGCTCGCTCGAATCCCATGGCTTCCATGTTCGCGATAACGCCATCTCGGGCGGCGCCCATAGCCATCGAGTTGTCACTAACAACGGTGCCGGCTGGTGCAGGAGACGGCGTGGCAGGCACGGCAGGGGCGGCGGCACTAGACGGCTGAGACGGCGCGGCCGGAGCAGCAGGAGTCGCGGCTGTTGATCGTGCAGGTGTTTCTGGTACAGCGCTTGACGAAGGGGCGGCGGGAGCGGCGGCGGGAGCGGCGGCGGGGGCGGCAGCCGCAGCAGGAGCAGGCTTGGGCTGTCGGGTGTCAGTAAGAATCCGAAGAGTCGGATTTAGTTGTTGTGCGACACATACCTTGCTCACCATGCAAACAACGTAGCCCTTCTCTTCAATCTTGTGGGCCGCGACCGAGTCTTCATCCTTGAGGATCTTGCCTATATTCAGGTCAGTATTCACAGAGCCAGGATAGGGTGTATTTGTGGATAGGATAAATAAGAGGTAAGGCATACCAGAGTAGATGAGCTTCAAGGCCTTCGGATCCCAGCCTTTCTCTTCGGCAACTCTTTGCTTCAAGGTAGACACCTTTATCCCAGTTAGAACTATTAGGTATTCCACAGCGGTCGTTCACGGAGATTGGGTGGGGAGATAGGTAAATGGTCGGCGATGACAGAATGACGACATACAAGGTCAGTGGGCTCGACGTCGAGCGTAAACTTTTGGTTCGAGAGCTCCTGTAGACAAGAAATGTTAGCCTCTTCAATCATAGCGATAGATGATGAGATGACGGGCCAGCTCAAGTTCGGCATGCAGCATTAATGGTAGTCAGTTCGCGATACGTACTTTGAAGGTGACCTTCATGGTGACGGCGGACAGCTTCAAGATAGCTGCTACTAGTAATAGATCAACGGTAACGGTGGTGGGAAATGGAGAGGGGTAGTAGAAGACGTAGTCGGCCGAGGAAATATAGATTCGGGGACTTGTCGTGGAGTTTGTGATGCGTGTAGAAATTAAGTTGGTAGCTTTATGCTTTGACCCAAAAGGAAAAAAAGGTGATTCTGGTTGTAAGTGGAAAGCGACGGGAGTGGAAGGACTGATCTGAGTCTCGAATTTCAGGTAGCAGTTTATGATGTGTCGCGGCGGGCAGTGACGGCGCCGGGCGGCTAGCGTTCCTGCCTACCTCTTATGCTTACCACACTTGAATTTTTAGGTAATCCAATGGATGACCTTATTGAGGTACCCGAGTACCTTAGGGTAGCTGCGACTACTGGATGTACGTGTACCCATAATGCGGGGTCTGCTGGTGGGGTTTAATTTGAACGCACCTCGACTCAGGCAGCGAGGCGACAAGGCTTATAAACTACAAACTACGAGGCTGTGAGGCTATTCGTCCAATTTCTACAGTGCAACATTTCTACAGTGCACCATTACTCCAGTACACCAGTGCATGACAGTAGAAGCACAGTCAAGACAATTTCAGTCACATTTTCAATTCTCTACTGACTCACCGTGAGCCCGCCTATTTCAACACAATCATCACATCAATTTAATCAAGTCCTTCTAGGTCATATTTCAATACAGCAAGTGAACAAGCTACTCGTCACTTGACCCTCTGAGGACTTCAATATAAGTATTGGTACTAAGACGTCCAGCTATGAATTAGAAACCTCAAGCCAATTCAACAACTCGTCTCATTCATCCATCAAAGTCTCAGTCAGAACCACAGTCCTATTATCAAATAGGTTCTCAAATTTATTAATTTATGATTTATTTATTCGTTTCACTTCACTCTAAGTACTACCCCCATCTTCTAACCTCCCCGATATCCCCGGGGAGAGAATGACGGGACGAACCCCTATCCAGAGTTGTAGAACGTAGTTCAACGCCGCGCTAAATGACAGTGGTATCTTTCAAGTACCCCCAAAACCCAATCCGCTCCCAAAGGTCCCCGAGAAATGAAATCAGTCTTACGAGTCGTATTCGTCATCATTCGTTCGCACTGCCCCGACGGCATTAACTGACGCTTGCGGTCTCTTCCGCAATCTCTCGCTCCCGTTGCCGTTTGGTCTGAGAGTCCGGCAAACTTGTCCTCGACCCGGAGCTCAGGATCCACTCGGGAATTGGAGGTGTCATTTTCCTCTCTGCGGCTAGCTCCTCCGCGCGAAAACGGTCCGCGTTGGGGCTGGGCGTCTTCTGGAAGCTGCGGAAGCTATCATAGCTTCCTTGCCGGCTCAGGTGGCCTGGTCCCGTAGGCAAACTACCACTCCGCATCCGAGTGAGAGATTTCTCGGAGATCGTCTTGCCCGCGTTAGGCGCTGCGATGACCATCGTTCCGGGAGTAGCCGCTGGTGGAGGTACGGGAGAATCGGATCGGAAAAGTGGGTGAATATGTAGTTCGCCTGACGTCGACTGTGGTGTCAAGCTGCGTTCATGTTGGGCCCTAGGGAGAGGACTATAGCTTCGGCTTCTGCGATTGCGTTTTGGAGGTTCAAGGTCTAGAGGGCACCCTGGACTCGGGCTTCTACTTGTTGTTGGACTCGCCGGGATGGTCTCTAAGAAGCGAGCACGGGTGGGTGGGCTAGTATCCACAACTATCTGCCGATTCTGAGGGTCGACCGAGGACGTGTCCCAGGAGTCGAAGCCATCTTCTGTCACACTCGAGCGCTCTTGGTAACCACTCGACGCGATCGAAGCAGGGCGGAGCCCTGTTCTTGAACTGGTAGGTAGCAACTTTGTCTTGGATCCCGCCGGACGCACGGCTTGAGAAATGGAAGTGCGGATAGAGCTCATAGTCTCGGCCATTGAACGACCGCTACTTGAGCCGGGCGGTGTTGGATAATCCGAAAGCGCCCGCTCTTTTGTCTTCGTCTGACTCGAAGCAGGTAGTGTTCGAGTGTAAGGGATAGATTTTACATGTATCGGTGGCGAGCGGGAATTATCTTCGTTGGTATGAAGAGACAGCGCCTGCTCCGAGTCGGGCAACCGATTAATGACGAAGTAGACAACGATGAATGTAAGTTGCCCCACGAAGGCACAACCGAGCGCAACAGCAGATCCAATGAGAAAGTTCGTCGATGGGATTTGAAGGAGGGTTTCCGGTAGCTCCTCAGCTTTCCCCATCAAGACCAACATCACCAGAGATGCAATAGACGCCAACACACTTGCAACAAGCCCCAATGCAAACCAGATTCCGTCAGTTTTCCTTGAGCCATACTCCCTGAACCGCTCCAAGCACCTAGCAAGGAGGACGATCAGCAAGACGAGCATTAATGCTTGCCAAGCTAATGCAATAACTGAGGCGATCTTCACCGAGGGAGTCAACATCCAAAGTCCCTGGGCTACAATAGCCTCTAAGGCCAAGATCGCTGCCGTTGCCAGCAAAGCAACCGTACCCAGCACGGGACCGAGGAAACGAAACCTTGCCATATTGGAAGAGAATTTAGTGGTAAAACTGAGCGCAAGCCGGTACGAATGATTTCCAACCTCCCGAAGCAATGTAACTCGTCAACAATCGAACGGCTCCTGGCTGCCTCAGAAGAGTCAGAGTGTGCGCGTCAAAGCGCAAAAGGTCGGTGTGTCGGTTAAGGGCAGCAAGGCCCACCACCGTCCAAAGAGTCCAGCGGTGGTTGGAAACCCACACGGGAAGCACAAGCCAATTCCTTGTTCAATTGGCTAAGAAGGGAGCTGAGTAGTGGTAGAAATTGAGGCTCAGGTTAATTATTGCCTCTTTTCGACGAGGCTAAAACCTGTACCTTAGAGACTACCCGTGGAGTCAGCTCCAAGATGGATAATGGCCTGAAGGCAAAAGGAACGGGCCGCGGCGGGAAGAAGAATAAGAGGACTCCGAGAAGAGACGACTGGCGGTCTGGGCAGTCGATAGCCGCGTCTCCGCGATATTGGGATATACTAGATGCAGCTGGCCAACCGGGACAGGCATGAGGCGAGGGCGGTCCCGGGAGAGTGCAGGATCTGTTGTAGAAAGGTCTACTTGCCGGGCTAGTTAAAGCAAAGCGAGACCGAGAGCTTAGAAGCAAACGAATGTGGCAGGCCTGTGGCCGTGATATGTCTCGTATAAGCGAGGGAAATAAACTGGAGATGACGGACAAGGCGTAGGCCGTTAATACCGACCACCTCGTCCGGGATCTGGACAAGGACAAGAAAACGAAAAGCCGGAAGGCTGGTAGTAGATATTCGAGGTGAGAGGTGAAGGATAGGACAGGATAGAAAAATAGAGGGTCGAGGAAATGGGCCGGAGTGCAGGTTGGTGGTGTTTGCTACTCGGGCAGGCCAGTCAGCATAAAAGTAAGAGAAACGGTTAGACGCGTCCTGGGGATTGTCGCGTGTGTATTGGTGTGGTGAGGTATAAGTGGGATTGGATGGATGCAGACAGACAGACACAACATACATGGACACGACCCTGGTCTTCCCGTCCTTCTGGGATCTTTTTCTCTTTGCAGTCTTGCAGGGGTATACAGGTTACTGCAGCGTATCATCAACGCGATGCCCCTGGAGTTGAACCCCCCTCTGCCCCTCTTTCTCAATGGCTGATACCCGTTCTGCGGTAGGATTTTACCGTTGGACAAGATGGCGGGATAGGATGATAGGATTGGTCCGTAGCTTGTTCGTTGGGCTGGGTCAGCCAATATGATTTGCAGCTCTTGAGCTGGCTGGGCGTGCCCTGGCGTAGATCGATCTCTCTTTGGTCCCTGTCTTCTCTTTTTGCCCCCAAACACACAGCTGCTATTCTTTTCCCCTTTCTGCTGTTTGAACTTCAAGCCTCGATATCCCTCGAATTTCGTTCCTTTTCTTCTGTTCCCTTATGCTCGTCTTGAATCAAGCATGGATATCGCTGTGGCAGACTCAATTAAATCTCCGTCCGCCCTGTCGGGTCTCTTGGCCTTATAATCCGGTTGGGTTAGCGAATAGGGTGATTTATGCAAGGTTACAAGCACTCGTCATCAACGTTGGAAAAAGAAAGAGGATAAAAGAACGCCGTAATTGACGACAAATGAGTGAATATGTTGTCAAGCTGCTCAGCCTGCTCACTCAATTACCCAATGAGGAAGGATCATAAAAAATTGAAGCGAAGGAAGATGAAAAAAGTAAGCCTTGTCAGACGTTCTACCAGAATTAAACGAGAGTAAGAAGTGAAAAAGGGTTGAGCTACCTTAACAACACCAAAAAGACGGAAATGTCTTCGCCTTATTATTATTATAATTATTATTACCTATAACAATAGGTATCCAACTGTCGTCCTCATCAAACCTCGCTAGGAAGGTCCCGGTAGCATCAGGTTTGATGATATGGGTCCGTGAGAAATCCACTCGCTGGCGTGTTCTTGCGGATCTCTCATCTCTTCATTCATCCAACTTCAGGCGGTCTTAAGGCCTCTTAAAGTTGAAAAATCCGGCAGACAGCTCTACTCTCATTCTTCTCCATCGGCATGCGTATCTAATGTACATACAAACACAGCCTTCCATGAAAGTGTTTGTCACATATGCCAGGGCTACCGATGTTTGCTATGGCTTCGTTGGTTCACTAGCCACGTGCCAGTGTCTTTTCCCTGATCTCATATTCATTCCAATGGATTTGTAACAGGGACGAGCTCAACAAACCAGGGTCGTCGTATCTAGGCTGTAGGTATGATATGACACCTTGATTATTATTCCCCAGTTCTGACATACATTAAGAATATGGCCCTGGTTAATAAAAAAAAATGAAAATTTTTCCTCTATGCTGTGTTACCCGTACAGTCAGACACTTCCTGTTCTCTTGACAACCATACGATGAGATAGAGAGAATGTAAATAGAAAGAAAGCAATTATGATTTTCCATTCCACCCATGTTACGACCGAACATGAACATCCAGAGCTCAGTTCTCGTCGTAGCATTACTACATCATAAATGTGATAAACTCGACTTATTTATGGTATTGCGCATATGCAGGGAGAGCCGGGAGTCCTAGAGATCACCATCACCTATGTAGGGGTACTTAGGTACGTATGTATCTCAGCCCAAGAGGGAAAGACAAGAATAATAATCTCCGATGCGAGTCATTGTGCCAATCAGCTTCTAGATTATCCGTCTCTAAAGCCCCGGCCAAGTTCGACAGGGAGTCTGACTGCCCGGATTTCCCGCCGCGGAATCTAGCCAAACCAAGTCATCTTGGCACTCATCAACTGCCTCATGCAAACGTCGTCGTCGTATACCTATAGCATGAGATGATTCCGAGCATTCAATGTAGATCTACGAACTTTTAAACCACGAGTCGGTTTACAGATACCTTATATTGGGCGTATGTATGTATTATCGTGAGCTATTGTACTATAGTACTACGGCCATCTCAGGATTTAGAGCTACGGTGAAACCCAAGGATCATCCATGCGGCGGCCTACTTGCTCTCCGCTTTTTCACCTCGACGATACTACCGGTAGCACATATTCTGGACGTGGGACTAACTAGCACGACATACCCATTTCCAACCCGCCGATGTGAAGATCTATCTATAGAGCACCGAGACACGCACGATCTTGCGCATATATCTGGGGCTAGATCATATACACAAGGCGGTGGGGAGTGCAGTATGGAGGGATGCATTCAGCTGACTCGCTAATCGTCCAAAGCACTCGAATTCTGGTATATTGATTCAACCGTCGCACGACAGTCTAGCTCCATACGAACGGCCGATGACGATATCGTTAAGTGTGGGCGTTCTCTTCTATCAGGGAAGACCCTCGAGAACTTGGGGTTCAGATTACGAGCTGAAAAGCCACAGAGCCGCAACGCCGCAACAAAGGCCCTCGCATCCAGGATAACCGTGGCTGCGGTCGAGGTCCGCATGATTTGGAAGGTGCCACGTGTGGACGCATGTCTCTGTGGATGTATGTCTCTCATGTCGACAACCAACTAACGAGATATTTCCGAGACGGTGAGGCATTCACATGGCCTTCCGATAACATACTTGATGTTGGTGTTAACTCTCTAAGACATCTGCAATAGGCACTTCCCAGTTATCAGTATGAGAGCCGTTTACGCGGCTCCCGGAGTTCCGAGTTCCTCGTCTATATCATCCCACGACCAAAGCCTCGTCCGAAGCTTCGCGTCACTCTCTCTTAGTGGTGGTTTCAAGCCCTTCAACACGAGTCCCCCTGCTTAAGCTGCACGGGCTAACAGCCCTACTAGGTCCACAGCAATCTCGCTTTACCATCTTCTCCGCAACGCTAAGGGTTTGGTTAGTCTAGACTGCGGTATTTCACCGATATCTACAACAGCTACAGTACGTAGGTGGCCCCTTAATTAGATCTTGAAGGTTGTTATCGATATTGTTACCATCCAGGCTCAGCGAGGACCACATCGGGTCATATTCTTTCAAGATAGAACTGAGACAGCAGATAACCGAAATGGTACCGTGAGCATTTGTCACCGTCAACTTCAGCTTGAATGATAATCAGGAGTGCATGCCGAGCATTCGGCGTGCCCCGGGCTTGCGGAACCGAAATGGCCCCGGGGCCGTGACTCGCTCTACGCAGCCAAGATTCTCCATAGTCACTTATCAAATTTCCGGAAGACCCGCCGTGACTGGCCAGATAGTTAGGGCTGCAAGGTTCAGCGAGCCTCCGATCCTTCCAGCGGAATCCTTCGAATGGTTGTGAAAAGCTTCGCGCTTTGATTGGCCGCCGCGACTCTCTCCGGCTGCATGTTCCTATCAGCTAGGACCGTGAGGCAGATCCCGCGGGACATCCACCATGCCGTGCAACGGTAGTATGTAGGAAAAATGATAGATCTGAATTATACCCAGTAGTTCCTTGCAGGACGGATTTGATTTGCTTAGGAGCAGTTTCACGTATCTATAGGTGCGGAGTTGATGCTCGCTCATATTCATGATTAGTAATTTACTCCTGATATTCAGAGTGGCATTTATCAGCATAACAAAACCAGCTCAAAATCCCTAGATGCAACCTCCAGGCGTTCTGAAACTCTTGCGAGATCATGATATGATCTGGTTCTTGCATGTACGTACCCTGATTGAATATCGCGTAAGTTACGCAGAGTTACCATGCATTATAACCTTTGCAATTCTCATGATCTTAATATTAGGCAACAGCAAAGGAGATGAGACCCAGGCTATACAAAAGTATGGGCAATAGGTAACATCGAATATCTATACAAATTATTCGAGAGGCCCCCAGGAGTATACAGAGTTGAACGAAATCTAATGTTGCTCTACATCATAAACACAATTCTCGCCCTTACACTGAACAAGTGAGAGACCACTTCTAGCTCTCTCGCTTCTATTCACACCAAATCATTTAACATTTTCTCAACTACCTAGGTACCTCATCCCAATCTCCGGCTTGGTTGTCAAGTACATAGATTTAGATGTAGCCTTTTTTCGGTATGGGTATATTCACCAATCCTAGTATTCTTGTCTTTGATGTATTTGTTATTGCTAACAGCAGCACTCTAGCATGGCAAAGTACGATGCCTAATCCAGCGTCTCTGTTACATGTCAATGAGAATTACATGTTCGATGAATGGGCAATGGCAATGATGCGGTACTTTTAATAGTATACATTAGGTTGTCAGTCATACATGGCCCGCAAAAGCCTGATACTTCCGAATGAACTGGTACATACCAGCTAGACTGGCCTAGCTAACACCTTTTTAACACGGCCGAGTAATTCCCGAGGAAAGAAGCACGACTCAGGAATGTCTAGAAGCCAGCCAGGGAACGAAAGTCCAGATCGTCGATCGCAACCACCCTCCCTTGATGGATTGGCACTCTCGGAGTCCTGTCTCCAAGACCACATATGCCAAACCCGTCCAACTATAAGCAGAGAGCCATAGACCTACATACAAGAGAGCGCTTCAAAGATTTCCCTGACTACCGCAGGTTGCTAGCTTCAACCTTCGAGTATTCAGATGGTCTATGGTCACTGCTATACTTGGTTACTGTGGACAGTGCAATATGATATCACCGCAATAAAATTAAATATTATGTATACCTCATTTCGAGCAGGCAAATACACTTATATTTACTTAAGATCGTGTTAAGTCAAGGCAGACATAGGCTTAGCTCTCAAAAGGGCTCAGACAATAATACAGGAAAGAGAAATAAAACAAGAGTATTACACAGTAGCAGACACATTTCCTTACACAATAAAGTTGGTTCATCTCTTTTCTATCCTAGATCACCAATCTAGATTCCTTATATAACACATCAAATTCAAAGACGTTACATGCATACCCGGGTTGCATAGGCTTGATACCACCTACACTCACGAGTATGCAATGTAATACTATGTATAGACTGGTAGGCTATGCAGGTACTGTGCTGGCATGGTGAACCACACCAAACGTGCGTCTCACCTCCATTAACACCTTGATTTTATAGCTATGTTTGTGACTGAAATATCAACATACGATGCTTATATGCACGACGACGTTAAAATCAGTACCAAGAGCGATGTCGGGAACGATATGAGTGGGTATAACGCTACTATTTAAGGAGATATCGCATAGACCTTCCATATTCTGCAATTACTAGTCCGAGCTCACCTGGAGCCGGCGCAGTGGCACTCGGTCAGTAACCGCTAACTGCGGGGCAGGTACGGGACAGGTGAGGGAGGTATCGCGCGATAGAGCCGATAGAGCTCGATAGCGTATGTTACGTAAGTCATAGTGACCGAATATCGCTGACGTAGGTTGCCATTCTCCAATCAAAGAACGTCGGCAAGACCCCGCAAAGCTTGGTTCGCTGGGATCCATGGATGCAGCCCCCGCTAAGAATGATAAGCTCTCAGCGATACAATTGTTGCCGCCTTATTATTTCCTATTTCCCCCTACATTCCTTTTCCTTTTAGTCCCTCAGCCTCCCACTGTTATTGAGGTAGAATATTTCCCATAGAAGTGGAATAGAATTTCCTTTCTCTACAACTGATAGCTGCCGTCTGCTTACCTCTCGTGACCTGTCCTTATTATAGACTTGTTGGCTGGTAGCTAAGTCGGAACAAAGATGGCTGCCCTTCGCCATGGAGCCGTCTTGCGGCGCCTCTCTGCTGCTTCAAGGCCCGCTTCATGGACTCTGACCCGTGGCTTTTCCATGTCCAGTGCCAGAATGGGTTCGAGTTTCGTCTCCGGCGAACCGGATGCTCCTATAGTGAAGACGGAGATCCCTGGCCCAGTATCCAAGGAGCACATAGCCAAATTGACCCAGGTCTTCGACACCCGGAGCTTAAACATGATCGCCGACTATACCAAGAGTGCCGGGAATTACATTGTTGACCCAGATGGCAATGCCCTGCTAGACGTGTAAGTCTTCCCCTTACACTCTACTTACCTTGTGGAAGCTGACCATCTCTCGCCAAGCTATGCTCAAATAGCTTCAATACCAGTCGGGTACAACAACCCAGCGCTGGGAAAAACCGCCAAGAGCCTCGATATGGTCACTGCTCTGATCAATCGGCCCGCCTTGGGCAACTTCCCCTCCCATGACTGGGCCGACGTCTTAGAGACGGGCGTTCTCAAGGTAGCACCCAAGGGACTCAACCAAGTCTTCACAGGAATGGCTGGATCCGACGCAAACGAAACTGCCTACAAAGCTGCCTTTATGTGGAGACGGCAGCGCGATCGGGGTGGCCCCGCCGTCGAGTTCACCGAAGAGGAGATGGAGTCGTCCATGCTGAACCAGACCCCCGGCGCATCGGAGCTTTCCATCTTGTCCTTTAAGACCGCCTTCCACGGTCGTCTATTCGGCACCCTCTCGACGACCCGATCGAAGCCCATCCACAAGCTCGACATCCCCGCCTTCGATTGGCCGCACGCTACCTTCCCCCTGCTCAAATACCCCCTCGAGGAGCACGCCGAGGAGAATGCCCAGGCCGAAGCCGACTCCCTCGCCGAGGTCGAGCACCTCATCAAGAACTACCACGTACCGCCATGTGCCGTCGTTGTCGAACCTATCCAATCTGAGGGTGGCGACAACCACGCCTCGCCTGCCTTCTTCCGCGGCCTGCGCGCCCTTACCAAGAAGCACGGCATACTGCTCATCGTCGACGAGGTCCAGACCGGCGTCGGTGCCACCGGCAAGTTCTGGGCCCACGAGCATTGGGACTTACCCGACCCGCCTGACATGGTCACCTTTAGCAAGAAGGCTCAGACCGCCGGCTACTACTACGGCGACCCGTCTCTACGCCCTAACAAGCCCTACCGCCAGTTCAACACCTGGATGGGCGACCCGGCCCGCGCCCTGCTCTTCCGCGCCATTATCGACGTGATCCAGACCCACGACCTCGTCACCAACACCGCTCGCGTCGGCGACTACCTGTTCTCCAAGCTCGAGGAACTTTCCAAGAAATACCCTGGCCAGTTCGAGAACCTGCGCGGCAAGGGCCAGGGGACCTTCATCGCATTCGACAACCCCAAGCGCGACGAGTTTCTCAAGAAGGCTAAGAAGTTCGGCGTCAACATTGGTGGCAGCGGCGAGAGCGCCGTCCGCCTAAGACCCATGCTCATCTTCGAGAAGCACCACGCCGACATCCTGCTCGCGGCGCTCGAGAAGGTCGTCTCGAGCTAAAATTTTCCGAACTGGAGAAGGAGCGGGAAGGGCAGAGATGGTAGAGGAGGAAACGGGAAATTTGGTTGGTCGCTTATAATGGTATGGTATGAATTCATGAATAGAGACAAGAGAGGGAGGAGGATGAGTGAGGGGAAGGGTTGATATGATACATATGCATTTCCCCATCTGCGAAAAAGGCGGCACGTTTTGATCCAGAAATTCTCAATACTACCTACCGGGTTCGTCTAATTATCCGAACGTATACTCAAAGGGGGGGAGGAGGGGGCCACGCGAGCAACACACAAAAAGGCTGGTCCTCGCGTGGGAAGAATGGGACCTTTAATAGGCGTATTATACACTATTGGCCATCGCAAAAAGGGCGATTGGCATGGATGGGCACGCGGAGACTTTAGCAAGCAAGATAGTAAGCTAGGTCTCCCTTAATCGAACAGTTAGTCAGTCAGCCAGCCAGCGAATCGGCATCACAAATTGGAAAAAACATCACATGATATGCTGGGTCTTCCTCCTATGGAGGATTTGGATTGCAGTTACAAACGAGGCTTCTCGTAAGAAGCCTACTTCTCTCATATTGACGTGGTGCTTGATCACCGGTGGTATATACAGGACACAGAAAGCTGGTTATTCTCCTCCCTCTTATTATCGCACAAACCCAGCTGGAGTATCATGTGTCCCTTCACGTGTCCTACTCTTTCCGTCGCGCTTTCGCATCGATCTCGGGGCTTTGTTGGATCAGGTATCGTAGATCGCAAAGATTCCCGCATATTAGGCAGTGCCTAGGCTCCTCCTTACCGCTCTACCCCTAGACATAGAGGCGGAGCGGAGCGGAATCATAGCCTGCCGGCATTCCTTCTTCCTCCCCTGGGTACCCTCCTATGAATCGGCCAGTGGGTATACGCCGCATTTCCTAAGTAACCCCTCCCTTTTCGCGTGTGATTCTGTTACCAGATCGAGGTGGGTGGAGGGATGGTGGTGATGATGACGGGCGATGATGAAAAATGTCAAGAATGCAAGACTGGCACAAGATTGCCCCTTGGCCGAACGCCGGTGAACCCCCCCCTAAAACCGCGGGTCCCGCCTTTTACCGGGGAAAATGCAATTGAGAACCACACCCTCTCTGTATAAGTGACGTGGAAAAAAAGGGAAAAAAAAGGGAAAACTCCTCCCGGTACTCCTCGGACGAAATGAATTACGTATCGGTACTGCAATGAATTGATACAATAGTATAAAAGGCTCGACAAATGCGAACCGCCCTTCCGTTCGGACACGCGTGGAAAAAAGGGAAGAGACAGGTTGGCTACAAAGGGCCAAATGCGTCCCACGTGTTATTTGCATCGAATGTGCGCGCCACCTGCGACGAGGCCAGACGGACTAAGAGTAGGGATGGATCGAGCATGCCGTGAGCCTATTGACGTATAGGACCTAGAATACACTCCCAGGTGCCTGTTTAGTGGCTCATGACCTCATGCTTTCTTGCATTATGCTGAATGGCGGCAGCGTCTCCGGTCGAATCCAACTCGCCGCTGCTCGCGTTCTCGTGCGTTCGAGAAAGCTCTTCCAAACCGACGTGGTTACTTCCGTTCACCAACTTGTCATGCTGCTCTCTTTCGAAATCGAGCATATTAAGCTCGTTCTCGCGTTCGAGGGCCGCCTCTTCTTCTCGTAGCTTCTGTCGTTCTGCTTCGGCGGCTATACACTGCGCCTCTTCTTCCTCACGTAGCAAGATATGGTCTTCCTCCCCGAGCATCATGTCTTGTTCGGCCATGACGACAAATACGGCCTCGCCGTCAAGTGGTGGAGGCGGCAGCGGTGGGCTCGGAACATCGTCCTCGTCTTCCTTGAGACGCTTCATCGAAGGTATCTCCGAGGGGGTCACGCTAGGAGAGTCTACCGCGTCATCTTCACGCTTTCGCTTGCGCTCAAGGCTGTTGGGAGGTGAGCCAACGTCCTCGACATCTGTCATAACGATATCCCCGTCATCTTTGGCAGCTGGCGTCTCGACAGGCTTGATATCGTGAGACGCCTGCGGGGCATCGTGCCCATTCTCGACTTGCTCGGCTTTCCTCTTCTCGCGCTCCCTGTGTCTCTCAACTGCGCGCTCGAAGAATTGCTTGACGAATTGCTTAACTTTCCTCCCCTGTCTCTCCGTGATTGATGTTGGATCATCGACACGTTTGTTCTTGTAGTCGGAAGCCACGAGTTTCTTGTTGACTTCCTTGGAAAGCTCCTTCAAATCGTCCCTCGGGAGCTTCGCACGGAATTTGTCCACCATGTACTTCACGTGCGGGAACAACTGTGAAAAAAATTAGCAACGTGGGTGGAATTTGGCATACTTTATCGTGCTTACCGTGTTCTCATAAATCGTCATCTGCTTCTCAATTGGGAGAGAACGCCACTTTTCCTTTCTAGTCTCTTGGGTGGGCGTACTAGCTTGCGGAGTCGGAGTCGGAGTTGCCGACTCTCGAGGAGCAGCTCGAGGGGCAGCTCGAGGGGCACTGTCCTTTTTCGTGGAGGAGTCAATAATGTCTTGCAACGCGTCTTGCATTGTCTTCGTCTTATGGGCTGCTCTAGAAAACCCCTCCGGTTGTGACGGGACCGACTCGGGAGGCGCCGTAGGCTCTTGCCAGGTCGGGTCGCCTGTATGGGTGTAGTAGAACGGCTTCCCGCCCTGGTCTTTGGTGGCAAACCAGCCAGGAGAGAGGTTTTGGATTGGCGGGCGTCGGTGCCGTTGGTTACTGAAATAGTTCTGATTGCGTTGGGGGATGTTGCTTCGAGGACCCTTGGGAATATTCTCTGGAAGCGTGAAAACAGTCTTGATGCGTGGTTCTTCCGGACGATTGCCGCGGCGTTCCTCAAAAGAATTAATCGACTGTGCCGATGGTGTTGACTGAGCATTCGGATCTAACTTCTTTCGCGGAATTCGGTACGCGACCTCTAGCTTGCTCCATTCATCTAACAAGCGCGTAGCTTCTGCAGCGACATCCTCATGGTCGGAGTTTGTCAACGGCTGGACAGTGGACTCAATCTTGGAGTCGGAGATCTTATTCTTAGTTAACCGGGGGAATTTGTAAAGAATGTCGAGAATTTGAAGGACCACATTATGATCGTCCACAAAGGTGTTGAGCGCGGTTTTGAGAATCTGATAGCCGTGCATCTGTACGACCCGGTTGCGTACTCGGTCGTCATCGCAATGCTGGATACGCTCAAGCAACTTGACAGCAATCCACTTCTCCTTGCAATGCATGAGTGTGGACATCACCTTAGTGACATCTTTCTCGTCGAGACCACGAGCTTGCACGCTATTAACGTACTCCTCGTCATCCTCCGTGATCTTCTTCTTACGAGGCTTCTTCGCGACCGCGGTATCCCAGCCGTCGCCGTCATCGATTCCGAGGGCCTCGATGGTTGCATCGGATAGCTTCGTGGCACGCTCAGTTTGCGTTTTGCCTCCGATGAATCCAATACAATTTGATTCCCCGCAGTAGCAGGGTTGGGGATCAGCTCCGTATCTGTCAACATTGTAATTGAAGACCAATTCCTCGCCGGGTTGAATCTTCCTAGAGGCAAAGATGCCCATGCGGAGCTTGCTACCAACTACCCACTTGTCGACATAGCAATTTGGATTGCACGAATGGTTGCAAAAGCGACCAAGGTTGCCCTTCTTGGTCGCGTCTACAAATTCGTTCTTGCTGAGGGACATAAAATAAAAATGGCGGATGCCCTCCTTATCATACTGGATCATCCGTCTTCGAAATGTCGGCTCGTTGATGACCTCTCCGATATATTCAAAGATGAAGTCGTTGGCTTCAAGGGTCGCGTCGCATCGGAGTCCAAACCCCTTTTTTTCAGTTTGAATGACTGAAACATCGGCGTACTGCTTGCGCTGGAATCGTTGATTCTGACAGCCATTGCCGCAATTACAATCACCAGCAACGCATTCCATCTTGGTTGCTCGATTAATGCAATCAGAATCGTCGCCGCATGCATGGTTCTTGCCATCCCCTGAAACATGCTTGTTAGCGCTCCACGGTTCTTGCCAACCAGTTTAAAAATATGTGTCAAATACGTACGCCATTCTTCGCTGCAATCGCAGTCTAGAGAATCGTGATCTGTCGATCCGAGCGACTTAGAGCCATACAGACAGTCTGGGATCAGTTGAAAGTGGCTGCAAGACTCTAGCGTAACATCAGGTAGATGGTTGTATAGTTGAACAAGAGATCGAGTCGCCACTTTGTGAGATGTTTTGCGAGTGAACTTCGGTGGGTGGCCATCGGGAGTTGATGCGCTATCGCTGCGAGCTTTCTGGTCGTCGGGCGACAGGCTGACTGATCTAGAGTCCTTACTGGCATTCGGAGACGAGCCAGCACTATCACTGTCCTTCTTGACAGTGATCTGTTGCGACACGGGTGTAGCAAGACTCTCCAAGCCATCTTTAACACGCTCCTCGTCCTCCATGATGACAGCAAAGCCCAGGGGCCTCTGGTTCTATTATCGCACCTGACTCTGTGGTGAACGCGGATAACTTGACCTAGATTGATGGAGATGGGTGATGGAATTGGCGGCGGTAAGTCGCGACAAGAGGAAGGAAATCGGGATTGGTGAGGATTTGACGAAATCCGGGACTTGCGACTGTAGTCTCTTGCTAGCGAACATGAGAGAGGAGAGTTGGGGCGAAGCGGCGAAAAGGTGAAAGGGATACTAAAAGTAGGAGATGAGAGGAACTAGGAAGAGTCGGATAGGATGTACTATGTCGCGTACGCTGCCTCTTGTGACATTGCAAAACAGATAATTCGCCAATTACGTTCTTACGAAGAGGTCATGTACATGCGCCGTACGAGTAAAGGTAGCTGGCACCGGTAGCGAAAGTGGTTGTAGTAGGGAATGATTGTTGCGAAAGTGAAAATATCGTGACGGCGTTGTCATGGCCGAAAAAAAGAGGATGCAGGTGCGGTGCGGTTCCTCCCAAAAGAGATGTTGTACTGTACCTAACCTAAACCTGCCGGACGGTGCAGCACTGTAGGTAGGGTCGAAAGCGTGGCGCGCCTGCCTCTGCAAATTCGGAGCAGAGTTCAATTATCCGACGCCTATGGCCTATAGGCCTGCCGCGTGCCCCACCATTGCGCTAACCGGGAGCGCTAGCTATTGGCCCCAGCGCTGTATATACCCGTATAGTTTGGCGTCGCAAATGCAAAATGAGGTACTGCCAACCTTAATACATCCATCCCCATGCGCTAGAACAGTAATGTTAAGTACTGTACATGTACATCTTCAGAGTTTAGACTTTGGACCAACGATAATGACATGCTTCTCACGGACCTAAACGCATTCCAGTTAAATTTATGATTCTTTCATCCTAAGCTGCCATTGATGCAAGATATACCTAACGAGATCGACCAGAACAAGGAGATGCTTCTTGGAGTCGCAACGAAGAAATCAACTCCAATTCCACATCCGGAAGTGTGTTCCAAGACTCCCAAGACTTCAATACACTCCCCAGTTCGAAATGCCCTGTCGTCACGTCCCTTATGAACCTGGATACCTATGATAAAGAATAAAGCAGGTAGTAGGATTTTCTTCCGCCTCACTTTGCGAATCTACTCAGTTATGGTTGCTGTCCTCGGAATCCAGGATAGATCCAAAAAGTAATAGCGTGGGTTAGCGCACCCGATAGCCACGAGATGGGTAGGGTATCGTGAGCCACAGTACCAAGCAAGGGAGCAAGCGCTGCGCATTTGAATCACTGGGAGATTTCACCATATTGTGCGAATGCAGACTGTCCAGATCGAGGTCCGCGGAATCGGGCCAGTCGGTATGAAACTGGCCTGTTGCGTGTGTGGCACAAAGCATCGATACTACCAGGCTCATGAAGTCGTGGTGATGGCTGCGACATGGGGAGGAAAGGAAGGCCGCTTTTAACGGCGTCGACATACGTAATGGCGTCCGACACTTATGTATATCATGGACCGGTCAACGTGCTAGGAATGTTGTCGCTTCCGTCTATGTCTCTTCGTTGCGTCAAGATCAACGTCGGGGATCTTTGCCATGCGAGCCATGATGGGTTATACCTAAGTGGGTGGGTCCCCTATGAGGAACTGCCAACTCATTATGCATAGAACAGAGCCTGAAGTTGAGGTAGGCAAAAGGCGGTATGGGTGCTGGAGCGAGATACATATATATAAGGGATCATGTCCGAAGCTATGCAATCCAGGCTTGTCAAACGTTGCAACTCCGCAGGATGGTTCGTTTCAATTCTTCGGACTCGAAAATGATGTTCCTACACTCGAGGCCACTTTCTTATAGTCCCAGGATGGACGGACCAGCCCTTTGCGGCTCACGGCTCGTCATATGTGACGAACTCTTGATCTGTGCTTGTCGCTAGAACGTGTGAGTGCTCTGGAAGCCCTTCCCAGCGCTGCGATTGGCGAGTCTCCAGCGACTCTCGGCCAGTCAAGCGGCCCCCTCGACGAAGCCGCTGCCGAGCGGACAAGACCTCGAGGGCTACAAGGCCCGCCCAGCGGAGGCAAGAGAAGGGCAGACGGCCAATGAAATTCAACTCCTCCTCCTCCCAGACATTACCGTGGTTGTACGGGAGCTAATGGGATTTCAGTTCTATGCTTATGCTATTTCGTTGTCTTTTCGATCACATTGCACTCCTCACCGTTAATCCGTTGGTCTCTCGCTACCTACTGCTCCTAGGCGGTGTAGCACACAGCTGCTAGCAGAGACTTGCGATGGTGGTGGTGTGGGAATTGGCCTCTAATAAGGAAGGGCAAGCTTCGATGTTTCTCAATTCTTACCAGCCCAATGCAAGAGGGCCTAGTCAGGCGACCCGATTTGTCTAAGTGGTCAGCGGGATTGGCTTACGACCAACGACATGGATGTATTGCGCATCTGCAAGAGGGAGAGAGCTGCATGTCGCCAGTCCAGTCAACTGTCAAGCCGAAATCGTGATGGTTGCAATGGTTATGCACGATACTTCCTAATGGCATATATTTTCAGCATATGACCTGCTGGCTAGTAGCGGCAGCGCTGCACCAAATCTGTGCGTCTCGCAAGCTCACAACTCTCTGCTCGTGCTCTTGCATGGGCTAAGGTGAGCCAGAAAAGCCTCCGAACCCAGATCCGGGGATGGGCGGCCAGCTCTAGAGCAAGCAATTCTACCGATCACTTGTCTATCTCGATCTAGCGCCGCAGTTCGCGACTCATGCGACGCTGATAGACCTGCCTGGAATTATATACCCAGTGGTCGGGTCAGACGCACAGAGAGAGATATCCCGACATCAGCTCTTCGTCTGATAAAGTTGTTTTTGCTTTTGTTTCGTTAGTTGGATTCTGCAGAGAGAGCGCTCGCTTGCTGGCTTGAAAAAAAAAAAAGCTTGGGTCTCTTTTGGCGAAGGCAGACTAGGGGAAAGCTCTCAGTCCTCTTAACAATTTATTGTTATTTCGCTCTCAGATGTACGGAGTACCCAGGTCGCCCTGGTAAACAGAAAAACCACCCTGTTCCACTGCGCTACCCTTGTAGACGCAACGCAACCTAGAAGATCGCCGCGCACATTCTCAACGACCGCGGCCCATACATACTACTCCCTCGTTTGTACAACTTAACTCGCTCAACTGAGACACGCTCGCTTTCCTTCTCGGTTGACCCTCGTCAAAGACGCGCGCTTGGGTCGTACATTTTTGCGCGCGTCTCTCTGCCCTCTTGCGAGACTCCCACACCCTCCTTAACATTCTGGGATCCCGGCGCAGTACACCACCCTGCCTTGCTATCTGAAGTTTACCTTGCCCATCACTGCCACCTGGTGGCCTAGAACTTCGGGTACGACAGGCCTCCGTTGCGATTCACACCACGTCGTCTCGGTGTCTCTGCCTTACGACCAAGTTGCCTTCGAGTATCGTCTTCGACCATTTCTGCTTTCAAATGACTTACTCGCAACTCTGCGGGCATATCCCTTGTCTTCCCTTCCCCTCTCCTCCTCGTCCTAGCCGCCTTCATACTTAGTCGCTCACCATGGACACGACGTTTTCGGACGACGAGAAGGTAATATTGTGCGGCCGCCTCAACACTCCCTAGGTAGCTAATCTCTGTCTTGCGTAGCGATTCGTGTTGGGTGAAATGATCAAAGTCAGCACCATAGATGTCTTCACCCTCGTCGACTTCATCAAGGCTCACCAAGTTGAGCCGAACTGGATGTCGATGCAACTTCCCGGTGGTATGTGTCCGGGGAACGCCCTTGATAGTATATTCCCCTAATGAAAGCAGGCCGTAATATGAACCAGTGCCTTGGTGCGGTCGAGAACATGTTCCAGACTAAATACCCGCCGCCGAACTTGACAAGCTTCAAGCGCAAATCCCTGAGCGACCTGGCCGACCACCCAGCGAAGAGACAAGCAATGATGGCCCCTATCGAGCCTCCCGTAGCTTCAGCCCGCGTTATTCAGCCGCGGCCTCCCCCGAATGGCTATCCACCTGCCATACCCGTCAGCATTAGCCCGCCTGTGACATCGACGGGAAAGAAACGCGGCCGACCCTCCAAGGCGGACAAGGAAGCTCAGAGTCGCGCATTGTATTCGCATTCGCGGATGACGGAGTACGCGCCAATCACGCCAGCCCCATTAGCCCCCATCGGAGTCCCAACCCATCGTGAATACATTTCCTCCCCCGGGTACGAAATCTCGAGCAATCCAAGCGACCAGAAGTCCAAGAAGCGCGGACTCGGTGCAATCGACAGCCCTCAACAAGGAAACAGTTCGTTCCCTCTGCCCTCACCGGTGCCGGCCACGGACACTCCTCGCGCATTCCCGGAGCCTATGGAGCAAATGGAGAGAGCTACCTTGTCGCCTCGAGATCGAGGTTCGGTGATTTTGGATTCACGATCACCACCGTTGCTTCCACATATGCAGCAGCAAGATTCCTCGCAGGGACATTCCCTTCTGCAATCTCGAGCGCAACCTCCACCTCCGTTCCCGCCATCGCCACGAACCCTACAGGTGTATGAGCCTCGTCGAAGCATTGACCCCATATTCCCTGATAGAGACAGGACGAGAAACATTCCAGATCAGCTGAAAGATGTCCCTCCCCCCGTAACCACGGGAGCGGATCGGAGTTAGAGTATAGCACATTAGACGACCAGTCTGTTCATGCAATATCATAACCATTACTGGCGCCTTGGTCATATAGAGGATGGTTTCGGGAGGCTTTTTCTCTTTTACTGGGCGCTTCAGCGGTTTGGCAGTCTTCTCTATCTTCTCCGGATACATTGCGTCTTCAACAGGTACGGAACATCTAGTACACGGAAATACCCATAGTTTCTCCTTTTTCGCCTACGACTGCTGGGCGGCGGTTATCTGCAGCACTTACACAATCCTATGTCACTGGTTGCACTATTTTCACCTTCTTGGGTAGGTTCCGTCTGCAAAATCTAACCCGAAGTTCTTCTCCATCCCAACGGCGTCTGGGCATATGGACAACTGGGATACGATCGACCCCTTTTTCACAGCATTTACTGGCGCATTCTGTTGCCGGAGGCACAGGATCACGATTTCACGCTCTCGGCGGTTGGCAAGTTCTTCTATATTCATGTACGATTTCCCGGGGCGTTCTTGGTTATACGGTTGTTAAGGGTGGCAGGCGGTTTATGATATATACGTGTACGAGCAGTCAAGTGTAGGTCTACGGGGAAATGTCATCAATGGGGGAAATTCTACCATCTGAAGAGATTACTATTCTTCTGTTCGCTAGAGTGCTAGCAACTGACAGCCAATACGCTCTAGAAGCTCGAAATAGTTGTACCCAGAAAATAGATATAGTCTGAAAAGTTCCCATTATAACTATCCACCTAGGTAGCTAACCATCACGTCGATTCTCTGAGGGCCATTTCAGTGAGGCGCTTTCGTACAAAATGTCAAAATTATCGTGAACCTCTCTTGGGTAAGAAATAGATTTTTATATAAGTTGGTAAGACTGAAATATGATATAAATTTGTAGCGTCACTTTCAAGTCTTTTCGCCGAATGTTACTAGTAACCCTACTTAATAGTATGTCGGAAATATTGCTTTTTAACTCGTCGCCGTGATATGAAAGCTGATATCACAAGAAGTCCTGGTAATCAAAGTCGAAATAGGAGTTATACAACTAGCCAATAAGATAGCATCGGACATCAAAGCGCATGGCATAAATGAGACGCTATGATAGGTCGAAACCACTTAGCATCATCTTACACTCAATAGGACTTGATGGCGCCAAACTATCCCAGGGCGTCGTCGAACTCAGGTAATGGGCAATAAAGCAATTGTACTCATTATACTTATCAACCATATGTGTACCGCTACAACGGGCTACGCGAACCGTCTAACAAGAAGAATGTAGAATCCTATACACTATGATTACTAAATGACCTAACAAAACTATCTAACACGGTGTCATTCTATCCGGATACATAGGCAGACAAGCTAGACCCGGATCTGGCTGCCTTGCTGATGCTAAACGCCCAATAACTCCCTGGGTTGATATGTCACTTATTAGAAGGTGGTAGACTCGACCTCCCACTCTGGGAATGTAGACACGCGTCAGCATATAACCTCAAGCCACATTGGTGTTAAACACGAAAATATCATGATGACTTGCCGAGTTATGTCTACGAGGGCAGAAATATACAAATCATGGCGTCTTCCCATAAACCTACGGATAACTTAAGGGTATCCTATTGCTATGTAGGACGAGGGTCTCTATAACATGCCATAAGTATACTAGGGTAAAATGTATAGCAAGGAGGTCGGTACCTACGAACTTCATGAATATCCAGTATCCAACAGCATGTCTGCAGGGGCGACAAAGGATCTCTGCGGGATGTGACGAAGGTTGCGGGATATATCTCGCTGGGAACCTGGCTTAGTGAGCTCCTCCTCTGGCGCTTACGTATCCATGTAAGGCCCATGTCATGCCATCCAAGGATGCCACCTTACTTCACACCCTACTATGTACTTACCTCAGACTGTTGAGCCTAACCACAGATGGCTGGCCCTTACTGCCGTCTCGGGTTCGTTATCATCTATGGCGGGTCTTACTCTAGTGTGAGCTGAAAAGAGCTTAGAGGGCGATAGAAACGCGTCTAGTGTTCGCTTAGTATCGTGATCACAGCTAACACCATCTAACAATGCCATTAGATGCGGCAATTTGTCGAACTGCAATAGAGACCCTAATTTTTAAGGCAGTCTAGAAGCAATACAGACTAATTACTTCAGATTCACGTCGCGTGCCGCTGCTCGAAGGCTGTCTACCTCTACCATGATTAAGCAAGACGAGGTGAGAAGTAGCATAGGCAGATGGTCTCCCCTTAGAGTAGCAAGACTAGTGATGGCGATGATACTCTTAAGGGGGTACTAGAGTATCTTGATACTGACCCCGGGAGAAAATCATGAACACGCAAAGGCTATGAAGATGATGAAAAGCACCACTCCCATACCTAGGGCGATACGATCTAGTGATAAGGACTGTATACACGCAGTATAAGCCTATCTACTTCTTCCCCTGCACTAAACCGGTCGCTTTTTCGATTTGTACGGTTCAAATCCAACTGTAAGCGACTCACTGCCTTGTAGGTAACATGGGAGAACGCGCCTAACACGAAAGCCGTGTAGGAGGAATTGAAGACGTTCCAAAGATACTAGCATCATGAGTATCTGGTAGCGGAACGCACAAAAACCTTGGAATCGAGACATATATTCGTTTGAGATGTAGGTACGTAAGTACTCCGAAAAAAGTACATCCAAGGGAGGTATCAATTATCATCCGAAGACTCGTCATCAGGAGCCCTCGAGCGCTTCTTACTGTTCCTAGGAGCTGATCTAGATCCGTCGTCCTTTCGAACGAAAACATAACTCCTCGCAGCCCGATCTTCGCCCTTCCAACCACCACCCACCTCTCCGCTCTTGTTCTTCACGACCCCGAGCGTCCTCGCATGATGGTAGCCCGGGTACGCACTCGCCTGGAACCTGAAGCTACGCTCGACCTGCAGACCACTATGTCTCGCTAGGTCTCGGATATTCCAGAGCGTGTACGGTTCGCCCTCGAAGAGCGTGACGATGATCGAGCCTCCCGGCGCAAGGGACGGCATGGCCCGCTTGAAGAACTCTACGAGCAGTTCCTGGTTATACCGGACCTGTCGATTCACGTCGGTGCTCTTCCCACCGATGTGCGGGAAGTTGAAGATAATCCGGTCCATCACCCCCGTGCCGTCCTTGCCTTTCCTATCTACGAAGGGCGCCATCTTGGTTGCGTCGACGCTGAAGATCACTTTGCTACCCTCGGCTTCGATCTTGGCAATGTTTTCTGAGACGTGGGGGTACTTCTCTACCAATTCATCCAGGTCCTTCTCGAGGACTGTGGCAGTTACGTCGGCGCAATAGTGATGTTCGACTAGAGAAGCCGCAAAGCTCAGGTCACCTTCGCCGACTAGCAATATCCTGTCTTCGGGGCCGAAGGGTATCGTAGGCTCGTCATGCTGTGCTTGTGGCCTCTTTTGTTTCTGCTGCTTCTGGTTTCCGGCCCCGGCCCCGGCTCCGGACTTCTGCGGCGGATGGGTATTGTGTACGACTTTCCGGCGCTTCCCCATATTCAGTAGGAGGTAACTGGGCGCTGCTACCAACGGCACATGATGATGTGGCTTGTACCGTAGCGAAGATTAGGTTGTGTAGGTACCTAGGTATAGAAGCGGACCTTCGCAGTAGTCGGGTGCAACGTACCGAGACCCGGAATTTTGAATTCGTCGTGCAGCCCGCTGTCAGGATATAAGGTTGGTTGGAGGGCGCGGGAAGTGACGTGAAAGTGAGATGATGTCGCTTGTGCTTTCTTCCCGAGATGGCGAGATAAAAAAATTAGTGGCTCGCAGTGCTCCATAACCGCGGGACAGCCCACTTCTTGCGGCTAGAGCCTTTGCGGGACAAGGGATGCTGCCGGGCTAGTCTTAATATAGTAATCCCGGGGGTTTGGGGCGGACGGGGGTACACGGATCTTGCAGACCAATCAGACGCAACTAGTATGAGGTACGTAACTACGGAGGTACTCGGAGATCTGATAGTTCCTGTTTTAGTATAATTGTACCTAGGTACTCTACCATGTAGGAGGCAGGTACGTATTACTGTAAGGAGCGCATGCATTGTACGCATTGAATACCACCTAGAGTTATTCAGAATAGAAGAGTATCAGTCGATGTGAAACTGGATTTACTTAGGTACCTAATATTAAGTAATATCTATAACGATGATGTACTCGACTATTCTCGACTGTATGTTCGACTCTCTTATACCGCTTATATTGTAGTACGTAAATGTATATATGTACTTCGGTGACGGTATATGCATGTACTCATGAACTGTAAGTTGTGTTGATGGCTCGTACATATGTATGGATGTCGGCAGCCTAACAAGTAGGTAATAAGACGAGTGATTATTCAACCCATCGTGTATCGATATAATGTACATTGAGCAGAAGGGGAGGCTAGTAAATATATGCGCCATCTAGTGCCATATCTTACCGAATGTAGCAATGATTAAACATAAGAGGCTACCAGTACGATTTGTATCTCCATCTTGTTTGTATTACCTTACGGCGCCGCAAGGCTTGAGCTTACATGTAACCAAGAGCCCACATATTTCTGGTCGAGCAGAATTCATCGGGTTATAACAGGTACCTAGATGCTTGGAGTTGACAACTTAAAGTGGTGTGAAGTAGACCGGTTTGTATGTATCAAGCAGCTTTCGGAGATTACATACTTCTAGAAGTACATCCCAATGTACTAACACGGTACGCCTTTGCGATATCTTATCTAATTAACGTGTACAACAAAGAATATCTTAAGTACTCAAGGTATATATATATAAATTCTAGGCAGGTAGATACATGTATACTTGCGTTGTTGCCTTCAGCGCAGGGGGATTCTGTAAGGGGATGTAAGTGGCCAATACATGTACACAACAGTTAGTCACCCACTATAAGTACAATACTTAGATGTAGTTAACCTTACCCAAACGGCTCGCCTCTAACCAATCCGGCTAGAATAATAAATCAAACCTATTCAAGCAGACGCATCTGTCGAATCGCAACATGGACCAAGGCATTGTTAGGTTTGTAGGTAAGGTACAAGACATTAGTTACATAGGTACCTAGGTAGCCGTCTAAGCCGGAAGCGGGGGCGGATTAGAGGTTTCTCCGGACCAATCACATCTCCGATAACCTAACATAGAAGGCCAAGCGCACTAGATGGTGCAGGGACTTGACTGTATCGGGAAGTCCAGGGTGTCGTGCTGTTTAATTGTGCTGGCCGAGAAAATCTAATGGCGATGTCCAAGTGAGCCTTCAACTTGTCCCTATAGTTACGACACTCTCATCGTAGGGAAGTAGTACACAGGACCCGGATGGACTGGTTCATTGGCGTCTACCCTCGATTCTAAACTTAATTCTTTTTTCTTCCCATTTCGACTTGGTTAATAATTCTGCCCCGGATCTCACCCTACTGTCCTGTCCTCATCCTTCTTTTTTTTCTACCAACACATAACACAACTCTTCTTCTCTCACTTCACACTTACTACTTGCAAAACTTACATTGCATTCTTTTCTCGAGAATTATTCTTGCAACACCTGCACCTTGAACTATTATCGAGATACATTCTATTCCATCACTTTTTACTCGGTCTGCAAATCAGCCCGCATCCTTCCTGTTTTCCCGTGTAATTCGTTGCCTGCCTTTTTCACGCAGCTTTACATTACACCACAACACACCACATTACACCACTCTACCTTACTTTTTTCTGCTCTACTCACATAACCCAACACGTCATCGCCTTGCACTTCTCGTCACGATGGGGAGCACCAAGGCTGCCCAATCCCCGGCGGCAAGTCCCGCTAAGGGAATGCCTGCACCCAAGAAACCCGCAGCGAAGGGTGTCGTCAAGAAACCTGCAAAGAAGCCCGCTCCCAAGAAGGGTGGCAACCGTGGTAAGGGCCGAGGACAGAAGAAAATCTACAGTGATCCTCGCACCCAAGCTGCCTATGAACGCCAGAGAGTTCTCAAAGAGCTCTACACTCAGGTCTCCTTAGCTATCAAGCCGGCGCTCGAGGAACTCGCCGACCAGAACATCAAGGAGCTGACTGAAGACATGAATGCCCACAAAGAAGTGGAAGCATACCTCACCATCAAGCAACAGCTTGATGACCAGCTGGATCAGACCATCCAGTCCGCAGACCTAGAACTAAAAACCAGAATCGGCATTGCAGAACGTACTCTCGAGCTTGATAGCGATTGTACGCAGATGTCTTATATGGTACGAGCTCTCTCTTTTCAATTTGCATACCGAGTTCCCCTTCCATTTCAACCTTTTATTTAACACTTACTAACATCCATCGCAGAACTCCTTCAACTACCGAACGGAGGAATTCTACGACGGTGCTCTTAACCGCACCAGCATTCTATCCGAACTCCGCCGTGAAGGCCGAGCTACTGATGTAAGTCAACTCTTCCCCGAGCCTCTCCTTATTTTTCTTTAGGAGCAATTCTAATTAACCCTTGTAGACTCCCGACCTCACATATAGCTATAAGGAACACATCCCTTATGTCTCATTCGTCAACCCCTCTGGAGAGCCTGACGCATCTGCCGAGGAGCAGACTCGCCAGACGAAGCCCGCTTCTAAGCGTAAAGCGGAAGGCCAGCCTGGTGGGCAGGCTGGTTCAAAGAAGCCTCGCCATACCGGAGGCTTACTCGCTTCCGAGCAGCGGCCAGACGGCGTACCAGAGTCGAACGCACCATCTCCAACGCCACTGTATGAGCAGGTAGTCGGCCCCGTCTTTAGCACAGACCTCCCGGACCTTCCAAACGGTGCATCGGAACCCGATGCGTATGGCGTCAGAACCCTCCTCAGACGAGCCAAGAGTCCATATAATCGACTCATTATACCACCAGCCTTCCAATTTGAGAGTGACGAGATCGGATTTCGAGATTCAACTAACGACTCTACGAGAAAGGCCACCCGAGCCACGCGAGGCATGTTCCTCGACGCACCAAACTCCAACACCTGGCATTTGGATAACATGTGCAAAGACTATGACTGTCGTGAATATAAAGAAGACTGCCTGGATCCTAACCTTGTGAAGAAGCATGGCCTACACCCGAAGTATGGCATAGTCCTACCTCACTCTCGGAACGAGTCAGAACCACCCGCTGAGCGTGTCGATGGGACGCGCCCCGTTGTCTTCGTGCCGGACAAAGCAACTACCGTCCATGCATCCCGCTCTGTAAGAGCTAAGAAGATGGATCTAATGCTCGAAGAGGATAGAACCAAGTCTGCTATGGCGATGATGCTCGGGAGCTTTTGTGACAAGGAAGGCATTAATCCGGACGAGATCATCACTGATGAAATGCGCGAGCGCGAACGTCAGGCGCATGAGAGACTGGCTGTTCCTTCGGATGACGACGAGGTCCCTGCGGAAGAGCCGCATTCTCAGTTGGCAGAAGTCGATGAAGCTGATTTCAAGGCAAACGCACTTCTGATTCTACAGGCTGCGGATCAGTTGGAACTCGAAGCTCAGACCCTCGCGGCTTCAATTTCGCGACCGTCCCGCCCATATGATGCGGTACGAGACGTATTTACTAGCGCCGAACCAACTTCTACTCATCAAGGATCGCTGCATGGAGAGCCTGATGCTCACGCACTTTCCATCCTAGCGGATGCGGCTCTATCTATGCTTGAGCAGATGCCCCAGCAGCTTAGCCAGAGAGAAGCGGCAGCCATGAACGACTCTTCCATGATAGATCCTCGTCTTCTTGGCCCATCTAACCTACCGCCGCCCCCACCTAATGCATTCTTACAGACTGCACTTAACCCGACGTCGACCTTCACGCATATAGCGCCAGCTCCGACCGCTCCAGTGGAAGTAGTTTCTCACAACCATCCTCCTAGAATTCCCTTCGCGAACCATAGTAGTTCGAAGGAGAATCCCGTCCTCCCTCCCCTGCGACCTAATAGGCCGGATAGCCTAGGAAAGGGACCGAACGCACCGCAGTCGCAACAACAGTTGCCTCAACCTACGCACCGATCTCAGGAGTTCGGCTCTCCACGTGGCTTGATCCACACGAATTCGGGAACTTTCTACCCGCCGGCACCTTCGCGGCCTTATCACCAAGGCCTTTCTTTTCATGAACCGCCGCTGATGCCCATGCCAGCCCAGCAAGGCCAGTCGCTTCTTGGACCGGCCGTGATGCAAACCCAGGCACCGCTACCCCCTCATATTCCTCCCCCTTATCATTTAGTCGTATCTCCTCCCCCCCTGCAAGGCCAGGCACATATAGCGCCAATGCCGACGCAGATGGAGATTCCCGTGCCTTCTGTATCACCGCCCGACCAGCCGCTGCTAGCTCCTTCGCCGCCAGGTCATACCCCACGGCACAGAGCCTCGATACCATCGAATGGTAACGGAGCTGGCAAATACCGCAAGATTGCGGCAGCTCCTATTCCGCACAACCGGCATTGGCCATCTAACGGTGGCACCGAACTTCGACTCGCCCATTATGATCACAAGGAAGCGATCAAGGACTACAGAGCGAACGAGCCGCCACCGCGAAGCGGACCAACGACGATCAGAGGCTGGAACGTTAACAACGTCTCCAAGGGCCGAAACAGAAGTGTCAAGAAGGAGGATTCCGAGGAGAAGGATTCTCCCAAGTAGGTCTTTTTTAAAGACAACCCTTCTAGGATCAATATTGATCATTGTCACTTCACAGCATGATATCTCCGTACATAAGCAAGTGGAATGCTTCAGAAAGAAACTGAGGCGGCCACTTCCTACCTACCTGGTCCTATATCTCGACGGACCCACGAATTATTCCCGCGTTGTCGGAACATTACGATCCGCATTGAAAGAATAATGACGGACACGAACAAAACCTTCCTTCCAACTTACGATCATCATTATTAATTGCATTCTCGTTGTTTCCCTCGGTACGGCAGCATAGCATTGCACGGACAGCATTGGAGTGGAACCGGTGTCGTTAGTCACACTGGCACATGAATCCCCCCCCCTTGGGGGGGAACAGTATTCTGCATGGAACGTTGGAGTCATAGGAAATTCTCGTGTTTTTTTCTCTTTTTCTTTTTCCCTGGTATTTGCATCTCTTGCGTATCTGATCCAGCATAGGCGGATCACGGCGGGAACCTGGATGGACATTTGGTCCGCGATACAGAGGAGAGAGATCTTGCACATCGTCTGCTACCCTAGCTTTTTGTACCTTTGCTACGATTGAACCTCAGATGAGGGGAGAGGGCGAAGGGGCCCAGACCCAGAGAGAGACGTGGCTTGGCCCGTCAGAAGATGCAAATAGACATCAATTAAACCATCATCCGCATACTCCCTCTGGTATTTCAAGTGATCACATAACTCATTTAAGTCTAATCGTGAAATTATCTGTATGCTTTAAGTGATGTCAACGCCTGACCAAGTAAGTGTTTGAGGGACAAGCCGAAGCTTCTTCCTTTATATGAAGATCGTGTGCTATATATATGATGAGATTTATCTCCCCCTTTATCGATCCGACATTGACTACAGCAAGAAGCCCACGCCAACTTACCTGTTTAGATACCTCCCCTATATTCATACAAGCATGCCTACGTTTACAGCTTTCCTGGATCACAGTCATGAGACGCAATGCATATCTGTCACCAAAGCAAATCCTGCAAGAAACACACTCGTAGTCTTTCCAGCGTCATCAGTCATCTATGAATAATGTACAATATTTGGGGGTTTCGCTTTCCCCTCTAGCTAGTTTTCGTGTAAGGGGCTGGGTTGGGGTTGGGTTCATGAGTTGACATTAAGTCAGCAAAGAAAAGAGGATCGAAAATGAAAAACGAAAAATAAAATTCCGAGCGGCATCAATTCGTCCACTTGCGAGAGGAAGGGTATTTTTTTTTCTCCTCACGCGGTCTTTTTCAACACATCTCTCCCTCCCTGAAAGCATGCTTGTATAAGCATCCTTATGAAAATAAAAAGCAACTGAATTGTAATATCGTTAGAATTTTGGTCGTGCCTAACCCCGGGGGCACCCTAGTTTGAGAAACGCCCGGTATCTCTTTCCCAACATGTCCAACCGCGATGAAAATCCCTCTCGAATCCATGCATACGTACAATTACATTCCCGTTCCCATCATCATGGCGCTCTGGTCAATGGGCAGCATCTGCGAGGCGTCGACTTGGTGGAGCGGCATCATGGGGGTCGTGGAAAGTTCCAGCTGAGCCCTACCGAGCTTGCCCTCGGGATGGAGCGGGTACATCTCGGCTTCCATCCTTTCCCCGTCAAAGACCACCATGTTCTGGATGGGCTGCTGGCGCTGGCCACGGACGTTGATGACGTCTTGGGCCAGCTGGCCGCCGAGGATTGCAGTTACGGGGGCGATCTCGCTGTCGACGTTCTGAAGGAAGCTGCGCAGGAACTCAGATCGGAGCGTCTCCGCTGGTAGAGATAGTAGTTGGTGGTTATGTGTAGCGGATCTAGTAAAGGCCTCGAGATCCTGTTTGTTGTGTTCGGGGAAACGGTCGTTATGCGCTTGCTGGAAGGCCCATAGCGCGCGCAGGCAAGACAAAGCTGGCGTGACAACCTTGAGACGACGTTTGGATCTAAGGTACTCAGGAGGTAGTAGACTAGTCTCAGAAGCGAGGTCCCAAGTAGAGTACAACTCGCGCTTCTGAACCTTCTCGATAGTTTTACCACCTTCTTTCTGGTTTTCCACTTTGATAATGCTACGCGTTCGTGTCTCTGGGCCGAGACTTGTGGGTATATTTGGTTTATCACGCTGTAGAACATAGTCGTGTTCAATCAAATCGCAGAATATGTAACCGTAAAATCCGTAGGTAGCGGCTGCGTAGAACTGGCGGTTGTGAAGACGTGTGGCGGTGTTGATGAAGGCGAGCAGAGTGGGGCTAAGATCCGTTGCAATGACGATATCGAAGTTCCCGAAGAAGGATGCGCCTTTGGCCATGATACTCTCAGAGTCTGCGATGACCTTGACTCGAGGATTCAGCTTTTGAATGCGACCAACGGCAGCTTCTGCGCGGCTTTGGCCAATATTCTCCTCGGTTAGGAAAAACTGGGCACCCAAATCTGCTTCCGTGACGAGCTGATCGTCGACAACGGTTAAGGAGCCAATACCTGCCAGGACAAGATTCTTGGCAATCTCATTTGCTAGAGCTTTCATGGTAACAATCACAATGTTGGCGCTCTGAATCTTCTGCTGCGCTTCCATACCCCACAGTCGCAATTGGCGGTCGTAGAGAGCGATGTCGTCTAGGCCTGATGTTAGAAAACGACCTGGGTGACTGAACAAGAGAGTATCTTACCGGCACTTAAAGCATTTCCGTTGGTCGGTTGAGTAATAGCCGAGCCGTTTAAACCCATCATCGGTTGATTCGTAGGTATTATCGCGGCAGGATTGGCAAAGGCACCATTGTTGTAGACTGGTTGTTGTAAGGGAGCGAAGGTACCATCTTGATTCGGAAACACTGGAAGGCCATTCCCCGGCATGGAATTCCCAGGCGGTAGAGATATCGTAGGAACTGTGAATGACTGTGTATCCTGTCCGGCAAGCTTACCGTCTGGAACGGGTTGAGTAGCCTCAGAAGCGTGCCCACTACCCTGGGTATTCTGCTCGTTGGAGGCAGCAGCGGCTTTGTCTTGTGTCTCCATCTTGACGAATCGCAGGTTTCAATCACTAAGGAATGTGGTAATGAGGAGAGGGAAGAATAAGAAGTGTCTATGTCGGTTTGGGATGAGATCGGAAATATGTTTGCAGGCTTGCTGACTTGGGAGATTGAGATGAGATGTGTTAAGATGAATGCGAAGGTGAATGAGAAAGTTGTATGCGCGAAGAGAGTTGTAGATGCCTGAGACACGAACGAATATTTTTTAAAAACCAGGCATTAGGCAGATAGAGAAGAAGGAGACGTCCTAGGAAATTGATGATATGACCGCCTCGCCCTCGCCCACGTCGCCTGATGCCTCACTTTATATGTTTCTGTTTGTAGTGGAATGAACGCAACCAAGTTCCGATGCGACGACCAGCCTCGTCACTGCTAGCTGAAGTAACACTGCATATGTAAATGCCTTGACAAAAGAATAAGCCCCGTTATCTGTGGGACCGAGGCTGAGTGAGGTTTATTGTATTACTCCGGGTTAAAAGCATATTCTAATATCATATTTCGTACATTGTACAGCGTTCTCGCAAGAGATACCTGAATTGATCATGCAACAACTAACCTTTATTAACCCTTGCAAACGTCCGCCGTTTCTGACCTTCTTTCACTTACCTAGGTACGTACTTCCAAAGCTGTTTCTATTTTACATATAAATAGGGAGGCGGTATCATAGGTACGAAGTATCTCGTAGCCTACAGGCCAAACACCCGATTCCCGATTCCCTACCCAAGTCATGATTGGCGCTATTGCTTGAAAGAGATTGAAAGGCTACACAGAGAGTGTGACAAGGCCGAATAGGTTCCCAGCTGAGATAGGCAATCATGACCCTCCAGTCCGAGTTTACGTATGTACGTATTACAACGACCTGCGGTGGGCTTCGAGTGTGGTGGGCTGTGGGTTGTGCGGATAAGTAGCGTCAGTTAAAGAGGTACTTAGATGGTCGTATAATTATATAGTAAGAAGGTTGTATATGTTATCACTTTATCTTTTTTCTTGCTCTCTTTAAGCCGGAAACTTCAATGGTGAATGCTGACCCCGCCTAAACTTAAAGAACTGGCCTACCCGCTCGAACCTGCCAATGCCCTTTCACACCACATCCACCAACATCCCGCGCCGCATTTCCATTAATCCCAGGGCTGTTCCCTTCCCCATTCTCATCTCCCATCTCTCATTCCAACTCGCCAACTTCCAACTGTAACTCATTGACCCTCTTCTCACCCACCTGCTCATCCAGCTTTAACTTGCCCATCTCGATATCTCCCTTCCCAGACTCATTAATAGGGATCATTTATTGTTACCCTCCCACTTTTTGTCACTCTTCTTGGCCTGATTAACCGTCTGCTGCCATCTAACCCACTCGACGTGTGGCCTGCTTCTCCTCTCGACGCCTAGCCTTGCTTCTTCTGTCTCTTAATGGTGAGTGCGCTAGCTTCTTCTTTCTTTGCATCGCTTGTGATAGTCCTCCTTTACTCTTATCCTTAGCCAGATAATCAAGTTGCGTTTTATTCATGATTGGGAGCGATCCGAGACGATTAGGCTAACCATAGCATCATCCGATAGTCGGGCGATCAATCCGAGCAGCTCCCTTCAAATTTAGGAACATTTCGCACTGCCGACGAGATAGTACGTTCTATACTCGATGGTAATGCTACACCTTCCGAGATCAGCCCCTCCGGAGAGTTATATCGGGCTATAGAGAGGTATTATCCATACCCTAGGTCTTCTAGTAACTCGCGGCCGGACCTTGTGCGGAATCACTTGAGTCGCTTGGGTCAGCGCTCCTCGTCGCGGAACAGTATGCCATTCGAACCTAGCTCCGAGGCGCAACGAAGATTCTCAAGAGAGCCGCAAAGCTCTGACGTATCACCTCTGTACAACTTGCCTCCTTCTGCTCCGTACCTGCCTCCGCTACGGTCTTTGACGAGTTCTCGACGACCTTCAACTATGTCTGTGCCTGGTGGAACTGGCGGAAGACATGCACGAGTAAGGCTGACGGATCGTTATTCGGCGAGACTCCGAGGTGCCCACGAGAATCGGAGCGAAGCTGAGGAAGCGGGAGAGTTCTGGGAGCGTCTTGAACCTTTCGATCGAAGTTCGCATGGTACGCGGCGCTCTGCCGCAGCTCGGATAAATGATTCGCAGTCTCCTTTGGATGAGGAACGTCTACGAGAGGATACCAATTCCCAGCTACGAGCGCTCCTGGACTTCACTAATGCTCCTGGCCACCCATATTCCGACCTGGCATTTTCATCACCGCCGCCACCACCTCCGCAGGATCCCGCAGAGGATAATCGACGAGTCAAGAGGCGCAAGCTGGACTCGGATCGTCTATCTAGCGGCTTTCAAGGGTTCCGGTATGGGAAATACGGGCAGGTTGAGCCCGGTCAGCTGACCATGGAATTGGTGAGCTGCGACGGTGGCATCTATTCGGATGATGGCATGAAGTATGCCGCTGAGAATATTCTCAAGAATGATCAGACGGTCTACTGTACTGAAGGTCCGAGATGCAATGTCATCCTTAGGCATCAGGGCGCCACCGTCTTTACGCTGAAGGAATTGATCATCAAAGCGCCTAGGTCGAATTTTACTTCTCCGTGAGTAGTATTTTCCTCTCGTAACGATCCGCTCGCTGACAGATATCTTCACAGTGTACAGGAAGGCATGGTCTTCGTTTCGATGACTTCTGACCATCTCCTAACGCGGACGGCCCAGTACCAAATCCAGTACTCTTCAACGAGCTCGTCCAGGCGCACGGATCGGGATAATCAGCCGCTGACGCCTATTGTGTCTATTAGACACAATGATGATGGGAGCACTATGACTCATGCACAGATCCGAGCCAGGCGCCTATATAATATTGGCATGGAAGACGATGACAACAACGTTCGAGTCGCTCAGATCCCTTCTGAATTCAATGTGCCTCCGCCACCTTTTAGGGTTACCACGGAGTGTAGTGATGACGAGGGGGATGATCCAATTCCTCGGGGGGAGTGGGCGCCAGCTTTTCCATTTGAAAGCGAGACGAGTGATGAAGAAGGCAACCTCGACTATTCATTTAGCGAGACGTATCATAGGATTCGACGTCGGCGTAATCGATCTAGCACTGCGCTGGCGGAGGCGGTGGAAGCTGCGCAGGTAGCTACGCAGGAAGCGGTTCGAGCGGTTGGCGGCGAACTGATGGTCCCCCACGCGCGCTTCTTCATAGAGCGGAATAAGAGCAAGTGCACCATCAAGTTTGATCCGCCGGTATCTGGACGGTTCATACTACTGAAGATGTGGAGTCCACATCGCGATCCGGGGGCGAACATCGACATACAGGCAGTTATCGCTAAGGGATTTGCTGGACCAAGATATTTCCCGTCTGTGGAACTACGGTAATGGGTTGGAATGAGGTTGGAGAGGAGATGAAGACAGTCCGTCGGGGAAATGGTCCGTCAGATGAAAGGTTTAGTTTTAATTATAAGCAAGCCTACGGAATATAGCCTCAATGCACATATGTGTAGACTTGATCTATGTGTTCAATGATGCTGGTGCCTATTGACTCTCCTTTTCTGCTATTGCCTTCCACGTATCTTGACAAGTTCTTTGACGACTTGGTTCCTTGAACACATGTCCGATGTTGAGATAGATCTGCTTGAATGTGTTCAGCTACAATGAGTACCTGATTCAAGGAACCAATGCTAATATATGAAGCAAAAGGCTTTAATCTAATTAGTTACTGTTTGAGCGTTGAGTCATAGTATACCTACAAGTATAAAGGGATTGATATTCAACAAGCGTCGATGATGGAGAATGAATCATCGCGAGGCTCGAATAAATACAGTCATAGTTTTGTGGCGATGCGTTTAAAGCTGAGTCACAGCCCGGAAGCAGAAGTTTGTACTTGGACAGCCCCACAATAAACAGATTAGATTAATACGCCGCATTATCCCGTAGCATTAAACCAAACCTTAGGAGGTAGAATCTCCATAATTCAGAAATCTATCTGCGAAAGACATCTTCCATTCAACTTCAACGCCCACGTCGACTTCACTTTCCTCGATTTCCGCGATACCTAATAACTTCCGTTACAATTTCGGCTTCTTCAGCGTCCAGTTCTTAGCATTATATAGCCATGGCTGTGCGCGCACAATTCGAGAACTCCAACGAGTAAGCCCCGCCATTAGTTCTAGAACCCCGCGAAGCATTTTTGTGTGGTAGAACCAGATCAGCTTATGATGTGATTTAATATAGGGTCGGCGTCTTCGCGACACTCACCAATTCCTATGCCTTGACCGCCGTAGGCGCGAGCGAAAACTTCTACAGCATCTTCGAGGCCGAACTTCAAGATGTCATCCCCATCTGTCGCACTACGATCGCCGGTACGCGTATTATCGGCCGGTTAACAGCAGGGTAAGAAGATTTCGCCGACTTTATATCACCTTGTCTTTTCTATGTTGGCGTAAATCTGATATACTGACCATCCTGCAGCAACCGTAAAGGTCTCCTTGTACCTACCTCCACAACCGACCAAGAACTACAACATCTGCGCAACTCCTTACCTGACGAGATCAAGATCCAGCGAATAGAAGAGCGGCTGTCCGCCCTAGGCAACGTCATCGTGTCAAATGATCACATAGCTCTAGTTCATCCGGATCTAGAACGCGAGACGGAGGAGATTATCGCGGATGTCTTGGGTGTTGAAGTTTTCAGGCAGACGATCGCGGACAACGTGCTTGTCGGCAGCTACATGAGCCTGAGTAATCAGGGCGGGCTGGTACATCCCAAGACAAGTATTCAAGACCAGGATGAACTGAGCAGTCTGCTGCAAGTACCCTTGGTTGCGGGCAGTGTAAACCGGGGAAGCAACGTGGTCGGAGCTGGCATGGTCGTCAACGACTGGCTAGCGGTGACAGGGCTGGACACTACGGCCACGGAGCTGAGTGTCATCGAGAGTGTGTTTAGGCTGGGCGAAGGTGCTGCGCCGGGCAACATTGGTGGTAAGCTGAAGGACACGATGGTAGAAAGTTTCTACTAAGGAGCTTGTTCTCCTTGCAAGAAGCCTCGATTCTTGCCGTCCTCGAATATCGATTATTCGGCCCTTCAGAGTGTTTTCTCTGTTCTACGGGGACAATCCCACTCGTGTTATATCTCGAGATGGATATACCAACTGCCCAGATTGGTATAACGGACAGCTAAATAGTAGCGTTGCGGTTGTTATATCAAGACAAGGGCATGGCAAATAGCTATCCAATGAATCGTTCCGGCTACCCTGCTACTGAGCTCCTCAAGAACTTGTTTCCTTCTTTTGGGCCGAATTCGTATTGCGTGAATTGCGGAGTGACTGATTTATTTAACTGTCGACGAGACGCGAGTATAAGACAGTGATCCACTGATCGGAAGGCCAATTAATCCCTTTTACATCGTCCAATCATGCATCGTTGAACTCGAGGATGGGACGGTCTTGAAAGTTCGACCTGCCACTCAATCGGACGATCATCGTAGCTTTATTCTTATCCGGTTTAAGGGGTAGTTTCCACGTGCCACGGGTTGCTTACGTCGAAGTCTACGGATACGTTATGTTAAAATCGATGACTATCGTGTAAGTCTCACTAAAGCCGTGCTAGTAGAGGGCTTCACTCTCACGGGATCGATTCTCTACTTAGATTAGTCTTAGACCTAAGTAAGCGACATATTTTTAAGGGTAAGCCTTTCGACGCCCATCTCATTTCTAACTCAAACTTACCTCAGACTACGTAAGCCATGTTTACTCTAGCATCCAATATGGAGGACGAGGCGTAAAGTCAGGGTTGCGGTGCCGTGCTGCTTTGGATAAAGAGAATGCGGCGTAGCCGCGCAAGCCTGAGTCGGAAGTCCCTAAGCCCACAAATTACAAATCTCTCGTGTGGTATGTAGACGAATCTCCTCTCCCCTGATCAAGAATGTGGAAATCAGCCCAGTCTTTTCTGAGGCAGCCAGAGACCTTGACGAGGAATAACCGAATGGTGCAAGACAGGCTCGGCACAGACGTAACACGAGATAAATGAATGATACCGCGTTCCAGCTGGCAAGATGTAAGTGGTCGTGTTGCTGTGGACGACTACTACGTAACAAGCTATTCGACGGTCCAGTTATTCCTACTTCCTGTTAACCGTTACCTATCACAAGCTTGATGCTTCGGGGGATCTACAGTCCAGACCCACGCAGCACATGCTAGGCCATGGCTGGTGTAGAATCGCCTTTTGCTTTTGCTCTGACTTATTCTCGGTCTTGACTCAAGTGTCTAAGACATTACTGTCATGCTAGAGAATAACGAATCGAGAACATAAGATATCTGCTATCCTAACCTTCAGCTAGTTTTGTTCAGAGTTCGACCGGGGCTGAAGATCTCGGGAGTGAACATAGCACTGTGTCTACTTATAGTAATACATACCGTATCAGGCAAAGAGCTTCAGATGATTGGTCCTTGCCAACCACCCATCCACAGTCTTACTTGCACCTAAATCTGGAATCCCGGAATAGCGGGCGACCCACTACGTTCGTCTTGCTGCAGAAAGGAGTGGGCAACTGGTTTTGCTTGTGTTTTTATTGTTTTTTTATTGTTTTTGTTGATCAGGTTCGTGTAGATCGACTTAGAAGCAACTTCTCTCTTTTTCGATTCTCATTCAACAAGTCTCTAGAGCGATGAAGTAAGCTCTAGACCTTACTATTCTTTGGCAGAGCTGTTTGCGAGTCATGAATCAATCCTAAAAGGGGAGCTGTTGAAGGCCAAATTCCTTAGCACCCCAGTACGAGACCAAACCAGAAAAGGGTCCTCCTCTCCTGAGGATTCCTAGTGTCCCACACTCCGAAACAATATTCGACAATGCTAAGGAGTACAGCCGCTCCCAGATCAGCGGCTCGAGAAACAAGGATGCAACCCGAAATGGATTCGGTAGCTGACGAACCTGGGAGAACGGCAGAGTACCATGAATCAGTTATGACTTTCGAACCCGACGAGTCTTGCGTCATCTCGTTAAAATCACCTAGTCGACTTTCACCACTCCCTGATAACGGCAACGTCCTGCTGTCAAATCTGCAGCACCAACGCCAGCAGTCGGCCCCGAACTTCTCACTCGCAAACGCCGACACGCGGCCAGGCTCACCTAGACGAGGACACGGCAGACATCAGTCCCAAGGGATGGCGTTTACCGGCGAGGCACGAGGCGGGCGACCCCCGGATAACTCCCCGGGAAGATTTGGCGGCTGGCTGAGCAACACGTCTGCGTCGCCGGCCGACCGGGGTGCCTCTCCTGATACCACGCCCAAGTCTAGACGGAGCGTCACCACGATCGACACAACACCGAAGAGCGCGACGCCGTCCCGCTTCGGCTTCTTCGCTTCGTCGATGTCGGCACTCACCACACGTCTAACGAACCAGACCACCCCCATCAGCCCCCAGGAATTTGACGACGAGCTGTGCAACGTGGACATCGAGGCCGCTCTGTATCCCTTGTCTTCGTCATCCCCAACAGAGCGCGACACGTTCTCGCCCGCAGCTTACAAGAACCTGCAGGTGAACGCTGCCGGACTACTTCACAAGATGCAGGACGCGTACCGGCAGCGCACGGCGGCGCTGCAGGATGCGCGGGCGGAGCGCGAGATGCAGAGGGAAGAAGCCGAGGAGGCGGAGCTGCGCGTCCGACACTTCAAAAACCAGCTCGAGAGCATGGCGGCCAAGGCTGCGGAGCACGAGGACGAGATGCGGCGGCTCGTCGCAGAGCTGCAGGCCGAGAAGCGGGCTCGTCGAGAAGAGCGCTTCAGCCGTGATAAATTATTCGCCGCTGAGGGGTCTATAGTCACGGAGGATCTATGTGTCGACGAGGAGGACGAGCGCAAGAGGTGGCGGAAGAGCGGTGGCACGGTTAGGTCGGACCTGAGCGTCGACACGACGACGGACGGCGAGAGCGCTGAGTCTGAGAGTATATTCTCCCGGAGCCGTAGTCCTACTGCTATGACCAGCGCGACGGAGAGCGAGAACCCGGATTTCCTTACTACTCGGACGCCCCCGTCGTCTCTTGGTGTGCCGCCGTCTTCGAAGTCGCGGCCCGCTCAGCAGCAGCAGCAGCTGACGACGTTCCAGAAGCTGGTTAAGGGCATTTCCGGCGGAGAGGGTGTAGACGGGTGTACCAACTGCAGAGGCCAGGACTCGAGCGTGGCGTGGGACACGGTCAGCCTGCTACGGGACGAGAATAAGAGCTTGAAGCACCGCGTCGCGCAGTTAGAGGTCGTCGTGGAAGGGGCGCTGGATGTGGTGAACGGCATTGGGCTTCCGTGATCGCCATCATGATATGGATATGTGAATGACTACAACCTGATCCGGGCGAGGAATAATGCGGTAAATGGTTGGTGAAAGAAATGGCGCATTGTCAAGCATAGGGGTATTGGTATGGCACCGGACTTTGCATATTGGAATTCAGCTGGTACGCCATGAAGAGCTCACCGGGACCGTGGGAATAGAGATGGGAATATCCATGTCGATTAGCTACCAACACAGAACTTGCAAATATTGTATCGAAACGAACATTAGATCATAGCTCGGTAGCGATGTATACTATCGAGACTGCTTCATCAATGTAATACTCTGGGACAAAATCTAGAATATGGACAGGAATTGGATATACCATGATCATGACCAAGTATATCTTACTAATTGTTATCTCCCTATCCCATCTTCGTGGCGGGATAGTCGGATGAATATATGTACAATGCCCTCTTCAGCATCTCCCTCTACCGTTCTGTTTCCTCTCCATTTTCAATGATGTTCCTCGCCGTGACTCTCCCCGTGGTGCTCGTCCTTGAGAAAGAAATGCTCGTAGCCGAGGTAGGCAGCAAAGGCCACTGTGGCGATGCCCAGGCCGGGGAAGGCGTTCTTGAATCGGTTGAATCGCGAGAATTGGCCTGTGTATCGCCATGATTCCCTGTATATACGCATCTATGTCAGCGGACTGCCATGACGAGGGACCGTCCAGACTCGTGCGAGGATGTCACTAGCTAGGTGCCAGGAACAGTATCGAGGAAGAGAGACAAACTAACATTCTCTCCCAAGGGTCGTATCTCGGTTGTCCAGCTGAGTGTGCGAATTTCCTGATGTCGAAGCCTGTGATATTTGGCTTCTCGCCGTGTTGCGCTCGGAGTATCCTGTTCGCGATTAACAATTGCTCATTCTTGCTCTAACCTCAGCATGATTAGGTACCTTGTGGGATGCATTGTGAATATGTTTTGTGAGTTGGTGTACGAGGGAGATTCTAAAAGAGCTCTCGTAGGTGCGTAGATAATCAATTAAAGGTACCAGTCATACATAAAGTACCTTGCGATTGGACTGTCACGGAGATGGAGATGTACATATATCTCGGCAGATTAATTCTCCCACGAGGTGTTAATTGCATACCATAAGTTCTTATACTTTTTATAAGGATGGTCTACCCATGCACAGTACCAGAAGCCAATCCCCATAAGAAGATGTGGGCCTATAGCTGCAACTCACACTTGGACCACCTCAGTAACTCAATACCTAGGTACCTGGTTACCTACTTAGCGCTCCAGTCTGCGTAACGTACAGTACCCCGGCGTCCATGTACGAGGAAGGACCACCCGATTTTCAGATCAATCCCGAGCATCGCTTTCTTCCCTTTACCTTAGCTCTCGATCACCTCTAAGGTTACTTTCTTAATCTTCCTCCGCCATCTTGCAAACGGCGATAAAGTGCGTCGAGGCCTATTTAATATTCTGCTCATTTAATTCCCACACACATCCACACTTGCGCACCACCTGTCTGCAACAACAACAGCAACTGTATATTTCCACCTTCTGGTTGAGGCTGTCCAGCTATCGTCGAGCTACCTAATGCCGACCGATTTTAGTTACTTATTCACAGCCAAACCCAGAAAAAGACTCTAAGTAGACAGGCGATTTGCGCCTTCACTCAATGGCTCCCCCCTCGAGATTCGGGGGTGGCCCTCCAGCCATGGCGCCGTATCAACATCAATTCCCTTCTCATCCTTCGCAAAGCCATGCGACCGCTCACCAACCCCCATCCCTAGGCAACTCAGCCTATCTAGGAAATGCGCAGATGAGTCCCTTCGGTGCGAATGGTTTAGGACTCGGTGGCAGCCTCAATGCCGGCGCTGGCTTTGCCGATCAGACCGGGTTTGCTAGCCATGCTGCCCGATCTGGTTTTCAGCATGCCGCGCAACTGCAACAGCAACAGCAACACCCTCATCAACCCCACGGCATGGGCAACGATCGACAGCCACGAGCTGGTGGTGCCGGCAAGATTCGCATACGTGAGGTCTGGAAGCACAACTTCGAGGAGGAGATGCTACTTCTGATGAATTTGGTTGACGACTTCCCGTACATCGCTATGGTTTGTTCACCCTCCCCCAGTCTTCCCTAAATAAAACTTCACACCCGCTAACCGCGCAAATCAACAGGACACGGAATTCCCCGGCATTGTTGGACGACCCATGGGCAACTTTCGAGGCAAAAGTGACTATCATTACCAGTGCCTCCGAGTTAATGTCGACATGCTTAAGGTGATCCAAATCGGGATCAGCCTGTTCAACGAGAAGGGCGAAACACCAGCAGAATGTGCGAATGCGTTACCGAACGAGATTGGCCCGAACGCACGGAGACAAGCCAGCCAAGCACAGATGCCTCTCGCCTGGCAATTCAATTTCAAGTTCTCTCTCAAGGAGGAGATGTACAACCAGGCATCCATCGAATCTCTGCAGCAAGCAGGAATAGATTTCAACCTTCTCGAGCGTGACGGCATAGATCCCAACAAGTTCGCCTCCATGTTCATTGTATCCGGCTTCGTCTGTTTTGACCGTGTCAAGTGGATATCCTTTCACGGCGGCTACGACTTTGGTTATCTCACCAAGCTGCTCGGAAACCAGAAGCTTGCCAATGACGAGAGCGAGTTCGACAAGATTATGAAGAAGTGGTTCCCAACCACCTACGATGTCAAGCACCTCATGAAGTATGCCGTGAAGCTTCATACTACCGGCCTTCTCACACCGACCGATCCTGGTTCGGCAGAGATCATGCAGAAGTTTGAGCAGAAATCGGGGTTGGAGAGCATTGCAGAGGCTCTTAAGATCAAGCGAGTCGGAGCCGCTCACCAAGCCGGTTCGGACAGTCTTCTGACGGGCAAGGTATTCTTCCAGTTGCGAGAGAGAATCTACAATGGCGAGATCTCTGATGATCACATTGGCAAGGTTTGGGGCCTTGGGTTCTCTGGAATGGAGATGCCTGCTGTAGCCCAGAATCAGGCAAACAACATGGACAACACTTCCCCACACCACATGAACGGCAATATGAACGGTGGTCCTACTACGCCAAGCACTGCAAACGCCGGCCTCGCCAGCGCCAACACGCCAGCGGCCCAATCGCACAATACCAATGGTATGGGCATGGGACCTATGACGCCTGGTGGCGGAGGCGGCGTTTTTGGTTCGTTTAACTTTCCAGCCAATCCTAGATAGTATCCGTATTGGCAATGGAACGACATCCATCAAGATTGGGACGTATATTACGGACCTTCAACGTTCTTGGCAGGCCAATATGGGACGTATATGATGTAGGAAGTTCCACTTCGGCGTTGACACGTCCAACTTACACATCTACTGTCAACTACCGACAACCTCTACCTCACGTCGACTGCCAACCCCTCGACCAAGTACGACGACAAGCTAACCAATTTCTCAACCTCAACCACTGGTGCTGAATGTGGAGGCAACTGAATTCCGACCCTGGTCCCTAGTACCAACAAAACTATAGGCTAAGCGAGGATACCTGTCGGAATCGCCGGGGAGACCTAGCCATCATTTCTCGCAACTCTGTTATAAGTCTGTAGGATTCTGCCGTTAGGATGATTCCCGCCCTCAGAATGAGTCCCGCCGGTGTAGGGCTCCTATTCAAGGTGAGCTCGCATCGCCAGCTTGGCTTATAGCACAACTCTGTGACGGATACCGGTCTTCAACTCAGAATACCATTTCTTTTCAATGTTATCCGGATATCTCCCCACTTTTCGCGGCGGATTTTCCTTTATTTTCTGGTCAGGGTTTACGGAAACTCTAGGGGCTGGCTCGGCGAGGGTCGGCGGGCATTTCATCTCATTGGCGGCCGCGGCCGTATTTTCCTTTTCTCTACCCAAGTTAAGGAAGGGGGCTACGAATCTGATCTGACGGGCGGACTAGGGAGCAGCATTTTTTCTTTTTCCTTCCAGGGGCGTTAGCTTGCTTGGCTTCTCGCGAATGTACTTATACCGATAGGGGACGGACACGGTTCTCCCTAGGTGGCTGGCGCGGTTTACGCCCTCGGTCTACCTAATACATATACCCGGCAGGATCACATGTTCGTTGGTCCGCTAAGGCTCTTACAAATCTTTCTAGTTTTCCCTGCTTCGCGTGAGTGACATGAGTGAGCTGGTAGCAGCCCAAAGTTGCCATAGGAAATTGAGCGTGCGCTGAGCTTCAAGGATATTCTAACTTCCTAGTCTTGCTGCAAGCAATCTTACTCCTATGGAAGCCTGCCTACAATATTGGGTGAAAATCGATCATATTTCAGTGGTAGGTTGCGGCTTCACGATATCATCGACTACCTCCAGTAGCCAAGGTGTTCAAAGAAGAGACAAGCAAGGCAAACCCAGTCAACACTCAACGCAACCATCAAGCCAGATATGAGTAGTTTCAGCAGAGCCAAGTAACAGTCCAAAGCAATGTATTGTGTAGGCGTTAGCAAAGCTAATTTAAGCTATAGCTAGGTAGCTATGCCACATATAAATGTCGTACCCGACAGTCACCCATGCGAAAACCCCAGCGCCATGCATCATACGAGGCCCCATTCCGTGTCGTAAAGAAACCAATACCATCAAGACTAAACTCCGTCCCCTTATCCGCCTTCATAAGAGTGAGTCGAAAAGTCCACCACTCTACACGCCTGCAGGAAGCAGGGAGAACAAATTCCATGTTAACTCCCCCCCTTGTTCCTCCTCCCAATTCGTTCATCGTAATTATACACCAGAACAACGAACCCCAACTACTCTCATCGTCATGTCATGGTCGGTGATCACGTGATGTACACCTTCTTCAAGCGGCCCGCACTAAAAACCTCGCCGGTCCTCAAGTCTCTGACCTGGCCGTCCAGCATGCCGGCCTTGCGGGCGTACTCGTCGAGGCGGGCCTTGCCGTAGGCGCGGCCGTTGGGCAGGAGGAGAAGGTCGGGCTCGACGTGGCTCTTGGAGTGGAAGGCGTAGGGGACGTGGCGGGCGAGCTCGTTGAGCTCGGTGCTGCAGATGGGGCAGACGCTGGTGGCGAGGGACAGGCTGGTCGAGTGGGAGGGGGGGCCGGCGGCGGAGGCGGCGTGCGACGAGTGGCAGGCCGGGGTCTTGAGGGCGGACAGGCCGGACGACAGGGCCACGTGGAGCAGCGGGACGGGCGGGAGGGACAGCAATGCGTTGTGCGTCGACGTGAACAGGTCCGCGAGCATGGTCCACCGCGCGGGCGAGTACAGCGCCGCGTACGCCGACACGTCCTGCGCCGACCAGGAAGGCAGCGCGAGCATGCCGCAGGCTTGGAGGACTTCCTTCCTGTGGGTAGCGCGGTAGGGGAAGAGGAACTTGCGCGCGTGGAGGCGTAGCTCAGCCGGCTTTGCGGATGGGTCCCGGACTAGTTCGATGTATTGCTGGAATCGGAGCATGAACTCGAGGTTACTCTGTAGGTTGAAAAGGGGTGTCAGCAGGATATATATATAATGCGTGTAGGGTGGGACTAAGGCAATAGCTTACATCCATCTTCCGTAGCTCTTTCTTGGTATCTCCAGCGGTACACCAGGCCAAGGCCTCTGTGACGCTCCGATTCAATATGCACTTCCGGATACGGTTCATCTGCTCGAAGGTGTCGAGGTCAACGAGCGGTTCGATGCCTTTCTCCTGGGCGAGGGCTCTCGCGCTCTCGACGTAGCCGCGACGCAGGAGGTAGTCGACCAGCAGGCGGTCGAGGCGTGTGCGGCTCCAAGACTCGTACTTGACATCGTCGACGGTGTGGATGCTGTACAGCTCAGAGAGGTGCTTGACGCGAGCCTCCTCTTGGCGGTGTAGGCGGTCCTCCTCGTCGGCGAAGGTGGTAAGCTTGCGCTTGACGCCGCGCATGCGGGCGATCATAGAGTCAAGGTTCTTCAGGACGTCGGCCTGCGAGATGCGGCCATTGACACTACTCGTTGCTGTCTCCTTCAGGGCGTTCTTGACATACGTGCCATCCTTCTCGACCTCGAAGTGCGCCGACCGGAAGTTCTTGCGCAGCAGCTCGATAGGCAGGCGGAGAAGCGGCTGGTCCTGTGATGAGACAAGGGATTTCTATGTTAGCCTAGATTCGATACTCGAGACGGAACACCAGAGCTGTAGTGCAACTTGGGGCGAATCATTGTACAGCATCCGCTAGAGCAAGAGGGAAAGGTTGAACTCACGAGGAGCAGGTGGTTCTCGTGGTCTAGCTTGGTAGCTACGGTATCTCCCATCTTTCAGAGGGGTTCTCGGGTTTGATCTAGAAGTGTGATTCGCAGGCAAAAAATACCTAATGTGGGATGTTGTTGTTGAGGGTTTGACGACATTAGGTTCTGAGGTTCGGTGCAAGGTCGGCAATATGGAGAGTCGGAACCAGAAAGCTCGCTCAACCGGTGTAGGCAGGTGGGGGTTGGCACAGACCCGTCCCCACTACGGCCCGGCTTCCCCAGAGCGAAGAGGATTGGAAAGGGCGACTTAGGTACGATTGGTCTACCTACTGATGGCGTGGATAGATAGGTACGTACCTGTTAGGCTTTAACGATCAGACACGGATGCTTCAATCAGGTGTTTCCTTCAAGCTTGATTCATGTCCTCCTTCCTTGATTTGATAATCCGCATAGACTTACACAACTTTCAACGGCGACAATATCGCTAACAAAATAATAGATTATTCGAGATATGCATACTTATGAATCGACATGAGTTCCTTTGAATCAAGTTCCGATCGTAAATAGATATCGTCGTATTTTGAGTATCAGCTATCAACTTTACCTGTTACTTGGACTGAGCAAGCTGAGACTAATAAGGAACAAAGACTTCCCTCCACAGTTCCCTTTGCAAGATATTCCAGATATGTAAGGTGAGCAATTCATTTGTGAAACTACACATCGGTGTTAACAGTTCTCTCATCTCGTTCTACCCAAGACAGCTTACTACTACATACATGTAGTTGATCTATAAATATACCCCTTAATGATCTGAGGATATGCCGTCTGCGGACGTGATGTAAGCAACTATTCCCTGTCCTTATTCATACTCCTAGATTAACATCACATAGCTGTGGCGCTTATTCTCCTCCTTGCTGCTGCGGAGGCGGATACTCCCGAGTGGTCTCCTCGATGCTCATAAATTGCCTAGTGCAACTTATGCAGTCACACACATCCGGCTTTGGTCACAGGAACAAGTAGCAGCCGGTAGGGACTCACGGGACTGGTCGACTAGCTTAAAATCGACATGGTAGCTGTTGGCTAGTCGTTATGACAAAGGAGTAAGAGATGTAGGTAAAGCTTGGCAAGGTCACTTGACTTGTTGGTTTTCTGAGACTTCATATTTCCTCACCCTACCTCGTCTGGATAACCTGTTGGGTAGGTAGGTACGAGAAAAAGGAGGTATGGAGCCTGTACTAAACAAGATCATTTGCCGAGCCCAAAATCAGTTTATCTGCAGGTGTTGGAGGAGATCCACGGCATACGAAGTAGAAAATCCATCCCATCAAATCTGTCGCTGAATCAGACCTGATGAAACAAATTTCGCTCTGAGACCCGTCCTCCCGCTTGTGACAACCCAAATCAACCATCAAATCGTTAGAGGACCTGGATAACCCCCAACTCCTAACCAGTGCTTTGTAACTTTGCTTGGCTAATCGAATAATTTCAGGGGATTTCCAAGTCTTATGAAGGAATATGAATTTTGAGTAATGTTATAGGTCATTTGTAGTCCCGCATCAATTTGGTTATTAGAGGATGTGTGATGGGGTTGGAAGTTGGTGCACTGAAGAAACGAGGGAGAATTGATGAATAGACTGAGAATCTTGCGTGGGTCGCGGGGGGTGGTAGGTGGTAGGAGGTAGGAGGTAGGAGGTAGGTGAAGCGTGTGGGGGCTTAAGTGGCGTTGATTGGTTGACAATCAGGAACTCCCAAGCCTTCTTCTGTTGGTGCTACCTTACCTGACGGTAAGAAGTCAGTAAAAGAAGAGGTAGGTACGGGAGGTATGGGAAGTGGAAGTCACGGCGGGAGGGAGGGACGAGCGACGCTGAAAGTGGTAGAGGGAAAGAGGGAAAGAGGGAAAGAGGGAAAGAGGGACTGAGAGAAGTGGACCGTGCGTCCGGGGGTCATATGGTCTGAGCATGCCACCTTCGATTCTTCTCTCTGCATCATCTATCTCTCTTAATTTCTCTGGGAAGCGCAAGTTTACTTTCTTTCGATCAATAAATCCGTTCTGCACCGCGCCGAATTCTTACACCCGATTCCCCCATCCGAGTTTTGCCTCGTCGCGAGTTCAGAGTCTTGATTCGGCCGTTCTGCCTGGTCCGTTCCTTGATATTCCCACAAATTCACGCCCATTCGAGGCTATTCTTCTCGAAAGCACGTGAAGTCACTTGACGCTGGTAGATCCAAGCACCGCACCGCACCGCACCGCGCCGCGCATAGCACTGCACGAGACCTGGCACATGATCTCAGGTATGGATATCATTTCATTTCATCCCTTTTGAGCCTTTAACGCCTTGAACCCCCCTCGCCGCCATCGCCGTCATCGTCAATCAGCATCTTTTCACCAGATTCCTAAGTGGATTCGCGCCCGCAATCTTCTCTCCAGAAGATTAATGCGAAATGCGAAATGCGAAAATTTTCGCGTCGCTCCGCATGCACCTCGTCGCTGCTTGCAAGATGATCTGCCTAGGTGCAGAGAGCAGCGTCGCCTGCAGGGTCCATCTCAATAAATGACGTGAGGGCCATTGAAGTCACGGCTCTCGATGCGTCTTCGCCTATCTGCAGCCAACCTGGTTCTGAGGAAAGCCTCTGACCTCGAGAGATTCCTCATTTTCATCACACCATCTCCGTCCCCCATGTGAATCCAACCTCCTCATAGACCGTCAAGAGCATGTCACTTCCTCCATTCAATCATGTGCCGCGACGTAGCTACTCTGCACGGATATCGCTACTTCCCTCGGGAACACTGTCGCACGGCCCATTTGACATCTAGACAATCTCATGAACGATGACGGCGATGCATATCTAGTCTTCACGTACAATCATATGTGGTATTCCTTATACTAACATTGGCAGAAATATCGCGACAAGACGGGAATCTATCACACACCTCTCGTCTACGGATCGCATCAGTACTTGGGCCTATAGTAGGTGCCGTTAGTCGACTACAGCACGTCGCGTAGCTAAGTGGCAATGGAGTCCAACGGCTACGCCCACGGAGAGTCGCTCCTCGAGCCTCTCACCCATATCAATCGAGAGCATCTAGCCGCAATGGCAGATGCCGCCGTTTCTGATCAGAACGACTATCACACGGCGTCACCTAGTCCAGGCCAGAAGAGAAAGCGTGGTGTGCCAGATTCTTCCGATCTGCGACGCGTAAAACGCGTCGCCCCTACGGCTGCCATGTCAAGCACTCCAGATGCAGCCTATGTCGAGTCTGCTGTTGAAGCCGCGCAGGCAGCCGCACAGGCAGCCACTAACGCTGATTTCACCGCCCTTCAGCAGGCCGCCGCTGATCACCACGATTCCTCCGACCATGCCAACGCGTCAAGCACTGCTGCAGCTGCTCTAGGATCGATGTATCCTACCATTCATGTTCCTCAACCCACAGAAGAGACATTCATTGCACATACCTCCGGTGAGGACCATCATCATCAAGGCTCACCATTCGGTCACAATGACATGATGCATGATGGTCTCGCTGATCCATCTACGAACAGCCTTGGACAACCCTTGCAGAACGGGGTTAGGGCAACTCAACCATCCTACGCAGCTACTCCGGGTGCGACATCCAAACCAGTCGTAGGTTCAGAAGAGTGGCATAAGATGCGAAAGGACAACCACAAAGAGGGTGAGTTACACATTCAGCGCATTATTCAGAGGCCCGTGCTAATTTTGTTCAAGTTGAGCGTCGACGCCGTGAAACCATCAATGAGGGTATCAACGAGCTTGCCAAGATCGTACCTGGATGTGAGAAGAATAAAGGCTCGATTTTGCAACGCGCCGTCATCTTCATTACTCAACTGAAGGAGAATGAAGCCCAGAACATTGAGAAGTGGACGCTGGAAAAACTGCTTACGGAGCAAGCCATTCAAGAACTCAGCGCTTCTAATGACAAGCTGAAGCAGGAGTGTGAGCGCGCGTACAGAGAGCTAGCGATGTGGAAGCAAGCGGCCCAGAGCGCCGGACTCCAGCCTCCCCAGTCCAAAGAGGAGTCTTCATCTTCATGAGCTCGGCGCGGCTGTTGACTGACTCGATGCCGTTTATACTTGATACTCATCCCTTCTATACCCTTAACGCCTTCTCTTCTACCGCGGCATCGATTCTTCTTCGGCATAAGCTCTATCACGAGACTTGCGACTCTTGCAGCCCTGCATAGGCTGGAATAGAGCCGAGATGCAGATCTGCAATTTTGTACTTTTGCACTTTTTCAATCACCTCGTTCTCCAAATCAAGTGTTGATGGACATAGGGCTCAGGGATATCGGCTTAGGACTGGTCCGAGTGACCTCGAGGCTATAGGCGTTGGTAACCGGCTCGTTTGCTTACCTCTAGTGCAGATGTCAAACCAGAGGGGTTTTCCAAGAATACAAGCCTTGGGCATGGTGCGAAATATATTTCTTTCTCCGTGAAATTGTGACGCCCGAAGTCTTGGCAAATCGTCCCACGCATCGCTATGTTGCATCGTGCATATGCAGGCTACCGTAGGTTCTCATAAATGACAGAGGAGAGTGACCTCTAATAACTACTTTAACGGTTTTACGGGATTATGATGAGGTAAGAGTAATCTAATAAAGTACCTAGTCAGGAGGCTGCCTGTTAACTCGCGTCGTCTATAAGTGATTCGTAGCCGGTACCCTGCTCATGAAGCCTTTGTGCTCCGAAAGAGCAATCTACCGTCCCATCTCATACTCCCAAATGCCATACACTGATTCCCCCGGCGTGCCAAGAGACCTGGGGGGACAGAGAATCTGGGAGCATGCAGCCTGGTCCACCAAGGAAGATGCAGGCGAATATTCTAATCAGCCGTGGTTGGCAAGCCACGTTGTGACTGATTGGTGTCAGACGTGCAATACCAAATGCAAGACAACTGCAGCGTATACCTTGTATGCGGCAGAGTGGGCTATAATAATGACTTTGGGATAGGTGCCGATTCTGCGGGTGAGGCATGACAGATTCCCCCGGGTCCTTCGGCAAAGTATGGGGGCTTCGTAGACAGATGCCAGGTGCTACAGCCAGCTTAGCTTATTCCATTATGGATTACATAGACACAATACAGTGTCATGGTGACGTCCTGAAAAAGGAGCGAATGAATCAGTAGAGACCTGCCTACCCATATTAATACGATGCAATTTTCTCAACTCACACCCGGCACAACGCCCTTTTTTTTTAGTATCGAAAGGGGTGTAAGACCAGGAAGTCAAGTAGTACATATTCTTTCAAAGGCTATCGTCGGACTTACAGGTTAGGGTGTATGTGGTCGTTTGTAGATATAGACATTTAGCAGCCTTGGGTAATATTGTACCGGTTGAAGATACCTAAAAGGTTGTTTCTTGTTGCGGACCTAAATAATAAAGCCGCCGTGCGGTTTAGCTCCGAGAGGCTCTCTCGGGGCTTCCGTCCTCGGCTTTTACTGCAGTGAGGCATTCTCGACCTGTCAGTTGTTACTTAGGTGCGCAGTACGCTAACGGGTTAGGCAGGATTCTGGGCAACGCAGGGTCCCACATGTGGCGTGGCTTCAGGTACCTAGGTAGTAAAGTTTGCACGTTAGGCGGGATGTGCTCCTGCCTGCACCTGTAAAAGGGTTGTAAAACGGTACTAGTTAGCGGCGCATTAGCGGGCGGTGCTTGCACAATTTTTCATGGAGTAGGTACCATGTAGGTAATCAATCAACCACGCTGCGATTTCCTCAGGACAGCACAGTTCTTTGACTGCCCATCTCTTTTCAAGTCTCACTCCCACTTTCTTTTCTCCCAACTTCCCAACTTTCCTATGAACATTCCTCTTTTTCCCTTCCACCACCACCTCGACACCAACAATCAAGTCGCGATAGCAATCCAACATTATTCGCATCAGTCGCCGCTTACTGCTCTGCTTGTTACTTAATAACAGGATTTATTTAAGCAGCGGTCGCTGCCTCGTCCTGTTCTGCACTACGAATAATTCACGCCGCAACAGCGTCGCCTGAACAACCTCTTCCTAAACAACTACCTGCTTATTCAACCGTCGCACCGCAGACAGACTTCTGACCACCGTCTTTCGGGTTCAAGGTCTGCTTCCTGCTTTTAGCTGCCTCATACCTTCGACCAAATACACCCTCCACATAAAAGGGTACAAGACAATACTGTTGTTTATGTATCAGCACGATCAGTCCGCTGTGTTTAAACACCTACCTCCTCTAACGCTGCAATCATTTCGCATACCGCGAAAACCTTGTAGCCCCAATATCAGCTCTGTTGGTTGAAGCCGAACCGCGATTGCATCGCTCGAGTTAATGCCTTCCAACGCTGGCAATTTTCATCCAGTCTTCCCTATGTCCACTAGGAACAGTCCTCTCTACTGAGACCCTGGCTTGCCCAACCCTCCCCTACTTCATTCGTCACTATCTGCGAATGACTATCTAGTCCTCTCGTCCTCATACCCAAGGAATTCCCAACCTGTCGACCTTTAAAGAGAATACCCAAGTCTCTGCTTCGATAGCCTAACTTACGCAATACCGCAAAAATGGCGCTCGTCAACGTTCGTCGCGATGTCACCGATGCCTTCTATCGCTACAAGATGGAAAAGATTCAGACCAAGATCGAAGGCAAAGGCAACGGCATCAAGACGGTTGTCGTCAACCTGAGCAGCGTTGCTGCCTCCCTTGCCCGCCCTGGATCGTACGTCATCAAGTACTTTGGCTTCGAGCTCGGTGCTCAAACCAACATTGATCCTCCTGATGACCGCTGGATTATCAACGGCGCCCACGAAGCTTCCAAGCTGCAGGACCACCTTGACGGCTTCATCAACAAGTTTGTTCTCTGCAAGAAATGCAAGAACCCTGAAACAGATGTTGTCATCAAGGATGGTCACATTGTGCTCGACTGCAAGGCATGTGGCCAGCGCACTGACGTCGATCTTCGTCTGAAACTCAGCGGTTTCATTCTGAAGAACCAGCCGAAGAAAGGCGGCAAGAAGGACAAGGCTGAACGCAAGGCCGCCCGCAAGGCTAAACAGCAAGCTCTTCAGAACGGCAACAAAGAGAACGGCCAAGGTAGCGGTGAAGATAATTCCAGAACCGGCTCAAACGAGAACAGCGACAAGAATGACGAGGAGGATGACGCTGGTAGCGATGACGAGTTTACCCGCAAGATCAATGCCGCTGCTCAGGTCATAGATGCTCCAGTCGAAGTCAAAGACGACGACTGGGCTGTCGATATGTCTGAGAAGGCTGTCAAGGCCCGTCAGAGCCAGCTCCCAACCGAATTCCGCCAGAAACTTGTTCTCGGTGGTATCGACGAGGACGACGAGGATGGAGAGGGCGGTGGCCACACTGTCTATGATACCCTGGGCGACTGGATTCAGGAGGAAGCCGCCAAGACTGGTAGCATTAACAAGGTCGATGACATTCAAGTCTATGTCAAAGCTAAGGAGCTTGGAATCGAGGGCAAGCACAAGACTGTCCTGGTCCTGGTCCAGACTCTTTTCGACGAGAACATCGTCACTCAGATTCCCAAACGTGCTGCAATGCTCAAGCAGGTATGTTTCTCAAGGCTTCTACTTGGTTCAAGCGTTGTACTAACTATTCCTAGGTCATTACTTCTGAACGTCATGAGAAGGCCTTTCTGGGTGGCATTGAACGTCTCCTAGCCTCCGAGGGCAAGGACCATCCCGAGTTGCTGACCAGCGACAAGATTGTTAAAATCCTTCATCAAGTCTACGACAAGGATCTAGTCAGCGAGGAGGTGATCCAGAAATGGGGCACCAAGGCCAGTAAGAAGTACGTCGATCTTGCTACGTCCAAGAAGATCCGCCGTGCCGCCGAGCCCTTCCTCAAGTGGCTGGAGGAAGCAGAGGAGGGTTCATCTGATGAGGAGTAAGCAGTAGACCTGCCACTCCTTCCCATTGTGCTGACTGTGGTCACTCGGATCTTCTTGACTGCTTGGTTTAATTCCACATTCTATTCATTTCTACTCTCGCCCCCTCTTCTGTTTGCCCAGAAGTTTTACGCCAACTTCATTTCCGCGCATGGAGATAGCTAGGCATCAAGTTAGGAGAGGTTAGGCAAAATAGTTTGCTCTTGGTTCTTACGCTGCAATCGCCTTAGTCTAGTTTCTTGGGTTGATAGCAACAATTCCACTCATTCACTCACTGAACCCAATATTGTCTCATAATGCATTTAGAGATTGTGATCTGGGTTCTCTAGTTGTGAAGATGTCTAATAAGTACGGTTCCAGGAAATGATTACTGAGGAGTATACCTACGTGTAGGTACTCGTGAAATTCCCAATGTCAACACCCTGGGTTAGTCATGGAAGCTCCGTAGTCTATCTGGCCGGATTTCACTCTAACATATGGGTTACTATAAACAGGAGTGTATCCCTCCGTAGATACTAACCGTAATACTTTGGGGTTAACCTTGTCATCCCCATCGATATACTATTACTATAGCTCTCACTTCACAGTTCGATCTGAGAGGTACCTAGTCAAGGTATATAGGACAGCTATTTTTTATTGTTTTTGTACGCAGCACTATCATGTATCACTACGTATACCCATGCGCCGAAATGCCTAAAAGCGCCTCTTCGTGTGTACTACCCGCACCTGCTAATAGCTGATAGCAAACAGCTACGAATCAGCTTCGCTCCTAACTCAATGTCCATAGCAAGTGTGAGCCTCTTCTACCCCCATCAATCTGCGTACTCAACCGTCCAGCAGCAACGCAAAGAAAATAGAGAGACAGCAAAGAAGCACCCGACGGCCACAACAGTAACTCGTGTGCCTTCCCAGAGGGCCGCTGAGGAAGCTGATGGTGCAAGCTACGTGGGAGTATTAGGTTCTACGTCCGAAAAGGAGGGAGAGGATGGAATCATACAAGTTCTACCACTCTATTTCAGCACCCGCTCCCACCCCCCAGTCGATCCCGTTACTGTTGCTGTCACCGTTTTCCTTAGTGTCTTGGTCGAAGACGCCACCGGAGCTCTGAGCAGCGCCGTAGTCTTGCCAAACCGGGGGGCGCCCGTTGCGAGGGGCCTTCTTGTCGCCAGAGCCGTCATTCCTCGCAGAACCGTGGTCGGAGCCGCCCCAACCGCCGACGTTGTCTGGGCTTGAGTGAGGAGCCTTCAATTGGACCGAAGCTTCTGACTTAGGTGAACTAATCCAAGCGCCAGGTATAGAATGTTGCGATGACGGGCTGTCGCTTTGAGATGCCTTGTTGGGCTTCTTGTCGCCATTGCCTCTGTTACTAACGTGGCCACCATAGCTGCCATTGTTATCGTTGAAAACGTTGTTGGTACTGGTATTACCTCCACGCCAGCCAGAAGCGCCGTTGCTACCATCTTGTTTGGAACCATTACTATTGCCTCCATCCCAAAATGCGCGACCACTGGGAGCTTTGCTCCAGTCTGCATTATCAGCATCGCCGCCACCCCAGTCTCCGGCGTTGTTCGCATTATTATTCCCACCCCAATCATCGACAGTGGCATTGTTGTATCCGTTATTGTTAACACCCCAATCATTGCCGGTAGCCTTGTTGTTGTGTGCGTCATTGTTACCACCCCAGTCATCGACGGTAGCCTTGTTGTATCCGTTGTTGCTCCCACCCCAACCATTGCCAGTAGCCTTGTTGTTGTACGCGTTATTACTACCGCCCCAATCTCCGTTGCCGTTGGGGGAGTTGGTATCCTGAGGTACGGGGCTAGGCTCCTTGCTCGCGCTCTTACTGCTCCAGCGATCCTGCCTAGCTTTGGTTTCGGCACTGTCCTTTGCCATCATCTCATCAAGTGAGAGGTGCATACCGGATTTATCCTCTCGGTTAGGGCTAGTCTTTTTATTACCACCCCTGCCGCCGTTCTTGCTTCCGTCTTGTGATCCCGAGCTCTTTCGTGAGCCGTGGGCACCCTGAATGTCCCATGGCTTGGACCTACTTCTTCCGTTACTTTGACCCTTCTTGGGGCCTGTCACCTCGATAGTCGGAATGACGTTCGACTGACCGCCCTTGTCAGTGCTCTTCGGCTTCGACTTGGTGGGCGAGTTGGCAGATTTAGCAGATTTGGCAGGTGAAAGTGACGCTACATCGTGTTGCCTCATGGGTTTTTCCCATTTCTTTTGGTTGGAACCTGCCGCGAAGTCGGGGACTGGAGACTGCTCGGGGGGTTTGCCTACGGTCACAGAGCCGTATCCTTGGAGCCAGGGGTTCCCTTGGGGCGGACCGGAGGGAGCCGGGGGGTGTCGGGGCCGCGGCGTGTGAGGGGGTGCAGGTTGTTCAGGAGCTGCGTTGTACCACGGGTTTTGTGCTGGATGTGGCGTGCCGATAGGAAATCTCGAGTTGTCGTAAACTCTGGGATATAGTACCCCGCTCGGGTTGCCATACATTGGCCCGTGGTACACGCGCATAACTCCGTTCACGTTGTCAAAGAAAGCATTGGGTCGGGGATCTTGGGGCATTTCGAGCGTGTGCTCGACGTGTAGCACACGAGTCTCGGGTGGTAAGAGGAAATTCCCCTGGCGAATTCCAGCTGGTCGAGGTGCAGGCAACTTAGCTTTTGCCGCCTTCTTCATCTTTTTCTTTTCCTGCTTGAGAAGATCCATGGCCATCTGGAACGCCAACGAGGTACTCCCACCAGTCGTACCTTCCTCAGGTTTGTCCTTTTCATTCTTGCTCTCTTGCTTCTGACTACCATCCTGCTGCTTGTTTTGTTCATCCTGCGCATCCTGGGTATCGGGTTTGTCCGGGCTGTCCTGTTTCCCCTTATTCCCCTGCTTTCCTTGCTTGCCCTTCTTGCTCTGGTTATCTGGCTTCTTGGACTCGGCCTGCTTAGCATGCTCGCCTAGCTGGTTGTCCTTACCCTTCTTCCCCTTTTTATTCGGAGCCTCCTTTTCGGGCTCGGTGGTCTCGACCTCGGTGGTATCAGCTTCAGTCTCGGCATTTGTATTACCCCCGGTCTTGCCGTCGGTTGCGGCTTCAGTGTCGCCTCCGGTTTCTGGTTCGGTTTCTGTCGCCGCGGCGTCCGTCGTTTCGGCCTCGCTTTCGGACTTCTTGCCTTTCTTGGCCTTTGGCTTACATTTCTGTTTGCCAGCGTCGCCCTTAACCTTAAGCGCTTCTACCTGCTTGGCTTTCTTCGCCATATGTTTGGCATGCACAGAAACCGCATCGTCCTCGCTGTCGTCCTCGGACGACTCAGTCTCCTGCTTCTTGCTCTTTGCCTTCGCTTTCTTCAAGCTCCTTCGTGCCGCAACGCATCCAGCACATGGGCAATCTTGGGTGATATCCTCGTCGGTAGTCTCTTCATCCTTACTAGTTTCAGTGTCCTTTGTACTGAAATCGACGTCTGAGCCGGATGGAGAATGAACAGATGCTTTCTTGAATGCTGATTTATGAGTGTCCTCTGAAAACCGAACCTTCTTGCCTCTGGATCTTCTGTTTCGTCCGGTCCTCGGATAGGTGAGTTTCAAGACGTCGGATTCTGACTCGTCATCGGTCTCGAGCTCTACTGTGAAGACAGGTCGGGGCTTTCTGGAAGATCTTTTGACCACATTCTGGCCCACCATCCACTCACGGAACGAATGAGGCGGCATCACATCAAGCTTAGTCGAGCTGTTGTGGTTTGATGCAGCGCAGCTTGACGCACGTCGAGTGGTTCCCCGATCTGAGATCAGGGAAACTTAGGTAGCACTGATAAATCAACCAGTACAGTCGATCACGCGGCGAAAGTGCCGTCTGATAAATAAAGATGTAAGAATTTAGAGATTTGTGTAAGCGGAGGAAGGATCAGATAGTGCACAAACGGTGAATAGGCGAAGGTCGTCAAGTGATCAAAGTGGTGTTAGGTGCGTTGCTGCTTTTCGAAATTGAAATAACTGCTTGCAAACTGCCACTAGATACTTCCTAAAGTAAGTACATGTAGGCAAGAGGTATATGTATGTATGTACGCGCGATATGGATTTGTGTGTCAAGGTTAGGTAGGTGAAGGTGGGAAAGTGGAGAGTTGATAGTTGAGGGAGTCGAGAAAGTTGAGAAAGTTGAGAAAGTTGAGGGAGTTGAGGGAGTTGAGAGGGGTTTTTGGTTGGCTTAGCAGTACGAATAAGCAATAAATATGTTCTTTCCTTTTTGACATCTCGCTCCTTCCCAAACATCATATCCACAGCGACGACGTGGGCAGGTACGTACCCAAGCCCCGTTGGACGAAACCTTACATTAATTGAATGTTGGCTGTACCTACATGTGCATGTCGATAGTATTCAGGGGTTATAGATTTGCCTTCTCCTCTACCTCCATCTCTTTCCACCTCTTGTTAATGTTGATATTCTGCCAGTATACCCATACTCCTGCAGCAACACCCACCGGAGGGCAGAGGAGACACATCCAATTCCACCATGGAGGGCTACCTTCTCTGATCTCTCTGAGTGCGGCGTCTATCTTGGTTTTCAACTCCTCTTTCGAGCCGTCGTTCCATATAACCACTCCCTTCCCCTTGCCCCTCGCCTCGCACCTCTTCGCCTTCAATCTCACGTCCGTCTGGCTTAGAACGCGATTCTGCGCGTCCTCTGGGCTCAAGTGAGAGTCGCGTTCCATGAGTCTCCGCATCTGCACTTTAGGCTCTCTGACAGCCACCACCATCACCACGCCGGATAGCCTATCCCAGCCGCTTTCGAACAGCAGTGGAACATCTAGGACGACGGCCCAAGAACCGCCTAGATAATTTCGCAAGATCGACCTGTACACCTCCTTCCTTACTGCGGGATGCACAATCCCATTCAGAACGCTCCGGTCTGTGATGCGCTCCTCACTGTTGCCGAATACGCGCTTGCCTAGGGCTGGTCTGTTCAGCGGTCTGCCCTTGCCATCCACGCCATCGGCCGGCATTGACTCGGTGATTGGTACCAGAAGGTCCGGAGTCGTAGGGCCGAAATGCTTCACGATAGCATTATATCCCTTCGTCCCGGGTTCCACAACCTTGCGCGCAAGGATATCGGCATCGATAATTGGCAGCGAGTGAGGCGGCGAGGCAAGAATGGAAGACACCGTCGACTTGCCCGTGGCTATGGAGCCGGTCAAGCCTATGAATAGCATGATTGATGTGATAGGGAAGTAGTTACTCTAATGCGAGAGAGTGGGGAGAGATATAACTATAGAATACTTTGATGTTGTCTCGATACAGTTCGACCAGGGAGGTTCAGGATAAGTAGCCGCATCTATCGTTATCTTAACTTATCCGGGCTAAGCGTATCTGCTCTGATCCATGCTAGCGTCGGACGATCGATTTCCTATTTAGGAGCTCGTACTTGACCCTACATAGGTACTTGAAGAAATGTACCTCGAACATAAGTTATATGTACGTATAAGGGCATGTTCTGGTAGATATTGATGTAGAATATTAATCACCATCAATGATATACAAGAGCAAGCAATGTGGTACTTGTTTAGTTGGTCGAGGCATTGAGCATGAGCTCAGCTTATCAGGAGGCTGAAACTAAACTACTAGGTAGGTACGTACATGTATGTATCTACGATGCTCCAAGGTTGTGTACTTTCAAGATACTCGTGAGACTGAAAAAAATGTCTGTGGAAAGCCATTATCCTAATTATCCTCAAGTACATATGTACATGTATATATTTTCCCTGCCTGCAGTACTCCCGAGGTCTACAATATCTAAGTCTAGGTACATATGCATTTCACGTGGAAATTACATGCATGGGTACATGTATGTACTACATAGACTCCAAAAGGCCCCGCTATATTGCGGGGGAGGGGTAGTCCCTGGGATGAGGGGCATTTTCACTAGAAAAATTTGGACTTACAATCTAAGATAGAGTCTCTTCGTCCTAAACTTAAGACTCGGGCTATCCAGTCGCTCTTTATCTTTCTTTCTTAATCGACAACTAATTCGACCTTTTGGTCTATTGTATACTTTCGCCATGGGAATCGAATACCCGCTTCGTATTCTTCTCATCGGCAATGGGGGAAGAGAACATGCAATCGCGTGGAAGCTGAGCCAGTCGCCTCTGATCGAGTCAATTATAGCTGTACCTGGAAATGGAGGCACGGCGACTTGCCCCAAAGTCACCAACAATACTTCCGTATCGGCAGAAGACTTCCCTGCTTTACTTGAACTTGCCCGGAAGAACAATATCAACTACATCGTCCCTGGGCCCGAAGCTCCTCTTGTCGCCGGTGCTGTCGACTTCTTCGAGAATGCGGGTATTAAGAGCTTCGGTCCGTCCAAGAAGGCAGCCCAGATGGAGGGCAGCAAGACCTTCTCTAAGGACTTCATGAAAAAACATGGTATTCCCACAGCCGCTTACGAGAACTTCTCCGATTACCATAAAGCTCGAGAGTATCTCGATCGAGTGCAACACAATGTAGTAATCAAGGCAAGTGGGCTCGCGGCTGGCAAGGGTGTTATTATACCCACGTCGAAAGAGGAAGCGCGTAAGGCGCTCAAAGACATCATGCAGGACAAGGAGTTTGGATCTGCAGGAGACGAGGTCGTCATCGAGGAGTTCCTGACCGGTGATGAGTTGAGCATCTTGACTTTCAGTGATGGTTACACGATAAAGTCCTTACCTCCTGCGCAGGACCACAAGAGAATAGGAGAAGGAGACACAGGCCTGAACACGGGTGGCATGGGATGTTATGCGCCAACTAACATCGCTACTCCGGATCTTGTGGCGCAAATCGACCGAGATATAATCCAGCCAACCATTGATGGCATGCGAAAAGATGAGATGCCGTTCGTTGGTGTTCTCTTCACCGGCCTCATGATCACCTCCACCGGTCCCAAGGTCCTCGAGTACAACGTCCGATTTGGCGACCCAGAGACGCAGACTGTCCTGCCATTGTTGTCACAAGATACGGACTTAGCTAAGGTCATGGTAGCGTGTTCAGAGTGTTATCTAGACAGCGTCCTGATCAAAGTCGAGCCGAAATTCAGCGCAACCGTTGTCGTTGCTGCTGGCGGTTATCCCGAGTCCTACGCCAAGGGTGACGAGATGAATGTACAAACCCCTCCGGAAGGCATCAATATATTCCACGCAGGCACGAAACTGGCGAATAACAAGCTGCAGACGGCAGGCGGCCGAGTAATAGCTGCCAGCGCTACCGCGGCAGAGAGTCTTCGAGCTGCTGTGGATAAGGCCTACGAAGGTGTGAAGCTTATCCAGTTTAACAAGATGTATTATCGCAGGGACATTGCGCATCGAGCTTTCAAGCCGACGGCCGATACCAAGGAAGCCCTGACGTACGCTGAAGCAGGCGTGAGTATTGACGCAGGGAATCAACTCGTCGAGCGGATCCGAAATGCTGTTAGATCAACGAAGCGAGCAGGTGCCGACGCAGAGATCGGCGGATTTGGCGGCGAGGTTGACCTATCCAAGGCTGGATTCTCTAGCGACGCCCCCATCATGGTCGGCGCCATTGACGGCGTCGGTACGAAACTTATGATCGCGCAGGCGACGCGGAACCACACTACCGTCGGCATCGACCTCGTGGCCATGAACGTCAACGACCTGGTGGTCCAAGGCGCAGAGCCTGTCATGTTCCTCGACTACTTCGGGTGCAGCAGGCTGGACCCCGAGGTGGCCGCCCCCTTCGTTGAGAGCGTTGCCGCCGGCTGCCGTGATGCTGGCTGTGCCCTGGTCGGTGGTGAGACCGCCGAGATGCCCGGCATGTACAAGGACGACGATTATGACGCAGCCGGTGCTGCTATCGGGGTCATGCGTGCCAGTCAGCGGCTCCCGCGCCTCACCGCCATGACTGAGGGTGACGTGCTGCTAGGTCTCGCGTCGTCCGGCGTGCACTCCAACGGCTTCTCGCTCGTACGCCGTATTCTCGCGCGCGAGAAACTCGGCTACGCGAGTCCCGCGCCCTGGGATGCGTCTTCCCAGCAGCAGAAGTCCGTTGGTGATGCCCTCCTCACGCCCACCCGCATCTACGTTAAATCCGTACTGGCTACGCTGCCGCGCCTTAAGGGCCTCGCGCACATCACCGGCGGCGGACTCACCGAGAACGTGCCCCGCATGCTGCCCAAGCACCTGGCCGCCGAGATCGACGTCGCTACCTGGGACCTGCCGCCTGTGTTCCGCTGGCTCAAGAACGCGGGCAACGTCGAGGCTGCCGAGATGGCGCGGACCTTCAACAACGGCGTCGGCATGGTGGCGGTCGTTAGTCCCGCGGACGCGGAGGCCGTCAAGGCAGAGCTTGAGATGGCCGGGGAGACGGTGTATACCATTGGCAAGCTGACGGCTAGGACGAACACGGAGACGGGCTGCGTGCTGAAGAACTTGGAGTCTTGGAGTTAAGGTTACACGAAAAAGGGGTTAGAGGTAGTGGGATTTGAAGCATCGGATGAGACGGTGCAAATCTGGGGTTGGTGGTATATTGAAATTTACAGTTGTTTGATTTAGTTATATCTGCATGAGTAGCCCCGCGGAAATGTATGCCACGCGGGCTACAATATAAAAGAATATGTATGTTAGGTATGTATATGCCTTGATGCTTGTCTCATATCGTGCCGGGTGCACGTCTGCGCCGGAGCCATTGGTAAAGCATGATGCAGGATCCGAAAGAACGCCGTGTGAACCCATAATGTATCCCAATCTAGTCCAACTTACAGCAAGTTATGTATACTACGGATATCGTAGATCGAACGCCTACCTATATCTCGTCATTTGCCCACGAATCCTCGCTCTCGCCAGCCCTCCACTCCTTACACATTCCGACCCAGTTCCTGTGCACGCAATGGGATTTGGGCGACCCTGTTTTTGTAGGCTCTGGGTTAGTTGTGGGAGTAGGCATAGGCGGAGGCGAGGTAATCAGATGAGGCTGCGTCTGCGACAGCGACGTGGTGGTGCTTGTGGTCGTTGTCGTCTTATCTTTACAACCCCACCACCCTGGCGATTCGCATGTAGTGGTCGAGGTTGTGGTTGGAGAGCTAGAAGTAGTTGTGACGCTTGTTGTCGTCGTTATCTCGTCTTTGCAGCCAAACCAACCAGGGGTTTTGCATGTCGAAGTCGAGCTGCTACTCGTGGTAGAAGTAGTAGTCACTCCAGTCGTCGTAGTCTCATCCAGACATCCCCACCTATAGGCCATTAATTGAGCTAGTCTTAGAAACGGATGTATAGTAGACTTACCATCCAGGAGTCTGGCAGGTTGCTGTTCGAGTGCGCGTCTTGCTTGTGGTGGAACTACTCGATGACGTTGTGGTACCTGTACTATTACTCTCGTACATTTTCCAACTCGCGCAATCCCGACATTCCGGTGTAAACCTACATTCCGGAACAGTGTCGTATTTCCGGATGACATCGTTGATCACCGAACGAATTTTGTGAGTCCCAATACCCACTCGCCAGCCATAGTCACCAACAGTGTCATACACACACTCATAACCGGTATGACATGCTGTTTCCAATGCGTAGCCGGCGAACGAGCACGAAGCAGTTGCGCCATTGCATGTGCCGATGTAAATAGGGTCGGCCGTGTGACCAACGTGGAACGTTCCAGTGTATTGACGAGTTTGGGGAAACTCGGGGTCCGCGTGTGGAGGAACCGGAAGAGCCAATCTCCCAGCGGCCAACGCCTCGGGAACAGCCTCAAATGTTACGACGGGAAGGCCGTATGTCAGACCGAGAAGAGAGCTAACAGCGCCACCTAACGAATGCCCGGCGACCCAGATATTCGACTCCGGGTACAGCTCCGTGACGTTTGCGTAAAGCTCCCTCGCTGCCTGATAATACCGATTTTCCTCGCGCAAAGCCTTTTTGACACAAGTGTTATTGCAACTGTAGGTGCTTGTCGCGCAATCGCAGACCTGGTGCCACGACCACTGCCCTTGTTGAGCGCAACAGCAGCTGAAGAAGAGGTTGTCGTTGATCTTATCGTTGGTCGTCGTGCCTTCGCCATCGAACACGGCCGGTGAAGTCCCCTTGAGACCAATGACGATGGTGGAATTGGTCTCGTCACCCCAGATGTGGCCCCGAAGTCCATCGCTCTCCCAGCCGAAATCGGCACTTCGGTTAAAGGGCTCTCCTACTTCGTCCCAGTCTGGCATGCCAGGCTTTTCAACGTAAGCATCAGCCGCTATTAGCGCCATGGTCAGGACGGTTTCTTTATCGGTGATATCGGGGCCTGGGACGTCGTCGACAGTCCAAGCTGATGGATCACTCGCGATAACGTAACCTCGTTGACGAGCCTCGGCAACCAACGGATCCACAGTACTCGGCCGTCGATCGACGAGACGCTCAATCTTCCCAGGTTGACTCTTTGCCTTCAAGGATAATATCCGCTCAGCATCTTGTCCATCCTCACCAGCTAGCCATACCTCGGCATCCGGCTCGAGTATGTCTTTCCTTCGATGGAGCCCAGGGTGCCTATACGTGCCATGGTGGAATATGTGGCGCAACGTAAATGTATGCTCTGCTGGTTGCGGTGGTTCGGGTATCAAGGGCGTTAATAACGGCGAGTTTGGGAGGAGAGCTTCCGAGTTATGGATACTCGCGGCGGTTGGAGAGGCGGATATGGCGAGGAACGACAACAACACTTGAGCCGTGACTCTGCCGGCAGAGTTGCAGGTTGAGGCTGGCCGTTTCCGTCTCGAGCCCATAGTAACTTTGGGTTGGGAGTTATGACAGAAAGAAAGAAATGAAGTTTTGGAGAAGAGTTTCTAATGAACAAATAAGGAAATAAGATAAGAGAAAGATAGATGTCTTGACAGGAGGTGCATGTGAGGTCCAAATGTTGTTGTTGAGACAAATGGATAAAGGTAGTGGTTGTCTTCAGTGGTCACGACGCCTGGAATCCCCACACGCACCTGCAGGCGGTTATCGCGTGGACAATGGACAGTGGCGCTGCCTAGCTCCCCTTATCTGGTATCCGTCTATGACAACATTGTCCCAGGTTGACTCGAGTTTGGCTTTGAGTGTTACCTAATCTAGATGCATGTGCCATCTCCGGTCAAAAAGGTCCGACCACCGATTTTACCCCAACCATTCAACACGAATTACTCGACTGTATACTATATCTCGATAGTTGCATACTCAACACGTTTCTACAACATATTCCTATGGTTCGTGTTATAGATGCCTGGCATGCCGTCTCAGAGAACAGATTTCTACTTGTGAAGTCTAGGTATCATCTGATACTTGTTCAGTCGATCAACCTCGTAGACTGCACTCACACACACACACCTCCTATAACAGTGGCCAGATATAGGTGCTTTGCATGAATTCGGCTGCCTATACAGACTGACAGATCAGAATTGAAACATCTGAAGGCTTTTCCATAGCAGTGCCGTTTATGTCATCTGTAAAGTTTTTGAGCAAAACTACCTAGGTATGTACCTAATAAGGATTTCATCTTCTTCTCATCACTACTTCCTAACTCAACGTCACCTGACTAATACTGTGGAGGCGACTATAGAAAGTTAACTCATTAAAGTCGTTATGTAAGGATATTTGCTAAGGCTGTCTATTATGCTCATAGAATATAAAACTATAAAAAATCAAGAGTCTAACTAAGGAAACAAACAACGAAATAGGTCGGCCTGGGAATCGAACCCAGATTAGCGGAATCAGAATCCGCTGTGATAACCATTACACTAGCCAACCCATGGGCTGATTTTTCGGAGTCTTATTATGTTTTATAGTCTTGCATTTCCAAAACTGCCTATGATTGGATAACGAGACGGCTCTTTTGTCAGAGCCAATTCGTGCATACCACGTTTCCTGTCGTGCATATCGTTGCATATACTCATTCGATGGTATAGCCTGCTCACGCTAAAATCGCCGGCCTAATAGGACTCGTCATCGCAATTGCTACAATGGTCAACTTCAACGTTATTAATAGATACATACATACCATATGTACTTTGTAGTTTTTGAAGGTACCTGAATCTAAGATTCACGTATGCGGCCCACCCCGAATGTACCTAATGTGCATATGTCGCATGGAGATGCTTGCCCGCATTTAGTGCAGCTCTACCCCTGACGCAAAGCTAAAGGTCAGCTAACGTAGTTTCTTAGCGGCTTAGGTACATCCTGTAGGTAGACCGTTATCATCTGGTGTCTAAGGTTCAATGTGGAGGCTTCTATCACTTACCTTCTCTCTCACTTTAGGTAATCACTTGCATATGGAAAGCTTTAGGAACAACATCTTCACTATTTTCACTTCGCCGGACAATTTAATGAGCAATCCTCTCATGCTTCGTCTTGTCCGGTGTTGATGGTTGACCTGTTTTCGTCTGATAGGAGACATCGGAATATATACCGTCTTGGTATATCCTTGAAGCATCGTGCGCCCCCTGTCATCGGTACTGGAGGTATTACGTCCCTGCAACAAGTTTCATGTCTTTGTGTTTAATACTCCTTTACATGTCTTCTACCAGAAAGCTAGAGCTATCCCTTTTCCCGATGAACTGACATAGTATCTAGCATCTCACGCGAATCTATGGCGCCTACGACCCCTTCTAAAGGCTCTGAGCCTACGCCTGGGTCACTTTCGACCTCTAACACTTTCCCTCGTCACCAGACTCCAGAAACGAGCAAATCCAGGACTCGCACACAGCGCGCGAATACCGCAGAGAATGGCGCCGCCCCGAAAGTCACCATCATACAGGAAACTCCCCCCGAGAAACATCAAAAGGAGGAACCTGACACTTTCGAGTCGGAGATTACTGATGATGTAGTTGAAGCACCGCGAGCTTCGGTAGATATGGATGAGATACCAATTGAGTTGGTTAGCAAGACGGACAAGTTAAGTCGCAACTACCTACTATCTGGCTTGAGCACCAACTAATATGTCTACCCTCTCAGCTTCATCGACTCACTCTCTGCCAAGGTCCACTCGGCGCCACCGAATATCGATAATCTCTCTAAGCTGTTCCAAGACTTCTACCATGTAGCTGCCTCGCATATCCGGACACATATAGACAGCCTCGCTACTCGGCAAACTCGAGAAATCTCGCCAACGCCTTCGAGTTATTCTAGGGCCTCTGCAGCCAGCCTTTTAAGATCTAAAGCGGCTTCTTTCAGCAGCAAGGACAAGACGAAAGGAACACCGACCAAGGAGGAACAACAGATGCTCACGGCCGAAGAGTTCGCTAGTAGGAAGCGAGCTAGAAAAGCGCTGGAGCAGAAGAGAATCCTACTCGAAGAAGCGGTAGAAAGGCGACTTTGCGAGGGCATATATGATCGCATATACCGCCACAGGAGTACTCAGGATGAGGCGCAAGACGATAGGCTCAGATCGAAGACTGCTGCGCTGGCTCTTGTTGGGATAGGGCCAGCAGACTTGGGTGTGGACCTTGGAGGAGATCCTTCAGAGGAAACCCCCGAAGTTCTTGCAAAGAAGCAGGAGGAAATCCGAGGGTACTTGGACCAAGCGCGGAAAGACTTGATCTTAATGCACGAGAAGAGGTATCCCTTAGGCAAGCTCAATCATCTCAAAGCTGCTCACAAGAGCATCGTTGACACGCTATCCCATTTTCATCCTTCTTCATCAGCCGACGAGATCATGCCGATGCTTATCTATACATTGATAACCATGCCACCCGAAAAGCTCAATGTGATCAGTGATTCGAATTTCATACAAAGATTTCGATGGGACGAAAAACTCGAGGGGGAAGCCGCATATTGTCTGACGAATCTTGAAGCAGCGATTACCTTCTTACAGACGGTAGATCTCGCCAGTCTTCGAGCTGATGAAGCATCGTCTGGGCCGCTTAAGCCCGACAGCCAGCCCGGGACGCCAAAGACAGAAACTTTTCCACCTGCTTATACTGCAGGCCTATCCGCAGCAGCATCGAGCCCAGCTGTTACGACAGCCGAGACCGCCCAGGGCATCAAGCTTTCACCGTCATCCGCGACTTTGCGAGCCGCTGTACAACGTCGCAGACTGAGCGATCTTATTCAAACCCCAGCTCAAGCTTTCGGGACTGCAAGTGACTCATTATTCTACACCGCAGACCAAGGCTTCAAAACCATCGGGACTAGCCTTGGTGATAGTTACAAGTTCTTGCTTGGGAAGCTCCGTGACAGCTCTGCTAGTGGACGAGAACTAGTCGTACCGCGGACTCTAGACGAGGCTCGGAAGCTTATAGGCACTCCGCCTCCTGAGGATGATGTCTCAATCGATGGTGGTAGTTCGGTTCGGGGACATGAAGATAATGAGCGTCCCGTAGTGGCAATGGAAGATAAAATGTTATCGCTCGTAGGCGGCAGAAAAGTATCAAGGGATCGAAGTACGGACAGTACAAGGAGTGCTCGGAGCGCGAGCAGCTCGAAGAAGGTGGTCTTTGCCGAGGATAATAAGGAGAAGCTTGCTGCCGCTGCCGCTACTTCGTCGGCTGCATCGTCCAACCCGGCTCTGGTCGAATCGATGCGGAATCTTGGCAGTTCGCTAAATCCTATGAATCGGTTTGCGAGTATGAGCATGATGCGCGGCTTCGGACGTGCTGCTACCACTCCCACTCCAACGCCGCCCACGAAGGATGCTGCAGCTAAGACAGCCGATGGGGGAGACTTGGCTACGGTAAGAGATCTCATCTATGGGGTGTATCATTCAACCAGAGGATGTACTAACTGAAATATCTAGGCGTTCCCAGATATTGCTGCGGCATTGCCACCCAAGGATATTCCCAAGATCGACCCGCCCAAGAAGAAGTTCATGGAGCTCCAAAACCCTGCGGATCTGAGGCTCGGCGACGTCTTGGAGCTGCTGCGGGACTACCGTCGACTCGCGGGTGCTCTTAAGGATATGGATGCTTTCAAGGAATAAGTGGCTAGTTTCGCATTCTTTAACCTCACTCGTTATCATGGGATAATCATTGGAATACATAGTTGCGGTGCATTTTGCATGGTCTGGAGTTTACCGTGGGGATTTCTGTGTGACTTTATACGAGGGCTTGTTTATATAGAGGAAACGGGGGGTTCGGCATGGGAACAGCAAAGAGACTTGGCTAAGATAGCGATGTACTTTCTGCTGTTATAAATCATTCAAATCGACTCGGGATGCATATGTGACTGAGTGAGGGAGTGAAAATATATCTTGATAGCTATAAATCAGTTGGGGGATATATTATAGACAGGACCTTTGATTCGCAACGCCAACTTCAGGGGAGAAGCAAAACCGTAGAGCCGACCATGTAGTAACTTCTATCTCAAAAGACACTCCCAATCGATGCTGTCTGTCTGTCCTTGCAAGTTGTTTGTTTACTAACTTTGAACTTCTGACACTCGCCCCCTGTACTCGTCCTCGGTTGCTGTAGCCAGCAAGTCCAACCCAGTCTTCCTCCTCTTCCTCTCTTGATTAGATACGCAGTGGGCGAAAGGGGGAGCTGCTATCATCGCCTGCCGAGGCTTTTATAATCCATACATCCCAAGTCCTTCAGCTCCGGCCAAGAATCAAAAGTATAAATGCAGTCTTATGCAGCTCTAGCCTATGCTCCTGCCCGCCTCACCTATGTTGTGGTCCTAGCCTAACCCCTCGGGAGGTCAGTGGTATCCGTTCGCCTTCTTTGCGGGGCTGACGCGGCCGTGGCCGTTCGTTATATCCTGCAACGGGCCAGCACCCCCTCCCGCTCCCCCGTTACCACTACCGTCGCTACCGTCCTGCGGCGGGCCGGAGATGAGCTTCTCCATGAAACTGATATAGTCGAACTGGGGAACGCCGCGGTCCTGCGCCATGTCGGGGCCGCGGTGCGGAGGCACGATCTCGCAGAGCTTGTCGATGACGTCGTCGGGGACGAGGGAGTGGCGGAGGTCCATCTCGGTGACGTACGGCTTGCCGTCGGCGACCTCGCGGAAGGACTGGAAGACCTGCTCGGCCGTGTTCTGGTCCTCGGTCACGTCGACCATAAACCGAATAAACTGCTCGAAGGTGACGCGGTCGCGGCCGTGCGACGTGTCCAGAAAGTAGTCGTGCATCTCGTCCTCGCTGAACACGAGCCCCAGCGACGCGAGCGCAGCCGAGAACTCGAGCTCCGACAGCGAGTTGGTGTCGTCGCGGTCGAAGTGCCGGAACACCGACTCGAACTCCTCGAGCTGGATCGGCGTCAGGTTCGTCATGCTGCGCGCCACCATCTGGTTCTCCAGGAACGCCAGCTTCTTCTGCACCGACGACTTGACGAGCCCGAGCTCGTACAGCAGCTCGTCGTACGTGTACGTCGTGAAGTCGTTCTCCTCGATGTTGGCCTCCTGGCACTTGGCGTCCACGGCTTCGATCTTCTCCAGGTACGCGTCTAGCGGTGGCAGGTTCTCGCTTAATCTCCGCACGTGTAGTAACTGGTCTTCTACGTCGCCTTCGAGACCCGAGATGGCGATTTGCATTGTGTTAAGAGCCAGCGCGAAATCGTTCGCCTTGTCGGCAAATGATTTGCGGAGAGCGTTTTTGATGCTATGTCGATGGTCAGTTGAAAACATACCTCACGAACAGTTTTGGAGTTTCGACGGCTTACTCTCTGATGGTTTCGTTAATGAGCTGGGCACGCATCATATCGGCCTCTGTTAACCTAGCCCACTCTCGGTCCATAGTCTCTAGCGACAGCTCCGGTGGCGGCTCGTAGGCTCTAAGTCGGTACGTGCCCAGCTTGGTTTTGATGTTTCCTAATAACGTGGCTAAATCGCTCTTCTCGGCGACCCAGTCTCTCTTCTGGCCCCTTTTATAAGCTGCAAACTCGCCGGCTTGCCTCTTTGCATCGACGTAAGTTCCTTCGAACGTTGCTTCTTGCCACTGTTCTATTTGCCCCCTAATTTGTCTCAACAGCTCGGCCATCCTTCTTTCATAAGCACTCTGCATCTCCCAAGCCCCTTGCATGTTGTTAACGAACTTCTCTACTCGGCGGCCGGCGTTCTCGACCTTCTCCATTTGCGAAAAGGCATGGAACCAATAGGCAATGTACGTCATCAAACTCCTCTCGTCGGGTTTCGCGACGTCTGCGACATCTTCGACATCCAGCAAGTCGGGGATACCGATCTCCTTATGAGCGATATCGAATGCCATCTGCATGTTCCCCCGGTGGTCTGTTTTATCCAAAGCATCATAGTCGATTAGATCCGGTCGGTGGATATCTAACAACGCGCAGAAAGCGAGCCCGTCGTTCCAGCTGGCGCTGAAATCTCGAACGTCCACTTCGTCGTAGCACGCTGTCTTACGTTGACACCATAATAGGAGACCCTCCTTGGCTGTCATGCCCTCCTCGTTGATGTCGCTGATGGTAAATCTCAGGATAAGGGTCCAAATGAGTCCTAGGATGATCTTGCGATTGCCGTCGACTACATCTTCTGCGCCGATATTTGTCATCTGGATCCCCCTCGACTTAATGAAATCGAGCGCCGTGTTGGCATTCTCAAATTTCTGTACTCGTAGCTTCGGTTTCGCGGCATATCGTCCTAGAGATTCGCTCGACAAGCATTCGAGCAAGTGTATTAGAAGGACCTTCAGACGGAAATTAGTTATATGTAATAGTAAAGTTGGTTTCCTGCGAAAGGGTGACGTACAGCGTCACTAAGGTCGGTAACAAGATCCTTTACTACCAAGCCCCTCGGCGCAATCTTGGTATTCATCCTGGCATTCCAACCATGTTAGTGCTCGTGGCTCATGATTGAGAAACATTTGTCTCATTAATAATGGTATCTAAGGATTACTAGCTAACCATTTTGTAAAGGTCTTCTGCTGGACGTTGATCCATTGGTGAGCCATCTTTCGTTTGGTGTGGCTTCCCGGCCGCTCAGGGGCAACTCAGGTAGAGCTAACAGACAATATCAATAGTAAGGGATATTCTATGATTCCTTCGCCTTCGACTCATAGACACCTGCTGGAGTAGTCGAAGGCGAGTCACACAGGGCGGTGAGTGCGGAGCAAAAGGAGATCGGTTGCGATCAGTTGAATTGGATGCTTCGAAGTTTCCACGAGCTCGGCGGAGCGTAAAAGTTGCGGCGAGACGCGGTGTGCGTTCGAGATTCGGACCGTATGCTTCGTCGAGGGTTGGATAATAGTCGGATAATCCTGGGATTGAAGAGGAACAGAGAAAGTAGCAGATGCAGATAAACTCGCAGAATCAGACTATGATCCCTCTTCTTGTGCAGTAGAGTCCTTAGTTGTTGCTGATGTTGCATTGGGTCGCCGAGTTTGGGATGCTTCGGCGATTGTGTACCTGTCTAACGTCCACAATTGGTTGCTACGGCGATCCCCTATTTCCCGCCCCGCTAGGAGCTGCTACAGCCAATTAATTCTGTTATCGATAAGATGATACGATTCAGGGACAGGGACAGGGTCAGGGTCTGGGTCTGGACCTAGATTGTCTCCCGAATTGGAAATTGGCTAGGGTCCGTAGTAATGCCGAGGAATTGAGTTTCGCCGCCATCGTACTTGGAATCGCCTAATATCGGCGTCATTTAGACTTAATCGTCAACCCCTCCTAGGTTTTTCTTCACGGCCTACTGTAAATTCTATTATTTACAACCGCTCGGGATGGCTTGCAGGTTAAGACTCGCCCCAGTCTTACGGCGGGTAGCAATACCTAGCTTGAAGAGATCAACAAGGGTCGCCAATGCCTCTATATATGCTACGCGATGTATATCAAGTACGGCCCCACGGCGATTTCAAACATCAAGTATAAAATGCGCTGGCTTCACAACGGATTCTTACCCCGAAATCAAACGAGACAGCCGCTTCGCTCAGATAACAAAAGAGCATGTCGACTATTTCAAGGAACTTCTCGGCAAGGAATCCGCTGTAATTGACGGCGTGACCGCCGAGACCGCAGAGGATGAGATAGAGCCGTTCAACTTTGATTGGATGCGGAAATATAAAGGCCACTGCAAGTTGGTGTTGAAACCCGGATCTACCGAGGAAGTCAGCAAGATCTTGAAATACTGTAATGAGAACATGTTGGCTGTTGTCCCGCAGGGCGGAAACACTGGTCTTGTCGGTGGCTCTGTGCCAGTATTCGACGAAATCGTTGTCAGCGCTAGCCGAATGAATCAAATCCGATTCTTTGATGAAGTGAGCGGCGTTCTAGTCGCGGATGCCGGTGTCGTTCTAGAAGTAGCCGATCAATTTCTTGCCGAGAAGGGCTATATTTTCCCCTTGGACCTTGGCGCGAAAGGCTCCTGTCACATCGGCGGCAATGTTTCCACTAACGCCGGCGGACTTCGGCTGCTGCGGTACGGAAGCCTACACGGTACTGTTTTAGGCGTCGAGGCTGTCTTACCCGATGGGACGATTCTGGATGACTTAGGCAGACTACGAAAGAATAACACCGGCTACGACTTGAAGCAGCTCTTCATCGGCGCAGAAGGAACTATTGGGATGATTACTGCAGTATCGATACATTGCCCTCAGCGATCAAAGGCTATCAATGTTGCATTCCTCGGTGTTGAATCCTACGAGAAACTTCAACAAGCTTTCAAAGAAGCTAAGATCCAGCTTGGTGAAATCCTGTCTGCCTTTGAGTTGATGGATGCTCAGAGTCAGGACATATTTCACAGAGTCAAGGGGAATAAGCGACCACTCGAAGGGGATCATCCCTTTTACTGTCTTATAGAGACGAGTGGGTCGAATGCTGAACACGACAGCGAGAAGTTAGAGAAGTTCCTTGAAGATGTCATGTCTAAGGAGCTCGTAACCGATGGCGTTGTGGCGCAGGATGAAACTCAACTTAGGTCGCTGTGGAGCCAGAGAGAAGGCATCACAGAAACTTTGGGTCACTGGGGAGGAGTCTACAAGTATGACCTGTCAATTCCGATAAAAGACATGTATCAACTCGTGGAGGATGTCAGGACGAGACTTGACGAAGCAGGGCTGAAGGGCGACACGGATGAGTACCCCGTCGTAGATGTGGTCGGATACGGCCACATGGGTGACTCGAATCTGCATCTTAACATTGCGGTACGGAAATACGACAAGAAGGTCGAGGCCGCCCTCGAACCATTCGTTTATGAATGGATCAGCAGCAAGAACGGTAGCATTAGTGCTGAACACGGCTTAGGCATAGCCAAGAAGAAATACATTGGCTATAGCCGGAACGAGACAACGGTAGGGTTGATGAAGCAGATTAAGAACCTCTACGATCCGGTTTGTATTCGGCCCAACTCATCGTTCAATATGCATACTAACTTTATCACAGAATGGAATCATGAACCCTTACAAGTACATATGAATATTGAATTATACCCTGGTGGAGGATCTGCCTATTTCTTCAACAGATAAGTCGAGGACATGCCTGATCCAACTCTATGTAAATATGGACTTAGAATGTCATCAAAAAGGATGTTTCATTAGCAGTACGTGAAGCCTTGGGCGCTTTGACTGGGTACCTTGCATTGGGAATGAGATATGCCTAAGCTATTAGAGAGAATGCATAGCCTATTCTGCTAAGAGATTTACGAGCTCTCTCTCTATTACCTACAATGATCTTGATACAACTGTATAGTTGACTTGAACTCTTCACGCTGTCTAGTATACAGCTACATTACCCCTTACTCGTTATGGTTACCACTTATCGATAAGAAACGACACTATAGGCTCTGATAAGATAAAGAGCTTCCAGATATAACAAATTTCAACCTTTTGCAAATAAGACCGCCGTCATCGTATGCCGTTGTTAACCTCAGCACGAAGTCATTCCATACTACATTCCAACAAATCTATCCCCATATCCACGCCACTTACCCCATATTGTCCGCTCTCCTGAATTTAGCGTACGGAAAGCAAATTTACAAAATGTCCGACGTCAACCTCAACGACTTCGACCTCAACAAGCTAGACGAGAAGGACAAGAACGAGCTGCGCCAGTTCCTCGCGAACGAGAACCAGAAGGCCCGCGTCCAGGCTAGTAAGTGCCCCCTTTTCCCCCTTCACTCGCGGAATACGTTACAATCCAATCCAGCACGTGCCCCTCGTACTTCACAAGTAAGAAAAGGGCAGATAAGAAGAAACTCGGAAGCCTCGGTTCGCTAACACGTCTTTTTTTTCGTCTCTACAGCCGTTCACTCCCTAACGGATACGTGCTTCAGGAAGTGCATCACGGGCACGATTCGCGGCGGCAAGCTGGACAAGAGTGAGGAGGGCTGCGTGGCGAACTGCGCAGACCGGTTCGTCGACGTCAGTCAGTTGACGATGAAGCATCTGCAGAGCTTGCGACAAAACTAGAGAGAACACATCTGATTAAGCATTTATGATGTGCCATCAGCGATAACACCTCGAGATGAGGAATTGTACGAGTAGCTACGCAGCGTTCGCAGGCTTGGGGAACCATGTGGACTCATCGTGGACGCTGTATGAGAAATGGACATATGGATGCCTAACGTAGGCTATGATCAGAGAATTACGAGGATGAAATAGCCAGAAGCATGGAAGCAGTTATGTCACTTAAGGGAACTCCATTCATGTGCGTGGGGAAATCAATTCATTTCCATTGACCAGTTGATCTCATGAGCCTAACCGTAGGCATCGCAACGCCGCCCGTAATGCAAATGTGTATCCGATTGGGATAGTGCAACTGCGCGATCTGCCATATCATCACTGCCAAGCCATCGCAAAACTATCGCGCAAACCAAGTCCCCTCCCTCGAAATCACCGAATTAGACGAGAGCGAGCTTGGTGGCCGCAATGTCCAGAGCATCGACGTCAGCGGTCAGGCGGCAGTAAGCCTTCTTCGATCCATTGGGTCTGCATCGAGGAGTCAGCATCAGCTCTGTGGAACGTAACTAGAAGTTCATAACCCAGAGAAACCTACCGAATGAGGGTATTGATCTTGACGGTGTCAATGTCGTAGAGCTTCTTCAGAGACTGCTTGATCTGAGCCTTGTTGGCCTTGGGGTCGACGATGAAGACGAGGGTGTTGTTCTCCTCGATCTTCTTCATAGCACTCTCGGTGTTGAGCGGGTGGACGATGATCTTATGCTCATCCAGGCGAGGCTCGTGGGGGAACGACTTGCGGTGGTACTTGGGGGATCGGGAGAGCTGGAGGGTCTTGGGGCGGTGGAAGGTCGTCGAGGTGCGGACCTTGCGCTTCTTGTGGGAGTTGTCCTAAGACACATTTAGCATGGCGACGGTGTAAACAGTAGAAGGGTGTAACTTACACCACGGAGAGCGGCCTTGGCAGCAGCATTCGCCTGCTTGGTGCCCTTGGGAGCGCTCGAGGCGCCGCCTGTATCACACAAAATGCATCAGCAATCGCTCTTCATAAGAACTCGCAAAATCTGCTCTGCTCGATGCGTCGGCCGGGGAGGCGCGCGCGGGAGCAGCGCCATCTCGCGGAAAAGATCATAACGATAGAAATTCGAGGTTCACGATAATGTACCTTTCTTCGCAGGAACCTTGGGACCCATCGCGACAGTGTTGGAAATGTTGGTTTTGGGATTGGGGTTCTTGAGTCGTTGGGCGATGTAGTTGAGCGATGTAGTTGAGCTCAAGATGGTGAAAATACTTTAAGAGTTTCCAGTCTCAGTTGTTCAGAAAGGGAGCTGGTGGGGTGCTAAATTTCTAAGCTCGCTTAGGGTTTGCACGGGGACCCATTATTCCTCAGTGGGCTAGCGCGAATGGTTGAACTTCGGAACGGAAGCTTTTGTGAGCGGATTTTGGATATCCTGTTAGTAAAGTGGGCTCAGTCAGGACCTCTTGAGGGTCTGTGCACTCTTCTCCTAATGCACAGTACACTAAAATTCCATGTCACCATTGCACACTGTCCCCCTACCTTCACATATACCCTAGGTACGCAAGTACTCTACCAAACTATCGCAATCTTCACAATCAGCATCGCTCACGTTACTCTAACCCCGTCCAAGGCGGTCTTCATGATGACCATAAAGAAGAGAGGCCGTATAAAGAGCTTGACCGCAGGCCGTCCTCCCACAGCTCGGAAACCCAAGTCGATATCTAGGAAGGCTACCAAGACGCTAATTAATTCCCACCATCTTCTAGAGAAGAAAAAGGCACAGGCTATTGCTAAAGGAGACAGAGATGCTGAGGCTGAGATTGAGACCGAGATTGCTGCCCTCGGTGGCATCGAGAAGTATCAGCTTGCCAGCCTCCAGGGCCAGCGTCTGGATCGTGGGGGAGACAGTTCTCGGGTCCTGATGGAATGGCTTAAGCCAGCAGAGTCTACCTTACTTGCTCCTACCGGGACTCGCCTCAAGATGCTCGAGGTTGGAGCGTTGAGCACTACGAATGAATGTTCGAGGAGTGGTATCTTCGATGTGGAAAGGATAGACTTGAACAGTCAAAGTGAAGGTATCACACAGCAGGACTTCATGGAGAGACCCCTCCCCAAAGATGACTTTGAACGGTTCGACATCATCAGCCTTTCGTTAGTCCTGAATTTTGTCCCCGATGCTATAGGACGAGGAGTAATGCTTCTTAGAACTTTGGATTTTCTAAAGCAGCCTAGTATGAAATGCTCGTCTGAACTACGTGGACTCTTCCCAAGTTTGTTCATGGTTCTACCTGCACCAGTAAGTTGCGCACCGGGATACGAGTTCCTCTCCCCTATTGTTCCAGCTCATTATGCGCATTTCTAACGAAATATTATAGTGTGTGACCAACTCAAGGTACATGAACGAGTCTCATCTAGAATCTATCATGAACACATTGGGATACGTGAAAACCCGAAGCAAGATCACCCAGAAACTCGTATATTATCTTTGGGTGAGGGAATCTATCATCGTGTCGCCACTTACGACATTCAAGAAAGTAGAGCTTCGATCTGGTCACTCCAGAAACAACTTTGCCGTCGTGCTTCGTGGCTCATCAGGATGACAGCCTCGTTGCTAGATATCTCTAATTCCATGAGAGGCCCGCAGCCGCTCACGAATTCGGACGTAGAACTGCACTTCATGACGATGGGTAACATCAATACGTCAAACTATGTTTACCCCCGTCGTTTATTCCCTCGAAGGGTAGCAGCCTGAGTGCGCCAACACCAGAGGTCAGTTCTGTTACCTACCTCATAATTTATCGTCCTTTAATTCGCCCGATTCTGACAGCTTGATTGTCGCAGCACTTCTCCATCTATCAGGATCGTCAGTGGATTCATATGGTCTTGGGCCTACCCCGCGGCCATCACATATCTACCCGATAGGCTTGAAAATGATAGCTACCACCAACGGTGCTAGCCCAGCCTTAGGCAGATAGTCATTGGAGCGTTGACTTGGTGGCTTTGGGGAATTCCAGCTTTGCCTCTAAGAAGACCAGTCAGGATATCTGAGCGATCAATTACCTAATATGACTGACGATGGAGGCACATCATCCTACCAAGAGGATCAATCACAGAACTCCTCCTATGCGGTGATTCCTTTCAGTTATTCGCTTGGGCTAGTGTGGGAGAAGATTGTCGGCTTGGTGGTCTTCTCCCTCAACGCTCAGCGATCTCGGCAAACATATCCGTGGCGATTATTCGCCTTTGAGGTTACTCTTCGCCCTCGAAGCCATAGCCGCCAACGATACATGTGGCAACATCAACTTAGGGACTCGTTTATCACTTGCTTACGTATTGATACCGTGGTACCTTTTAGCCTCGTCGTGTTTGCCTACTTCAATGAGCTAGACTACCAGGGAACGGGTTAATGTGGCTCGTGGAGAACGTGGGCTCGATCCCATCGAAGGGTCATGGCTTCCTTAGCCACACTAATTCCAGCCTTGTCGAGGAGATCTCCAACTAGCTAGTCAGGCTTCTAATTTGTCAAGATGTTTCCATAACATGCGCTCTGGGCGGGTAGGTCGGCAATTGCTACCTATCAAACCCTCGCGTTGGGAATGACCCCGACACACATCGACCTGGCGCCACCCCAACTAGGAATCTAGTCACGATGCCACGATTCATAGACTGGGCTGTTAACGGCGCCGGCGAGAGGGGGCTTCACCTATGGAGATGGGCTTGGCTCTAGTGATGAGGACTAGACCCCGCGTTGGTCAGATGACGATGGCCGATCAAGCAATTTCGAATGCCTTAGTACGTTTTTTGGGAGAACCCCTTATTAATGGATAGGAGCGGACTCCTCTGGCGAAATGACGAGTCGTGTACATAGTACCTATTAGTCGCTTTACCCCGGATTTTATTCCTTCAGTGCCGCGACACTTTCCAGTCCCGGCCGTCAATTCGTCTTAATTAAACTAGCCAGGGTCTTCGTGAAGCTACCATGTAGTTCAATATCACGCTTGCATTGGGGGATCGCCGAAGGTCTGCGGGGTTGAGGTGACTTACGGACGAACCACTTCTCGACATTCGCTATTGCCGAAAGCATTTGTCCTAGAAAATGCGGTAGTAGACACCAGCTATTACTATCTCATACAAGAAGCTTGGAAATTACTTAGAATTAGCACCATCGTAAGAGGTCGCCAGCGATATAGATCTCGGCCTACGATCCCGAGACATCTGTTCCCAGTGAGATTAGAGGGTACAGCACACATGTCCTTCATCACCCTACCTAGGACAAGTGCTAGATGTCTCGGATCTCACATTGACGCAAAGAAATGATAGTTTTTACGCGAGAAGTGCCTTTGACTTACATTGGTACCCCTGATTATGTATCTAGAATCCAAGGGACAAAGCTACACAAAACTACAACCTCGAAACAAGCTACGGGATCGTCGACCTTGATTATCGTGTTCAGGAGCGGGAACTTTTGTTTTCTCTGGGTAGTATGCTGACAGCCTACGAGTCGTGATATCCGTCCCCCGCACCCAGTCGAATGCCGGCGGATTCGCAAAGTCTTGACACCCTCAGCCGAGAGTACCAACTCGATTGGCTCGCCGTTAGCCCCGTTACACCCAGTCCATGCTCGCCGGTCTCCTCTTATTCTCAACTGTCGTAAGTACCATCGTGTCGGGAGGTGGTGGTCTCTTTAACAGCCCTGTTGCTAGCTCTGCTGACCTCTCCCGTTACGCCAATTAACTCGCGCGAGCATCGAGATTATCTCCAAGAGACTCGAAAGTCTCAATGACTCGTAGCCGTTGCGGTACGTCCGGCGGCAGAGGCGCGTTTCCAGGACGTTGAACAACCACACTCTGCATGCCTGCTTGAATGGCAGCATCCACCTCCTTGACGTTGTCACTCAGGAATAGCCACTCCTCAGGTGGAAACTCCGGGTGTCTACTAGCAATTGTCTTGTAACTGCTTGTGTCCGTCTTGAGCCCGGCGTTGACGGTGTCAAACCAGTCTGAGATCTGCGGTGTCAGATCGGACGGGGAGGCGTCTGTGTGCCCGAAGAACAGTTTCTGTGCCGCGACGGACCCCGACGAATAGATCATGACTTTGAGATCCTTGCGTCGCCATTCCGATAGCCTTGCAGCCACGTCTGGAAATAGGGGCGCTTTCAAGTCGCCTGAAACATAACCCTCCTTCCACAGGTAGCCCTGGAGACTTTTTAGATAGGAGATCTTCACATCCTTCTCAACAAGTTCCCTGACATGAGCTTCCAGCGCATCCTTCGACGAAGAATATTCCAACGGAAACGCGTCCCTATACTTAGCAAAGTCTGGGCTATCCCACTGGGTTTTCAATGTCTCTGGGAGGGCGTTCAACGCATATGGAAACTAGAACCACGTGTCAGTCAACGTGGACTCTCTTCAGTGAAGATTCCGGTAGGCTAATGGATGCTGTCCAACATAGCAACTTTGCTATCGATACTAAAATACCAAGCCGCGTAGTTCCTAGCAGTTAGATAATAATAAAAAGCTAGCCAAGATCGATTCGACTTAGCGTTACATAATACCCCGGTGGCTCTAGAACGCGACAGACGGGTGGCGCATCACGTTCGCCATCTGAGCAGTCGATCGTTATACTGGCCATACAGGGCTATGCATGATGGGTGGCAGGTTGGTGTGATATGGATTTGGAGAACCAAACTTTCCACCGGATTGTCTTACCAGTACATCTTTGACAAAGGAGATTGGACAAACTGTGCCCTCTAAGGATACGTATCAGCCAAGCACGTTGGAGCTAATGCGCCTCAAGGTCTAAGCTATTAAGAAGAAGATTGATAGGAAGCAAGGGCAAGCTAAGAGCTGTCCTTACCAATGTCTAGCAACACAACTTTTACGGAGGTGGATGAGGCCATGGCAGCAACTGACTCCCTTGGATCTCCCGTCGTCGGGATCTTGGGATCTCTGTAAAAACCTGGCAGGCTGCAAGCTGGGGGCCGCGGAAACCAATGCGAGTCTTCCCGTCGATGCAGAGCGGTGAAGGTTGATGTCGCAGGGAATAGGATCGTGGAAGAGAATTTCACGGGCAGAAAAAAGTTTTTTTCTCTTCCTTTCTTTCTGCCGTCGAGCCCCGACGGAGTATAGTACCGAATCGGATACGAAGGTTGGAAAATTTGTACGGCACACCGCGTCTTGAAGCGTGTCGTCGAGAAGGCGGTCAAGAGAATCTCGAGATGCAAGAAAGCAAAAGTCCGTAAATGGCAAGGTATCGAGAGGAAAAGACCCTATAGCCCCCTATAGCCCCCTAGTTTTGCTCCAGGAACCCAACCCGCATCCACTACTGCACCGTCAAGGTTTCGGTAGGGCCACTTCTATGCAGCAAAGTTGGCAGCAGCCCCCAAGGGACAAGATGGATCCAGGTTGGGAAAGCGGTGCCCATTCAGATCATCAGAATAGAAGGATTAGGGTCAAGTGCGATGGCGGATAACGATAATAAAAGTCGAAAATGGAAAGAGTGCGGGTCTGCAAAAACTAGGCCGCCGAATCGACAAAGCCAAAAAGAGAAAACTCGTGGAGACATTCACTGCATAGACCACAAGTCGCATAAACTACTGCATCTTCTGCATATCGGCTACATAGCCGACTCAACAACGCATTCAACCCAAAGCAACCCAACCCAACCTTCAAAGTAAATAAATAATATTTCTGGCAGTCTGGGTATCGTGAGAGGCTGCACTACGACGTGTGCCCATCCAACTGGATATGTCGGTCCCACGGCAATGTTGTCTGTCGTAGTAATACTAATAAGACGAGCTTCTATGATCCTTAATAAGAGGTCATGATTGATCTAAGCTAGGAAAGTCCACGAGACCAGCACTCAATGTCTAGTACATCACAACTTACTAGTACGATTGAGAATCTGCTGCATCGAAACTTATGCATGAAGGGCACTCCGAGACGCATTCGAGGATTGCCTAGGTACGCTGCATGTCAGCCACCGCCTTGCAACGGCCCGCCTCCACGATGCACATCAACTCTATGTATATCAGCAATAAGATGCTCCAAGTGTCTTTTCACGTCTCGAGTCGATAGGTAGTTCAAGCTTGCACGGAGAAATGATAAAGACCAAAGCCTAGCCTACTAATACAAAGCTCACGGAGTTAGCTGCCGACTTGCAACTCGCGCGGCGCGTCCACGATTCTACGATCGTCCTCACCGCCACACTACGTCCATATGTGGTAATCTATTATGTATCGCCCTGTAACAGATCGGAGTGTTTCGGGCGGCGTGTCGCCTGTTGAACGTTCGATGCGCCCGCGTGGGGTCCCCTTACGGGCTCATACCAGGTAGGTACAAACCTCATAGCGTGCTTGAAGCGAACGATTCCTAGTGAACTTGTAGCCGTTGAGCTGCTTGCGGGAGATACTGACTCGCTCATGTCGTTTTGGGTTGCTGCGGCACGAGCCCAGAATGTTTTGGGCTTGAAACGGTTGAACGCGTATTTGCATTATCACAGTCATGCATGACGACGGCATCTATACCTAGGTAGGCCGCTTAGTTGCCGAGTCGGAATCCGACTGACGCTATCTACCACCGTTTCCGGTCTATCTTGTATAGTCGTATACTGGAATGCGCTGAGCGATACCCGGACAATGCCGTTTCGAGGTCACACGACAGAAATCCGTGCCAGTGTTTGGTCACTGGTCACTGGCGTTAGAGGTACAATTATTGTCAGACATCGCACACCATGGTGGAATGTCTGCTTCCAGGCCTACCGAAAGGGGCGAGACGATCAGTCATCCTGCTCAAGCTATTGCATCATGCTCCCGAATACAATGGGACAACTCCCTCGATCGTGAGATCTGCTCGAGTACCTACGTACTTGTACAGTAGTAGGAGCCTTATCACCCTCGAGTGAAAGATGAAAGATGATGCCAACGCGCATCAAAACAATGTATCAATTAAACTCCAACCAGGATCGCCCCAGGTACATCCGGCAAATAACCAAAGGCCCCAACAATTCGGGGGTCACGATATGCTGTAGGTTACCATCCGAACCATCCAATGTCGAATTCGCAATCCTTCAATTGTTTACGGACAGTGGACCCCCTATTGCTACATAGTACATACTATCTATGAATGCACCACATTAGAGATCATAGGCCAGAGGCCCTCGAGACGCTCAAGTTTGCGCGCCGGACAAACGTTATTATGCAAACTTGGCCGCTATTTTTAACTGAAGCTGTCTTCTCATTCGCAAGTGTAACATTGCGACCAGCTTGGGAGCTCTCCCGTTGATTGCTCTCTACATTCTACCTGAATGCGCCGGCCGCGACAATGGCGTCTTGCATCAATTGAAATTACACAAAGGCGGTCAACCACGAGCAAAAACATCCAGGCAAAGCTAGGAAGACGACAAGATGCAGGCAGAAAGGAGTGCATATCCATTAGCCAATGAACTCGCTGTCTAGCTTCCAAGTGAAACCGAAGATGCTGGAAGAGTCGAGACGCAAATCATTGGCCGTCATCTGAGATAATCGTGGGGTCCGTCGCAACGTGTCCAAGTCTCCCTTTGTGCCTGGAAGACGCTAACTGGCTTTCAATGCGATACCTTGTCGAGGATAGAGGGTACATGTCGATCCCTCCAACTAGGAAGGAAGGCTACTTACATCTATAGTCTCTTAGCTACTTCTCCCGGCCTTACTCGCACCAGAGTCTGTTATCAGGTACCGCCAAGGCAGGTAGATGGCGGTGTGGCGATCCCAGCCTAGCGGGAATAATCGCAGCAAGACTATTGTATACGGTGCAGTTGCTAGCGGCATTCCTACTGCAGTCCGTGCCAGCCCGCGTGGTCCATGATTCGACAAGCTTCTAGCTGGCCTGCCGCTGCAGAGCTTGGGGTCCTGACAAAGCCCAGTCGCCAATCTGATCGGCTGACACTGTGGCCAGTTTATGGCCAAGCCAACTCTCAGCATCGTTTGTGATGAAGTCGTTACGGCGGTACGCTAGATCCCTCGAGACGTTGGTCTGAAGCTCCGGCCACGACAAATCCCCGATCATGTACTCCACTATCTCCCGGCATGGCATGGTGATAATATTATCCAGTCGTTCTATCGTCATTGCCCTCCATTGCTTACTCCTTCTACTGTACCTGCACAGTCCGTTAGCTTAGACAAAGGCCCGGAGTACCTAGATACCTAGATACCCAGCCAGACCTTGACGACTGAATCTGGCGCTTGTTCTGCTTCTGTCCTTGTGTCCCCCTGAGTCCCTTGTCCTCTCCCAGTCACGAACTACGTACGAGCTCCACCCTGGCGCAGCGCTGGCCACTTGGTTGTCCATTCACGCCGTCCATTGACTGCCTGCATCGCTCCATGGTCGACCCACCGATCCCCAGCGAAGTAGCAGCACCAACCCACCTCCACACAACCAAGTCGTTCATTCATCTCCCCCTACGGACCATACTAGCCTTTACTATCACTTCTTCGCCAACCTATTCTCTCCGTCCATCCATCCATTTCCTACCGCTTCTTCCTTACCGATATCCTCAACCTTACCAATCTGTCTTAATCTTCGTCCCGTCGCTCTCTGTTCCCTTCTCTCTACCACTAAGCTGCTGATTCCCGTGCTTCCGTTTCCCCCAAGTGTCAATTTTGAGAGAGGGATCTGGATCTTAGCTTCCTATCCCGTTGTCCAACCATAATTAATAGCAAGCCTTCTCCTTCCTTTGAGTGACCGACGGTCCCTTTCAACCTGTTCCTTCCACTCGATTCTCACAATCCGTCACAACCTCTCTGGTTACCTGATCGATTCCATTCAACGAGCCGTCTTTGTCTGCTGAGCCAGTTCATAACCAACAAACGGCCTCTATCGTCCGCACTCTACGACACAACGTCCAGATACTCGACTTGATACCGCGCGTTCACCACGTCACACTCGCCTCGACTCTAATATTTGATTGCCTGGATCCGCACTGAGCTAGGAATACCTTGCAACGACGTCTATTGCCAATCTATCGTCCCGTCAAACAAGGCCACGACGAGTCATAGCTTTGCTCACAAACTATCGAGCCAAGTTGCGGGAGTCGACTACAGTGAAAGCCTCTATCATCCGATAAATCCTACATAACCGCCAACATCTGTCTGGTATTTTGGAACCCGTGGCCGACCAGTCATCAAACGGCTTGGTCATCTAGAGCCACACCTACAAACCCACCCGTTCCGCTTTGTCCGTTACGATCGTCTCTACTCGAATATCATCTCTTAGATGCTATACTAAGCTAGCCAGGACGCCGCCTTCGGACACAGCTACGTTGACTCACCGCTCCACTTAGTTACCTACAACTACGGACGGCAACACCAGCAACGCAAACACATCACTGTCCTCGAGCTCTATTACATCTCAAGACTCGTGACAACAAATTTGAATCACGGACGCTCTTTCAACTCGACATTATCGTATCCATGTCCTTATAACGACCTTCTCCTTTCACTCTTTCAGGACCACCGGTCCATCTACTATTCACGATTATTTGCCGCTTTCATTTGTCTAACAAAACCAACATACCCTGCATGAGCCTCTGACCTGTGAACGACCCGGAGTTTGTTTGATTTTCTTTTCCCGCCTCGACTTCCTGTATATCGCTTCCTATTCCTCACGGCAACACTCCTCTTAACTGGGTTGGCACCTTCGTCGTTTATCAACTGTTCTACCCTCTCGGCAGCTCTAGCTCTGTACAAGAAGTCGAAAAAAAGTTTCCCTTTCCAAAAAGCATTCGGATACCCCGTATTCCATTTCCAAATAGACGTCCGGCAAGAGGAAAAGAGGCATTCACCTGTACAATCTCCCGTGGTTACAAGCGGTTTCTTCCCTTCTCTCACTTCGATTAGCTGTCTCACGTTGAGACAACGTCATGGAATGCTTGAGAAACAAGTTTCACGATGGCGTTGTGCTCGATGGGAGATTCCAAACCATCTCCCCTCTTAACCATGGATCTTTTGGAATGGTTTTTATGGCCAGGGACTTGCAGACCGATGACCTCGTTGCCATCAAGTGCTTGACCAAGAAGGCAGCTGCCAACGAGGTCGGCATTGAATTCGCTGTGGACGAGAGATCTGAAGAGCTTCTGTCCCACCGCCGTCTAGGGGCGCACCCGAACATTGTCAATTTGGTCCACTCCTTCGAGACGGATGCTCACGTGTACCTCGTCCTTGAATACTGTTCACAGGGCGACCTCTATGAAGCCATTCGAACTGGATTTGGTCCTCTGGAGACTGAACATGTTCGTCGATTCATGCTTGAGCTTGTCGACGCTGTTGCGTACATGCATTCAAAGGGCATCTATCACAGAGACATCAAACCTGAGAACATCTTCCTCACCGAGTCGGGTGCGATGAAGCTTGGTGATTTCGGGTTGGCTACTACGGACAAATGGAGCTTCGAGACGACCGTCGGGAGCGACAGGTACATGTCGCCTGAACAATATGACTCGGCCGGAGCTGGATACTCGCCGGCCCAGGCTGACATTTGGGCAATTGGCATTTGTCTGTTGAACATTCTCTTCTCGCGAAACCCCTTTACCACCCCGACCGAGTCCGACCCTCTGTTCCTGGACTTCTCGCGTGACAAGCAATCGCTCTTCGATGTCTTTCCCACTATGTCCCAGGACACTTACGAAGTCATCGTTCAGTGCATGAATCTGGACCCGAACAAGCGATCGCTGGTTGGTGCTAGGAATTCCCTTCGCCGTGTTGTTAGTTTCACCACGCTGGAGGAGGCTCTCGATGATTTCTGCACGGCCGATCGCGGCGCCGTCGCCACCGCTAACCGCGAGCCGCTTCGGACTCCTTCGGTTCAGAGCCCTCAGATGGACCAAGGCACCTTTCCGTGGGCTAAGGCTTTGCACGGTAGCCCACCGCAGGCTATCCGCCAACTCAGTGCTATTCCTGATGACGAGAGCTACACCGAGGACTTGTTTTCCAAGTCCGCGGCTACCACGGATTGGCTATCGGGCTCAGCTCAGACACCTTCGATCTCCTCTGTGCTAACCTCCAACCTCGCGGCATCCATGAATTCCCTCAACGTGTCACGACCCATGGCTGTGCCCGCACGTGCTGCTGCTAGAGTGTCTCCAACGGCTGGATCTTTGCCTATCACCATGTCCAAGCCAAGGCCGACCCTTAACTCTTTGTCCATGGTTTTTGGTCGTAAGAAGGACGCTGTGTCAAAGAGCTGGAGCGACATGTGGGACGAGGATGTCGAGGAGGAGGAAGAGGAGCGTGCTCGTCAACTGCAGGCGCTTAAGGAGCTGAACTCGAGGACCTGGAGTCAGGAGAGCAAGGAGGCTACCCGTACTCCCCAGCAGGATCAGGTATCCTTGCACCAGGCGCCAGCGTCTGATGATGAGAAGCCAGAGGCTTCGCCTGTGAACGATACCATTTCAAACGATATTGATGGGGACCTGGTTGCGGATGGATTTTTCTTTCATGAACCCGTTCCTGTTGAGCAGCCTCAGCAGTTCCCCCTTCGCTATTCACCACCGTCGAAGCGCAACCACGTCGACAAGTGGGCCGCGCTTGGGGAGCGTCGCCGAGCGTACACAGGAGCATCGGAGCCCAAGTCGCCGGACTCCAACGACACGAGGTCCCGACGACCGTTCGGAGTCGGTTTTAATAATTTTTTCGGAGAAGGAATGGGAACTGGAGTTTGGGACCTCGCCAATCAGAATCAGCATCATCATAAGTGGAATAAGGACCATATCCGGGACCGCGCCCCTTCGCGCGAGTGCCCGTGGAACAAGGGCCGAGATTGGAACTGGCGTAAGGAGAGACGCCACGATTTCGGCGAAGTCGAGTGGGTTGGCCATTGGCAGGAGGCTCACTGAGCTTTTGTCTGTGTCGCCACTTGTAGTTGCGCTCATCTCTCCGCTACATACCGGGTGTGCTTTGTGTTTTGTTTCTTGGGTCGTTGCTGCTCTCCTTCGTTGTATTCCTGCCATGTCTTGTTCTTTAATAATTTGGCTTATTCGCACGGCAAGGGGCGGGACGGATTGATGACCGTGTCGGCACGTGTACGGCATGAAAAAATTGTGGCTTTCTTGTTTCGGTTGGATGGTTACTACGCACTTTGGCAAAATTCAGCAGCAGCACCCCCCCTTTACAAACACATCCCGGTGGATTGATCTAGCTTCAACTCGCTCTCTAGGTATTAGATATTCTCCATACATTCGAAGAATACCAGAAGTTACCCACTCAATTCTATGGTTCGACTCGCTTTGATGTGACTTGAAATTTGTGACGAGACTAGAGTGTAACTTGATATTGATACTGTAGCTCAGGTGTCTCGTGAATTAACACGTTTAATAGGGCTCGGCTCATGGATAGAGCAGATGCTCGAGCTCCGTTTCATACGAGAATCGTATAAGCCGTTAGTAGAGTCAATATATCGCTCGTCTGTAAATGAACATTGGTGCTTTGACTTACACTATCTCCCTTTGATATAACAAATACTAATGAACTAACTAAATAATTGAATATACTGTACTTCTGGACCTTACATCAAGACTCAAATCACTATTCACTCAAACACTAGGGATATCAATATTCCTCTTTTGTTGAAGTCTCGATCACCTTTAGCTAACGCAGTAGGGGGGCTTTCTGGACGCCTAAGATTACTTCACCTACATATAGTTAGGTTTGTTCATATAATCATCAGCGGGATTAGTGTCAGACTTATTTAGCAGCTTTGTCGAGGCCATACCGATTCTACTCGCGTTACGTATACCTATAGAACTCCGATTCTTGACTGCTATGGCATTCTACTGTCTCATGCCGAATAGCATGAAAGCTGCCCCTATGTCTCTTGGGATGTTTTGCCTACTCACTGCTGAATAGGTAGGAGAAGAGAGCCGAGCAAGCGCCTCTCGACGGCACATTCGGATGTACTATTTAGTCGTGATTATATAAGGTCAGTATTATGTGACACTTTAAGTATATGTATGTCTAAGAATGCAAGCGATAGCGATATAAGCGGCAGTTATTAATAAGGGACGTCATGGCTAAAGAGTAAGGTAAGTTAGGTAGTCTTTGAATCTAAGTTGACATATCTCTAAAGTAACATAGTAAATCTAGCTCGAGTGTTCGTCTGGCTAGAATCTCGCGCCATTGTAAGCTTTTATAGCAAGGATAGCATGCAGCTTTTTGTTCGACGTCGGCCGAATGCCTTTATTCTTCTCTAAGCGTCTATGTGTTTATATGATATACTAGAGAAACCCCCAATATCTACCTTGGAGGTAGGCGAACATCACGATCCGCCAGGGGCATCATACAAGGGATAGTCATCTTGGTAATATTAGACATTCGCTCAAAGATGAATCATAAATTTATAGGACTGAATCCATGCAGTGGGTTCGCTACATTTCTGCGACCTCAGCACAGCTTCTAGATCAACGCGAGATGATGGAGGGAGGGAAACGCGCAAAAGCAAGAGTTAGAACAGGTGATCATTTCATGTTACTCGAGCTTCCGAAGCAAAGGTCGTACGTAATATACAAATTAGAAAAAAGAATATCAATGATGTAGAGAAAAATTGCAAAAGATAATTCTCAAGTCGCGACAACGACAGGATTCGAACCTGTGCGACCGAAGTCATTAGATTTCGTCGATTCGAGTCTAACCCATTAACCACTCTGGCACGTTGCCCAAGTACGCTGACTCGTCGTTGAATGGCTAGGGTCTTATTGCGCTTTATATAGGGTGTGCACAGGGCCTGGGATATCTCCGGCCTTATTTTGAGCCAATCATAACCACGCTAGATAGTTAGTGCTAGTCACTAGACTGAGGCACTGTGCGCTGATGGGATTCAGTCCTGTTACAACATTATCTCCCATACGAAGTAGTAAGGAGTAGTCAGACGATACCTTTGAATTACGAAGCACTGGCATACAGAAACTAGTCAATTCATTAGGGGAACATGTTATGGCAATCTAAGCTTGATAGCTAAACTTAACAGCTCAGACACTCTTTCTCGAAGCCTTCTTAATATAGTATCACATTGCTAGTCCCTTACCTGTATGAAATACCCCGTCTCATAGACATGCTAGAGTTGTTGACCTCATCTCAATATGACTTGGGGGCATCACTCACAACCAGCACCACCCGTCTTGTCGTCTATAATGCGTGGCCTTAGACGCAACGGGGTTACTCTTAGCTGGTTTTGCTATATGAACCAGATACCGTTCATTTATATTCCTTCCTTCACACACTTCAACTTAGCATAAGTTCACCAGTCCCCAATGCATCAATGGAGCTGGACTAGACGTTCAGGGTTTAGATTGATTGGCGCAAGCTGCTTTTTCAGCACGCTGTCGAGGTATCTCATGTCTCGCGTGTCCTGATTGGCTACACCCCCCAGTGCTCTGTCGACCTACTCGGCCTGTCAGCTGAGGTTCGGAATGAGAACTTGCTGCCGAGCACATGCAAGCTGAGATACCCCACCATAGCCAGCGGGCAGTTTGAAGTTGAAGCCCATGTCAACTACAATGTAAACGACATGAAGATACCGCACCTTGTGCGATCCGGACCAATGCCTAGCGCTAAAGGCAAGCTGCCCGCCTCGCGGCCGGGCGCCGCCGCCGAAGAGCTGTTTCTCCTGTCGCTCGACGGCGGCGGAGTACGAGGACTCTCCAGCCTGATGGTGCTAAAGCAGCTCATGGAGGCCATCGACCCCGAAAGACCGCCGAAGCCTTGCGACTACTTCGACATGATCGGCGGCACCTCGACGGGCGGCCTCATCGCGATAATGCTGGGGAGGATGCGTCTGACCGTCGACGAGTGCATCTTGGCCTACAGCGAGCTCGCACCAGAGGTCTTCACCAAGATCCACCATCGGATCAGCCTCCGAAACGGCGAGACCCAAGGCCGATTTGACCACGTTGCCTTGGAAAAGAATGTCAAGGCCTTGCTTAAGAAACATATCATGGACTCGGAAGCCCTACTAAAAGAGCCGGAGGAAGGTAGCTCATGTAAAGTGTTTGTTTCCCAACCCATCCCCTATGTAGTCCCGCAATAGCTGATAAGACGGGTGAACCAGGTTTGTATGCGCGACAAGTCAACAGACCGGCCGTCCTGTCGTATTTTCCACGTACTACAATGCAAGGCGAGGCGATGAATGGCTGTCTAAGGCCAAGATATGGGAGGCAGCCCGCGCGACGTCGGCCGCAACGACTTTCTTCGATCCGATAACGATTGGTGGTGAGACATTTGTAGATGGCGCGACGGGAGCAAACAATCCCATTAACTATCTCTGGTCGGAAGCTGGCGATATATGGGGAGACGGAGGGGGTTTGGATGCGGCTAGGGTGAAGTGCCTCGTTTCCATTGGTACTGGGACACCGGCTCTCGTTCCTTTCAGTCCGGATCCCGCTGGCATCGCAAAAGCTTTGAAGGCGATATCGACAGATACAGAAGTCACGGCAAGCATGTTCCAGAAGCACCACTCGAAGCTGTTCAAGAACGGCCAGGCCTTCAGGTTCAACGTCACATCCGGCCTCGAATCTGTCGGTCTCCAGGAGGTGGGGAAATGGGATGAGATAGGAGCCGCAACTCGCGCCTATATACAGGAAGAAGACACGTTTGTCAAGCTCAAGAAGTGTGCCCTCGAGCTACAGCAACGCCAGTGTGAGATTATCCCCTATTCCTCGTGACCCCTTGAAAATACTAACCGACCCACAGGGACACAGCAACTAGCCGAAGGCATCATCGAGTTTGCCCAGCCATCGATCAAATACCTGAATGACGTAGAAAATCACATTGAAAGGTCAGACCTTCAGTGGCTTACTCACACGGCAGATTACCAGCTATGGGCATCGAATAGCGCTCCATCTTCAACCCTGTGGTATCGGCTCCCTCCGGATCTTCAAGACTTGTCCAGGGACTCAGTAGCCGCGTCCGTGGCCCAATTGCTTCCTCACATATTTAAACCACATACAACTCTACCAGGCAGCAATAGGGCGCTGATCTCCCGCAGCTTGTATTTTCAATGCCTGGTAGAGCCGTCTGATGGGTTTGGTGACCACCAGGTTGAACAACATACCATCGCCACTCGACAAGTCCTCGTCTCTCTAATTTGCCAAGCTTTTCTACTAGATCATAGTCGTTTCGGAGATATCACGCGGCGGATATTGATGCTCTCTCCCCTAGAAAGACAACAGTTTCAGGCAGCAGTCGACAATCCAGAGGCTTTACCACTCAGCGTTCTATCTGACCTGCTACTCTCGGTAATCTCTACTGGAGATCGACCCGCAAGTATCGCTATTGACAATTTTCACCTCGTTCGGGAGCCCGAGCTAGCTGGCCTCCTCTCACTCCTTAGGTCGTTGTTCGATAAATATAATCAAACTGCTAAGCAAACTATACCCATCATTCTCTCTGGACAGGCCTTACGCAAAGGGATTCCGGAGCTCGAAGCTGCCTCACAAATTGATGACAACACGGAGTATAATGGTATCTAGTTCCCTAATCCTGAGATAAACGTTGAAAATCTGACCCTTGGGTAGAATGTGTGCGATCTGTGCATTTCAGAGATTGGAACACGCGGCGGGATCAGATCGACAACCCCGACGAAGGGACGAGCCAGTGGATCTGGAAACACCCAGAGTATGAGGCATGGTACGCGGACCATCGGGGAATCCTCTGGATTGAGGGCAAGCCAGGCAGCGGCAAATCCGTGCTAGCGAGGTCCCTACAGAGAAGAATCGTTGCTTCGTGGCAGCGGAAAGGCACCGATATTTCGAGTGACTCTTGGCAGCGCAGATATACGCCAAAATCTATTGTCGCCGGATGGTTCTACTCCACCCGACTTGGAGACATAGGGACGTCGCACACCTCTCTTTTACGTTCTATTATCTACCAGCTTCTGAGCCAAGAACCACACTTCTTTGACAGCATCATCGTCGAATATTACCGGAAGTTTCCGGTAGCACTCCAGAGCATCGTGAGGACCGTTAGCACGGCCGAAGCCCAAAAGTTTACTTCTAAGCAGGGCGTCGAACAGCTGATGCCTCTCGATCATGAGCCGGAATTCATTTCTTGGTGTCAGTCACCAGACTTCGAACCCATGGGCCGAGAGATTCTCGAACGCATCAGTGCCACGGGCACGTCCATCATATGCATTGTAGATGCTATGGATGAGGCGAGGCCGGATACTAAGGCAATGCTCAATGGTGCAGGGGCTCAAAGACATACTAGGGTCAACACTATCCTAGGAGCATTAAGCAGCTTGATGATAGGGGTCGAAGGGTCGAGAATGAAGTTTGTTGTTCTGAGCAGGCCGGAGCCATTACTCGAGCTCGATTTTCTCCGGGCGCAGCGAAAATTGGAAAACACGTTTCGTATCACTCTCGAGCATGAAAATAGGGCTGACATCGAAGTGCTCGTGAATCGTGGTATCGAGTCGCTCCAAGCCGCGATACACACATATGACTCGGAGAGCGACGTTGATGTGCCATGTGGTACAAAGGGGAAGACGAGGAAGCCGAGAGCGCTGCAACAAGGCCTCCGATATCTACATTCCTCCGAGGCAGATGCCCTACAGAGAATACGGGAGTATATCTTCGAGAATGCCCGAGGCATTATCCTTTGGGTGACACTGATTCTCAAAGACCTACAGCAGACTGCGTCCGCAGGGATGTCCACCTTCAAAGAACTGGAATCGAGGCTTAGGTCCTTACCGCTGGAGCTTGACGACCTCTACTCTCGCATCATTCATGACCTACGCTCCAAACTCACAAACAAGGAACTCCTCAAGAGCAGAAATATCTTTGTTCTTGTCGCCGGAGCAGGATCATTTGGTCGTCCGCTCAGTCTGGAGGAACTCTGGGAGGCACTCGCTGTGCCGCAGGAGCTTAAATCAGCCTTGGAGTCTAAGTCGGACCCGATCCTCTCAAATAGAGTCATCATCAGCTCGTGGCCAGACTTCCGTCGTCAGCTCGTTAGATTCTGCGGTCCGCTAATCGAAGTCGTTAAACCTGGCGACGATACCAACGCTCCCCGTAGTGACGATGTCCAGCCAGGCGATATCATTCAGTTTATACACCGAACAGTCAAGGACTTCCTAGAGGAACGAGAGACCGCCGACGAGTTCAGCGTTGTGGAGGACAACGCTCGTGTGTACGTAAAGGAACTTGCAAGCCGGTATCTTGCGCTGGCATTTCCCCAGGAAAACACCCCGTATTGGTCCGGCTTCAAGCCAGCCAACAAAGACACGTCTGAGTGGAGGAATCATGTCGCTATGTTTGTGGAGCACCTAGATCGACGAATTTTACTAGGCTTCTCTGTCACTGTCCTAACCGACCAAGACCACTCGGCGGGTCAGATACTGGGCAAGCTTGGGTTTGATGCCTCAGTCTTAGACCAGTTGATCCACCCACCTGCACCGGAATGGAATGACAGTCAAATCCGTGATCATTTCAAGTGGGAAACGAGATACTATCCTGGGGTCATGGGTCAATATTTCTCGACAGAATCGGTTCGAGCTGTGTTGCTCGGTCACGCCGCATACTGTGCTTGTATGCAGGGCTTCGCCACAGCCACAAAGAATCTCATCCTCCTCTATACTACTCCTAATGCGACGAAGTACCCATACACTCGAGATAATAACCATGTCATGTCAAATGGCGCCCTACGAGCTGCCATCCAGCACGGGCTCCTAGAAGAGACGCTCCTGCTAACCAAGGAAAATCGTCACCAGGGCTTATACATAGTGCCGCGTCGGCGGGCACTCGATGATGACCCCTTTCTTCTACTAGCATCTAAGATTGGATCCACCGAAGTGTGCGATGCGCTGCGCCAATCGACGACCCAGTTTACCGAGAGGGCAAACGGAGTCTACCAGATGGCGGTCACGCAGATTCCAGAAGTTGGAGACACCTGGAGTGACTCTGGTGAAGGCCCTAGACCCGCAGATGCGCCAGCAACTCATGAGACGCGGGAGCTGGAATCAAATCTGGATTTGGGCACAGATAACGACCCGGAGGAGACTCGTGAGGCCGTGCGACTGATATGTGGCCTCTTGCCTGTAGGTTTTCACAGGTGTAATCCGAAAGAAGCAGACATTAACTTGTGACCATTCAGGATAGCGACGAATTCCCGACATTATCTGCTATGGCTGGAGACAATATTAGCTTCGTGTGTACTCTGCCTATCTGAGAGTGAGGATTTTGTGAAGCTCACCAACTGAATAGCATTCCGACTCTTCCTTACCCGACTCAGAGCCAACCGCGCCGGAGTCACCAAGGAGCAATCGGCCGATAAAAAGGATATTCAGTGTAGGTTTTGATCCTGTCACCTTTTTGGTTCTTAGTTGGTTACTTATTTTGATATAATACCGCGGTAGATGAAGTTGAATGAGGCCTCGCAATCACTAAGGAGTAATCGGTTTTTAGAAACAGAGGCGTCTAGTGTAAGTGTCGATTCCATATCATCCGCTTGGTTCTTGGTTGGTGAGGTACCTATTCTAATATGATGTCGTGGTAGGTCAAGTCGAGCACGGCCCCGTCGACAAGGACGAGCGATACATATACTAAGAGAAAGAGTTGGCTGACCGATACGTATACCAAGAAAAAAAGTTGGCTGAGCTTTCTGCTGGGAAAGAAATAACTATTGTAAAAGATCGGTATCGAGGTAAAATGTATACAGCATTTGCATGAATTGGCCTAATATGAGGAAGGTTGGTGACATCTGAGTTATATCTGTTTGTAAATACAGGAGCTTTATGGCCTTGGATTAATAGGTTGACATTCTGGATATGTGCAAGAGAGAAGATCTGGTCCAGGTGAAGACACAGAGGGAGCTATATGAACTGACCGGTCCTATATAATGAGACACCAGTAATTCTTATAGACACAGCATTCTAACTAGAGCGTATCTGTTAGAAATTATCGAAGTGAAGATAATGGGTTTGATATATCAAGTCTATCCCAGAGCTTCAGATATCCATCATCTTGTATGTGAACGTGAGAAAGAAGTCATAGAAATAAACAAGGACATGAGGAAGCTAGCAGATACTTGCTACGGAAGCGATGAAGTGCACTACGTTTACTCTTAGGGAAGTATCGAACTGTAGAGAGGTTACGTTAGTAGTGAATGTAACAACCAGTAGCTCCTTTCTGCGTATGTATTCTGTCCTTGAGATCGTGCCTCCTCGATTATCCAACCCGTCGCTGCAGTATTCTAGTGTTGACGTTGGATAGAGTCTAAATACAAGGAGTAGTTGGACATGTTCTATTTCCAACCTCCCTAATTTTCTCTCTTATCCATAGACAACCACAATAACTCCATCTAGTCTTTAGCAACCCCTTAAATCATACCGTAACTATCTACATTCTACATTCTACATTCTCTTATGGCAGGAAGAGAACCCAACACGAACACTGCCCCGGCTTTATCAATCCCGCCACCGCTCTACCATCCGAGCAAACAGCAGAGACTAAGAGTAGGGTCATTCGGTATGGCCATCCTGAGCCACAACCATGTGGTTCACGTTACCCTCGACAAGGAGGAGTATAATCACGCCTCGCAAAACATAGCGTCGAGTGAAACACCACCACCGCCGCCGCCATCGTGGGATAACAACCAGAGAATTCATGGGTCATCATCCCTAGCCTCTGCCAAGTCTTGCTTAGTATGCCGCAACACGCTGCTGCTAAGCTACTTCAACTGCTGCGCAGTATGCCTCGGCATCATCGAGTGCGGGCGAGCCCGAAAGGACGAATCTTCGTCCTCTCCCTCGCCCTCGCATGTCCTACCCATCGCACAACCACCACCGACCCCAGCCCGAACTGAATCAACCACTACATCTCCCTCTTGCTCTTCCTCATCATCATCATCGACTTGCGTGAACAACGACGACGACGACGACGACGACAATGAAAACGAGAAACACAACAGCAACGAGAACAATAAGCCACGGCGTCGGCGCCAGCGCCACTGCGGCCAGACCTTCTGCAGGTTCACGCACTGGCGGCCGCTGATGGTGGTGTTCGCGCTGTGCGAGCTGGTGCAGTCGCTCAGCGCGCTGACCCTGCTCAACCTGGCGCTGTACTCGCACGACTGGGTGATATTACGCTTCTCCGGCCTGCTGCTGCTGCAGTGGTGGCAGATCTTCGTGCTGCCGCGACAGGTAAGAGTTTCTGTTGTTTATATCCCTGCCCCCCTCCCTCCCCTTTTACCTACCTAACTATTGTTGGGCGGCCTACGCTCTAAATTGTTTCTACTTTACCGGCTTCAAGGTAGTAAGTCGCCGCTGACTGTCATTGTTGCAGTGGCACTGCGGCCAGTCCATCGTCACGGGCCAGCTCGCCGCCTGCCTCTTCATGGTCTGGTTCTACGTCGAGGTTAGTAAGTCGTGGTCGTGGTGGGAGGCCTTTGTCGTTAGCACCGTGCTGCTGAAGATTGTCTTTCCGTGGTAGATGGGCTCGACCAGATAGACAAAGGGATACATAGGACCGTCAGTCCTTGGTGAGATAGAGTATGGTGTTGCCGGGAAATTTGTGTGCTTGGCGACTTCGCAGGCGGACACGCTCAGGGCGTTAGGAGTTGTTAGAAGGGGCGCTATGCCGGTACTGTATTTCAAACATAGACATGGATTAGAAATCATAATTCTATTCCCACTGTCTTAAGATGATATGCGGTCTCAGTTGTTAATTGGGTATCGTGAGACCAGATTAGACGCGTGGTTGGTGTACTGAATTATCGTAGATATATGTTGAATATGATGATTCGGGGAACTTTGGTATCAAATAGCTTAGCGAGCAGGTGTTATAGGATTAAATAGATGACTTTGTTAGGTAACTACTAGCCTAGAAGGGCTGTGTAAAGCTGTGTGGTCATTTAAGGGGCGGCTTGCTTTTCACACGCTCGAGACGTGACACCTTAGTGTACAAACCTATACTGGGTATATTAGAGACTCGACTTCTATGGATATAAAGCTTTAGATATTCTCCAAGGACTTTGCCACCACCTGCCATACTACCGTATGATATTATGCCGATTGACGCCACACTTGTTTAACGTATATGTCCATGAACCATAATTATGCTTGTATCGTCAACATCCTTACAATTCCCGCCATACATCCGCCGTTGAAAATGCCTAGATGGAATAAGATCCCAGATGCGTAATTATTACTCTGCCCCAATGAGAGATCTAGGTAGGAAGGCCCACACTGTCCCGATGATGGAGATGGTAAGAGATACGAGCATGACGGTCCAAGTGAAGATACGCTCTCCTACGGTGATCTCGTGGCCGAATAACTTCAGGTAGAAGGCTAGAGGAAGTCTAGGGGATTGTTAGTCGGTGTACCTCCTAGCGGAAGGTTATACACAAGGGGCTTGCTTCTGGCACTTACGTGACACATATGGTGAAGCAGAGAGCGCTGCCCATGAACGCCATGATAGTATCAAATGATGGAAAGAGAATGGCGATTGCTAAGAACACCAAGAGTGTTAGGAGGCGGACAAGAGCTTTAAGTATCCCTCTTGAGCTACTCGAGAGCCCGACTAATGGTGTCTCTTCCGCAACGACTTGCTGTCGGAGACCGAATACTACCTCCAATGTCGTCACGATCGGTTGAGAATTTAGAGGTATTTTCGTTAGGGGAATGATGGCGATGAAGATCACGAGAAGAACCCTTAGGACGTCGGGGTATCCTGTGGTTTGAAGGATGTTGCTTGTAATCTCGTCAAGAACACCATCTCCAAACATGATTAGCCCCACGATAGCTATTGCAGCATCTACAATCAACTGAAAATTGTTAGTGATCCCTAATGATCATTAACTTACACTCTAAGAGACTTACAGTGAAGCTGAACGTGTATGTGACCGCCTGTCAGATGTTAGTATAATGCTATCCCTGCAATTATTTTAGAATATTCATACCTCTTTATAACGGTATGGGTGTCGCATATCTCGGTAGATCTAAGAGCTGGTTAGCTAATTCGCCCATGTTCCTGGATGGAAGTAATCCTACGTTTGGGAAAACACTGTGCCCGCCCCATGGAGACATGAGCAACCCGAAAGATAAAGGTAAAGTCAACCAGTTCGCGGGGAACAGATAAGTCGTCGCAGGCTCTATGAGAGAGCCGGGCGCGTGTATCTTCAATAAACCGTCGAGTATAACAATGATAACAACTATACTCTATTAGCATTTCTAGGTAATCCGGGTTGGTTATAGGGGAGACTTACTGCTTAGGCAAGAGACCACGCCAATAAAACTGGTGAAAGATAATAGAGACAGCGGAGCAAATTGCAGGGGTATCATGATTAAAGTACAGATAACTTTCCACTCGGTTACGTTCAATGTACCTGGGAATAGGAGTGACAATGAGTCGGCAAAAAGCACGATAAGTGCAACACAAGCCGCAAGCAATTCGAGAGTGAACAGCACCGCCGTCATGATACGGGCTTTTCTACCGAAGGAGATGAACGCGATGTCGGAAAAGGTGATCATGGTAGGGTCGAGATCCATGCATTTCGCCAACAATCTCGCTGTCCAGCTAGTGACTGCGGCGCACAAGAATAGTGCGATTAGTCCACAGATCCAACCAGCATACCTTAGACCCAGAGGCAGACTCAGCAAGCCAACACCGATTAGGACGCTTGACACAGGTTTAACAATAGACTCTAGAGGAAGTAAAGAGGCTCACTTACTTGGTGGAGTTTACAACTGTTTGCGGCAAAGTTGACTGACCAGACACCGCCAGCACGATTCTCCCTTCTTGTTCGACCTCTTTCACTATAATAGGCGGGCGTTCTCCATCGGGTACGTTAGCGCCCGATTCTCGTTGCTGGCGCCATAAGTCTGCGGCGTGGATCATGGAAGAGCGAGTAGCCGCCGATTCGACAGTGTCATAACTTCGAATGGACCCGTAGCTCCCGATCACAGAAGGAACGGCTAGATGTGGTGGCACCGAAAATATCGATGTACTGTGAACGGAGCCGGAGGGTGACGCGACTCTGTATAGGTCGTCGCCGAAACGTTTCCGCTCGCCCTCCCGGCCCTCGGTTCGCGACGGAGACGTTCCGGCTGACCCCGACTCCTCGTAGCCGACATTATTAGACGAAGGTGTTTCTTCAAGATCTCGCCTTAGAAGAGATGTCCTGGGATCTGCTTCTATATCGCGCCTAGAATACGGACTAGGATCCACCTCCTGAACTGGTTCTTGATCAGGAGCGAATACGAATGACGGTTGCTGCGGTATGATTTCCGGGAAGATGGCGGCTCGCTGCCAGCTTCTACTAAAAGATCTGATACTGTTGACGCCGCCAATCTCGGCCAGCGCAGCAAGGCGGTTCGTCACGGAAGACCTGCGCAAATCGGCAGAGTTAGTCTACGAAGAAGCTAACCGGGAGCAAAGTTGGCGAACCTTCGTCCTGAACGATGAGGCTGATCATCACCCTGTCCATTGGCGCCATGTTCGCCTAACAGGGCCTGGTTCTCGGAGAGGAGGCTTTGGTTGCCAATGGACGACGACACGCTGTCGCTTCCGCCCGGAGAAGCCCCGCGATGATACTCATCCCAGGTCGTAGGATGCCTCGCAGACATGGCTGAGTGCTCAGTCGGTTGAACCCCGTAAACACCAAAGGAGAGCAGGTAACACGCGAATTGACACGAGCCAAGTTTGCGTAGGAAATACTTGGAACTTTAGAAGCTCGATAGGACAGGCTCTTGGAGGGGTATCCTAGCAAGAGGGGCTATAGATACATAGAGTCGACACGGGTCACGTTGATTTTTACCGTGAGGCATGAAGCCAAGCGCAAAGACTCAAGGACTGAGGATTGAAGGTAGAAGAGAAGCTGAAATAGAAGTAACCTGGAAAGGGCTCAACAGACAGTATTTACCTAGGAAGAGATAGACGCAATCATACCTCTTGAACCCTTGCTATGCAGCTAAGCTGGGTCTCTTACCTACCTTGCTTGATAATGGTGGAGCCAACATGCACAACGATGGTTGACCGTTGACATGGTGTTGAAGTAGGTAGTTTATTAGTCTGCACTAGCACAAGGCAAGGCTTGTTAAGGAATACTTTCCGTCGTGGAGAATAGTCTCATGATTTGGCTTCTTGCGCCTGCCTGCGTTGGACAAGATCTTGAACTAGCTTTGTATCTTGCATCTAGTTCTCGGGAAAGTCGCCGCCGACTTATCATAAATGTCGCCAAACATGACATGTCATTGGACAATGGATCTTGATGTGGGGAATGCTAGCAATACTTTTTGCATACTCGTGAGCAAGGCTGATAGTGTCACGCATATTACATATTTTCTTGGTTGCAGGAAAGGAAAATTTTTTGTAATATCCTACTCTGCTTAGCAACGGCCTGGTTGAGATCGCTTGTCGTCGGCTCAAACTATACCGTACAGACAGGTAACAGTTGGAAGCCGAGAGCAGATGCTAGAAATTTCTTAGGTGCTAGACGCAACGTGATTCTCGTCTGGGTCTGGGGCAGATCGTACTCTACAGATAAGGTTGTAGAGTAGAAGTGGGTGATGTCATCGCTGCTGTATGGGCAGATGGGGTAACATGGTCGATATCGGCAACTTCCCGTCTGCAAGTCAGGTCATACGCCGCGAACCTTTGCCGAACTACAACCGCGCATGATGTAATTGGTTGGAATGATTAGCGGTCTTATATCACGAAATGCCTCTTATGTAGTAGAGTATTCGATGACTTTCTGATACAGGTGTATGTATAAATAATTACCGGCAAACTGACCAAGTCTGATTAATTGCGAAGCAAGGGACTCTAGGTTCCATTTGATCTTTGTTTCATTTTGACGAATGTGTATTCTCACCATACCTGCATAAGTTTTATGGTGACTTGAGAGCCCCGAAAAAGCAGATATACACACAGCAGTTTGGTTGTAATTAATGAATCAATAACATACCCTAAGGAGGTATGTAGAAGATAGCCTTTCTTCAAACAGGGCAAAGTCAGACTCTCGATAAAATCAGTGACTTGGGAGAATTATATTAAGATACTGTACGCATGACTTGTGTCATCTGCCTAGGTAAACAATGCTGGCTGCATTCTAATCAAAGTTATGCAACAAAAACTCATACAAGCGTATGTGAGTCTGGCCAATGTAGGCCATTCTTTATACGTGGCGATGCATGCGAGAGGCTGATAGGGCAGATCGGTTAGGTCTCATAAAGAAAATGAGGCTCTGTTAAGGGTTAATTGTGAGCCTTAGTTGCCCAGCTGCCTGAAGTAACTTATACTGTACGTCGACTAGAATTCTCTTTGTTGCTGCAACCTAGAAAATTCTGCACAGATAGGTACCTACTTACCTAAGGTATTGGTCAATAAGCTGCAGATTGGCACAGTGGCAAAGCGATTAAGATTCATAGTAGTAAAGAGAAAGAGCGATTAGTAGGACCTCAAGGTTGCAGGTAGGTACGTATGCAGGTACAGTGCCTGCTTGGTGGATTGTTTGGTGGATTGCGTAGTGACTCGTCTGCCTGTAGATAAGTTATCAGTTAGTAAGCCCCGGCAAGAAATCTGGCTTGTTCACGGTCAGTGGCAGGCGCGCTGTGTAGGCTGTGGAAGTTATTGGAAGGTGTGGTGTGGCGGCCGTGGGTTGGCCCACATGGTCCGAGCTCCTTCCTACCTCTCGTCATCAACAGTTCAAATGCTACAACCGTAATTACAACCAAACTCCGAACTTCATCAACTTTCTCCCACTTAACCATCTCCCTTGTGTCATCTCGCAAATCTCTTCAACTTCCACATAAACATCATCAACAGTCGTTTTCGTGGAGGAGCAAGCTTCGTTTGTCATCTTCCCCCGTACACCTCTTCCTTTCCGTGCCGTGCTCGCACGAACTCCCACTCCATTCCCAACCTGATCCTACATCCCGGCAAACAGCTTCATTTGCCCAGCAATCACCATGGCACCCGAGCCTGAGCACAAGAAGAAGGCCAACTTGGCGTAAGCATCACTTTGACTTGGAAACATGCTCCCCCGGCATAAACTTCGAGCTGACCTCTTTTCTAGCGACGTCTCCGGCTCTGAGCCTAAAGAGGTACGATGGCGAGCCTCACCTCGATTCGAAGCAATAAACTAACAGCCGTGATTAGGAGAACGATGTTTCTACGGCTATCCTCAAGAAGAAGAAGAAGCCAAACCAGCTGATGTATGCATTCCCGCATTATCAAGATACTCGGTTAGCATTTACTGACTATTTTGCGCAGGGTCACTGATGCCGTCAACGATGACAACTCTATCATCGCTCTCTCTAACAACACCATGGAGCAACTGCAGCTCTTCCGAGGCGATACAGTCCTCGTACGAGGCAAGAAGAGAAAGGATACCGTCTTGATTGTCCTCGCCGATGACGACCTCGATGACGGCAGTGCCCGACTTAACCGAGTTGTTCGCCACAACTTGCGAGTGAAGCATGGTGATATTGTCACCATCCACCCATGCCCGGATATTAAATATGTGAGTTACATTGATCTACTATTATAGAATAGCTGTTTGCTGACTCCCTCGGTAGGCTAAGCGCATCGCGGTCCTCCCCATTGCCGATACAGTTGAAGGTCTGACTGGCTCGCTCTTCGACGTCTTCCTTGCCCCATACTTCCGAGAAGCCTACCGACCTGTCCGCCAGGGTGATCTATTCATCGTTCGAGGTGGCATGCGACAAGTCGAGTTCAAGGTTGTTGAGGTTGATCCCCCAGAGTACGGCATTGTCGCGCAGGACACCGTGATTCACTGCGAGGGTGAGCCAATCCAGCGTGAAGAAGAGGAGAACAACCTCAACGAAGTTGGTTACGATGACATTGGTGGCTGCCGCAAGCAGATGGCACAAATCCGCGAGATGGTTGAGTTGCCGTTGCGCCATCCGCAGCTTTTCAAGTCCATCGGTATCAAGCCCCCTCGTGGTGTCTTGCTGTACGGACCTCCGGGTACCGGTAAGACTCTCATGGCTCGTGCTGTTGCCAATGAGACTGGTGCTTTCTTCTTCTTGATCAACGGTCCCGAGATCATGTCCAAGATGGCTGGTGAGTCCGAGTCGAACCTGCGAAAAGCATTCGAAGAGGCTGAGAAGAACTCTCCCGCCATTATCTTCATCGACGAGATCGACTCTATTGCACCCAAGCGAGAGAAGACGAACGGTGAAGTCGAGCGACGTGTAGTCTCTCAGCTTCTCACCCTCATGGACGGCATGAAAGCTCGATCCAATGTTGTTGTCATGGCTGCCACCAATCGTCCCAACTCTATCGATCCTGCCTTGAGACGTTTCGGCCGTTTCGATCGTGAGGTTGATATCGGAATCCCCGACCCTACCGGTCGTCTCGAAATTCTTCAGATTCATACGAAGAATATGAAGCTTGGAGACGACGTCGATCTCGAGCAGATTGCGGCCGAGACCCATGGCTACGTTGGATCCGATGTCGCCGCTCTTTGCTCTGAGGCTGCGATGCAGCAGATTCGTGAAAAGATGGATCTCATCGACCTTGATGAGGATACCATTGACGCCGAAGTCCTGGACTCACTAGGTGTCACTATGGAGAACTTCCGATTCGCCTTGGGCGTCTCGAACCCGTCTGCTCTACGCGAAGTCGCGGTTGTCGAGGTCCCCAACGTCCGCTGGGAAGACATCGGAGGCCTAGAAGAGGTCAAGCAGGATCTCAAGGAAAGCGTCCAGTACCCTGTCGATCATCCAGAGAAGTTCCTCAAGTTTGGTCTTTCCCCATCCCGTGGTGTCCTATTCTACGGCCCTCCAGGTACGGGTAAGACAATGTTGGCCAAGGCCGTTGCAAACGAGTGTGCGGCGAACTTCATCTCCGTGAAGGGCCCCGAGCTGTTGAGTATGTGGTTTGGTGAGTCTGAGAGCAACATCCGAGATATCTTCGATAAGGCTCGCGCCGCTGCCCCTTGCGTCGTCTTCTTGGACGAGCTGGATTCGATTGCCAAGGCCCGTGGCGGATCTGTCGGTGACGCTGGTGGTGCCTCCGATCGTGTCGTCAATCAGCTTTTGACTGGTAAGATTATCTAGAGGCCCCTCGAAAATTTGCACTGCTAACATGATTTGATAGAAATGGATGGTATGACTTCAAAGAAGAACGTCTTCGTCATCGGAGCTACCAACAGACCCGAGCAGCTGGATCCGGCACTGTGCCGTCCGGGTCGTCTTGACTCGCTGATCTACGTGCCGCTGCCCGATGAGACTGGTCGTCTCAGCATCCTGAAGGCTCAACTGCGCAAGACGCCGGTTGCTGGTGACGTTGATCTCAACTACATCGCGTCCAAGACTCACGGGTTCTCTGGTGCCGATCTTGGCTTTATCACCCAGCGAGCTGTCAAGATTGCCATCAAGGAATCTATCACCCTTGACATTGAGCGACAACGTGCTCGCGAGGCCGAGGGTGCCGGTGACATGGATGTCGATGAGGAGGAGGACCCCGTCCCTGAACTCACCAAGCGGCACTTCGAGGAGGCAATGCAAATGGCCCGAAGATCAGTCAATGACGTGGAGATCCGCAAATACGAGGCGTTTGCACAGCAGATGAAGAATGCTGGACCCGGTGCCTTCTTCAAGTTCCCTGCTGCTGGAGGTAGCGGTGGCGCAGGCTCCGGCGGCGGCGACAACAACTTCGGCCAAGCTGGTGATGATGACGGCCTCTACGATTAAGCTCCCCGCCAATCATACAACCTCGCGGCCCGATGACACCGCCCCTGTACTCTAATTCCTTTTACTTGCCGTGCGTCTCTACATAATCGACAACACGAAACATTGCCTAGGACATTGAATTGACGCCAATGTCCTACATCGTCGTAGTTAGTGAAAGGGATTTGCATTTCTGATAGACTCGAGGCCGTCAGGAGTGCTAGGCACAGAATGCGGCTGGTTTCTTTGCACGACGACAGATATGGCCGTTTAATCTCTGGCGAGCTCGTAGGAGAGGCCTGTATCCTAATCAGGAAGAGAGATGGTAGCCATGCACATACCGCGCTGCGGTCAACAGAACTACCTTAGGTAGTTTACGATAGATTCATAAATTGACTTTGCCTTGCCCAGACCTGTCTTATGATAACAACTGTTACAACGTGTGTGTATGTGTCATAGACAACATATATGATCATAGTGACGGTTCTACATTCTATTTCTCTGATTTCTGCAATCAAGTGCCTAGCATATTTCATGAAATATCTGCTACATTGACAGACGTGGTTCTCAAGATATTTGATCCCGGCGAAGCGCTGTGCAACTATATAAAAGGCTCTAGTTCAGAATAAGTTGAATGGTAATTCTCATTGCTGCGGACCGAAGCGAAAAGAAGAAAAGGGGGGTGCCGCAGATGCCTTCATCTTGCCTACCTAACCTTGATAAATCAAAACCCGGTGTACTAACGCCAATGCTCCCTTTCCCCTTTCCCTCCATGCCATTCTTGAATTTGCAGAAATCGTTTAACGGATTATGATTGTTCGCTTCCCCTCCCCTTCCCTCCCGCTTGCCTTTCCTCAGATCTCTAACACCGCATCGCTTCGCATGTGTGAATGTATGTGTACAACCTAGCCCTAACCAACTAACCCATCACCACGCTTTTCATGATGTCCGTGTCCATCAATGCGCCTTGACCAGGCGACTCCTAGCCAGCGGCCGAGCCGTCGTCGACCTCGCACACGACCTCCAGACACTCCCGCGTCACCTTCAGCACGGCGTCCACGACGCTTTGGGGTATGGCTAGGCTGGCGCCGTCGGCTGTTAAGCCACTGCTGCTTGTGCCGTTGGCGCCGGACTTGCTGTTGCCGTTTCCGTTCGTGGCGCTGGTCCCGTTCGCCTCGCCGCCGCCGTTCGTGGAGGAGGAGGCGACTGTCGTCTCGTGCCGCACGTCCTCGAGTACTCGTCGCACTAGTGCTGGGAACGTTGTTACGTCGCCGCTGCGGAGGAGCGCTAGCGCGTGTGTCTGCACGGCCGAGGGCCAGTTGGATGGGTGCGCGTTGAGCGAGTGTAGGAGGTGGTCTTGGATCCTGTGGGTTGGGTGGTGGCGGGCTTTGGTCAGCTCGGTTTGTTACAAAGGAGGGAACTGGATTGGGGGGAGGCACTGGCATACTTCGTCATGTACCCTTCCCGTATCAGCAGCATGTTAATCTGAGAGCGGAGGTCTGGGTCCAGAGTTGCGGGCGTGTAGGCGGCTGCTGACGCCGGCACCTTGACGGGCGTTTGCTGTGAGTGCGACATGGCTCTGCTAGGATGGAGGTCGGTTGTCCTCCTCTCCTCTTCTTGCTATCTAGCTTTCTCTTTGATATTCACAGGCACTGGAAGTATTAGAGAATTCGCTTGAGTGTGTGATGCTATGAGAGTGTTTCCGGAAAGCAGTGGTGGCGGATTGGGTGGAATGGTGGCTGTGGGAGGCGATGTGACAAGAGAGGCAGAAAAGCGAGGTGTGGGATAGATGACTTCTTTGTGAGGCGACAGTACTTCACGTATACCCAGCCAGATCAATAGGTGAAGCTCAAATCTACGTAATGAAGCAGAATGCAGAGCAATTCGTCTCGTAGGGTTGCTTATTGGTTCGGGAAGTTCACGGCAAGGCTGACAATTATCCGGAAAGTTTGCCAGGGCAAGGCTGAAAATAGCTTCGTAATAAGTGGATAACCTAAGACGCGAGTCTGTGGGGCAAGAACCCTTGTCTGGAATGTACCTAGGTACCTACCAGCCTCTGCGGACGGGTAGAGTGGACCAGCCATTGGAAACCGAATTGAGATATGTGGCTGGTGGCTTAGCCTGGATCTTAGAGATGCCCCTTTTCCTAGATCTAGATCTATCAGAGCTTCCTCAACATGCTTGTCAATAAACACAATATATTTTCTATTTCAATAATGATTGATAACTATTTGAATAGCCTGAATCTGCAAGGAATTGTCTGATTAAGAAGAATACCTATTCGGGGTGACTAAAATGACATGCAGTAGATCTCATGTGTATAAATTCAGCTTTTGGCAATGTATTCAATGTTTATACCATCCTTTGTATTATAAATGCACATTCTAGTACATATAGACAGAGAGAAATATGGTGATATTCAAGGGAGATGCAGTTGTATGTGTTTGTATCGCAGGTCGTAGGCAACAGGAGGGGCAGCGCCGGCGTTGTCATTCTATCAGAAGCAACTCCAGCTCTAATTGAGCCCGTTCTCTCATTGTCTCGAAATAGTCGATGCTTGTCTACACCTTCTAGTCTTAGATATTCCTATATGTACATGCATCGAGCCTCTCGGTTTATAAGTCAGAGCGAATCGATAGTATAGCGTTCAGAGGTTATAGCGATAACCAATGGAAGTCGATTGACTAACCGACACAACCACATGTCTACTATGTACGTACCTGGAGCCTTGGGGTGATTCCTGTTTAGATGCCCCCATGAAGTAGGTGGTTGTTGGAGTACTTGACGTTGGTTAACACGGGGCAATGAATGACTCGAAGAATTCCACGCAGGAATCCCTCGCATGAGAATAAACATTGAATGCGACGATGATATCAGATATCCATTCTATATTTATATAGCTATAATGCACACTGATAGCATGAATCTGTTGGGAGATAGTATAACACACACCTTGGTAAAGGTAATGGTTGGCGCGGAGTCCTCCTCCGCTATTAATAATTCCTTGATATACTCCAGTCTCTATAGTAATATAGGTAGGTACCCAAGGAATTTCCCGGAAACTTACGAATGTAGGTATGTAGACTCAACCATTTCTAACATCCTCAGGGCCGACGACAGTGCAACATTATGAGACATTGACAAGATGACTTGTCTACATTGCCGCTTATAATTACTAGTCACAAGTCTCTTGCCCGGGCATCTACCGGTACTTCGAGTCTCAGCCTGATGACTGCGGCGACACACAGATCGAGTCAACGATTCTCAATAAGCATGCCAATATTACTCATGCTCAGCTCGGTATTGCTCAAAATAAGCTAAGCCAAGCCACGACTTCGGGCTATAGCCTCGATTATGCTTGGGTAGCGCCAACGCTCTACACCGACTATTACTTCTATATTCTACTATGCTGCAGTGTAAAGATCCTTGCATTCGGCTCGGCCCACGAACAACGAATCAAAGTAAGCCGGATGAGCCCCGATTTCGACACTATTCGCTAATCTTGCTTAGAGGTCTCTTACCGCGACCGCGCTAGGGGGCCCATTTCCCTGGCCAGCTCAACTGACCGATTCTTTGCATCGTTGGGCTCTTTTCCCCGTGATGTGATATATGATCTGGCACATTTACAAATCCTGGTCAGGATGACGACTCCTTAGCGCGGGCATTAATGGTACGTAAGGCAGATGGGCAACCTTGAGGCTAGAAAAGTCGGTCTAGATAAGATTCCCGGCGACGGCGGTTACAACGACATGGCCTTCTGGAGTAGCTCGAAGACGATTGGTCGTGGAAATAGGCTTCTCGCAGGCCCCGTTGCTTGCCGTAATCTGCACCAATTCGTTAGTGTATCCGGCCTGCTGCTGTCACGACAACTGTTCGTGAGTATGATGGCATTCCCGTCTAAGACACGCATGGGTTGGGGAACTCGACCTACGTGCGCTATTGCTGCTATCTCGTCGGACTGGGGCCGCTTACTCTCGAAGCTGAGAGGCCCACGGACCGTTTCGCTTCACCCTTATTCCTGCATGGGCCTGGTCCTTTTGGAACTCGCCCGACGTACCCAAGGGATTCTCGATATTCGATCGAGTTGACTGACGTCTGTTTTAAAAGGCTACCCACGGATTAGGATACCGGCTAACGACACAGAGTAATAACAACATCTCTGTTCCACGTCCACCCCTCGGGCTCCCTTTCTGGGACGGCCTGATATTGTAACGTAGCTGTGGACCAAGCACGAGGTATCCTTCATGTACCAACTCGGAACGTGCTGTTTTCTGTCATCCACCGGTATGAGCGATTGAGATATTCGATACGCGCGTGCTGGCGATCTTTGACATTATCGTATCTCGCGCTTGTGATCTCGAACGCAAACACGGCTCGGGTAGCTGCGTAGACTTGAGTTGGGATCTTGCCTGCTGAGGTAGTTTAGACGTGGAAGATGTATCTCGAATGGCTACTTACCTTGCCGACCGGCTATCTGATAGGGCCAACCCCGCGAAATACATGGTCATCTGGTCGATAGCCAAATCACTCATGTCGAATGGTTCTATCACAGGAGATCGGGCATAACAGGAGGATTGCAATCTCAAGTGGCACAACTAGCTGGGCAGGCAAAGCCCGATCTGTCACGCGCAGCGGCCATATAATCTGACAGTGAAGCCGCGATTGGGCATCACAGGCGTGCGACCACTTATATGCGGCGGTGACACCTCCAGGATCCAGTGCCTATCACTCTCGGATAGGGGTATCATGTCAGCTTCTAGCAAAGGCGCCATTCGCTCTTATGTATTGGAACACCGGCCAGACCAACACACCAGCGGCGGTACCCCCCACGACGATATTACCCGATCTTAGCCTGGCAGATGCCCCCGCGCCATGTTTCTGTCTTCTGATCTCCTGAGTGGACTGGGCTAGATGCAAAACGCATGGCCTAGGGTGTTCCCAGATCCGGGGGGTTGCAATATGCATAGTCGGTATGGCTGTGGCGCCGGCTGGTTCCGGGTTGCAGGAAATTGGGCTTGGGGTCAGCCACCCACAAACCTGAGACAAGAGACACGACCATACACGGCCGCATAGAAGGCTACCAGGTTGCCGGATATCAAGAACCAGACCAGGTAGGGCGGCCCGCATCTGCAGCAAGCTCAATGGGGAAGTAGAGGCGCCAGGACCGTTAGAGGCGTTGTAGGGAAGCCTGCTCAGCTGTGTTTAATGCCCAGGCACACCCGGGTAGGGGTAGTGACGTTGACGAGACGCCCATAATTAGCCTTGAATGCTGCTGAGAGGCCTTCTCGAATACTTGGCTACCATGTTAAGGGGCAAATCGCGGTCGACTCACAGGTAACAAATATGAAACCCACACACGCTCTATACGTAACAAGACCAATGAACTAGGCAATCCGGATGTCTAGATCAGATATCTAATACTGAGATCTTAGATATTTAGTTCACACCCACCCGGCATCTCCAAAAGGAGAAATGCCTAAGATCGTGTCAAGATCATGTATCCCCATACATCTCGATACTTCTTGAGAGGAACATAAAGGTATAGGTAGATGTACTTAACTTCCAAGGTTATGTCACCCAACGCCGAGGGTTGCATGGCATGTAAGTGGGGGATTAGACTCTCCTTCTTTGATCATCTCGCAGCTACCTAACCTATCACTCTGGTATCGTCCAATGAATAACCTTACCGGCCCTATACCGGTTGCCTTACCGGTTACCATGCCTGCCGGGTCATGAGTCCCTTCCTGGTCAGATAGATACATCGAAGCTCAGCCTCAAGTAAGTACGAGCTTCGAATTAAACGTCGACTACCTAAATGGGGAAACCAAAAGTCTCGGCCCTGTGGGTAAGGTGCCACTGGGGGCTTGAAAAATGAAGCCACGCGTAGCAGGCGGCAGCCACCCACAACCAGCTTTATATTGTGGAAGTGACCAATCACGCCAACCTGAACCTTGGAGGTACACCCATTCCATAGCTGACCCAGGATAGATCATGGTACCTATCATGTATATGTGTTGCCTGCCCAAGGCGTTGGTGTGAGTTAAAGCGAGTAGCTGCACCCCTGAAAAGCCATTTGGAGAAAGCCGTCAAATGAGGTGAACCTAGACCAGATGTTAGTTTTGGTTTAAATCTGACAGTCTTAAAGAATCCGTTTCGTTGATTGGCTAGGCTTTCGACTGATACCTACCACATTGACATTTGATAAGAGGCTCGGACAAACTCTTCGCCTGCACAATTTCCCCCCTGTGCTGTGAATAGATACCTACACCTCAAGTACCAGCTAGGCATTGGTGGCTGTTATGGCTGGAACCGGGATAGGTAAGTGCTGACCTCTTCATGTTTAAACCGGTCTGGAAGGCGTGCGACCTTTTTGCTTTTTTTCTCCGTATCCCATCTTGTCCCATCTCATCTCTTACTCCCACCGATCCACCCAGAACGTGGGACGACATCTGTTTATTCGACTATCTCGCACGACGACGAGATATCCGGAGGCAGCATGCATCCGGTCTACTTGCGTTCAGGTTCGAACGCAATAGCCGTTCCGCGTCCATGGCACGCAAACGCAGCTCGTTGCCACGTCTGCTGCTTACTCGCGAGCCCAACCGCTGCACACGAGATCTGGCCGCTATTCAATATACCTCATGACATTGATTCTCTTCTCCACCTTCACCTCTAGTATGAGACACTAGAACTTTGTGGTATCTGAGATGATAGATGATGGTTAGGTTTGTATTGTCTTTGTCCCGATACACGTGGATTCATATCACCTATGGGAATGCCTTTACTGTTGCAGAAATTCGCCACCGAAAGTGGGAGAAGGATAGAAGAACGGCAATGGTGCGGCGCAAACACAGGACCCCGGCATCTACGCCTGGGGTATATGCCATACCATGCCAATCCCTAGCTGCAAGCCCCAAGTTTGGAGGTACATCTGTCTGCATCAGGAACAAACCGCTGGTAGAGTTTGTATCACCTGCAGATCTGTTCATGTCTTGCGTCTGCTGACTAGTGGCGGTTATTCTTAGGAATACAGACCGAAACCTGGTTGGCAAGGACCTGCTATTCTTGTCAAATAGGGGGGTAGATCCTTCTCGTTTTTCCTTCCACTGGAAGGCCTGCATATATGCCCAAACCCAGAACGTGGGCGTGGTGGTTCTTGCAGTAGTTGCTGCGTTACGCTTCGAAGACAAGTGTCTTCAGACGTCACTTTCAATATAGGGGCGTCTTCGGGCTTGGAGAGGCTCTTCTTGCGTAAGATGCTGGGCAGCAGCAGCAGCAGCGGCAGCGGCAGCGGCAGCGTCAGCATCACCATCAATGACGTGGACAGTAGTACCACCCAAATCCGGTAAACTCCAGTTTTTTCTGGCTGCTGACTTCACGTCGCCCGGAGGTTCCTGTCGTCTTCATTGAAGGATTGGGGTAGTCTTCCCCGCAAACAGTTTGATGGTTCATAACAGCAAGCGGTGCAATAGACTCGTGCCAAGTTGCCCCAGACGGTCTCAGCCTTGTGAGACATGGCCGCCGCCATTCTCTGTCCACCTGAACATGCAGGGATGTCTGACAAGGGGCGCCAAGAAGGCGAAATCTGCGTTCCAGCTGCAGAACATACGCGGTGGCAGACTTATCGAGAAGCCTAGCCGAGGTGGCCCATGAAGCGGACCGTGCCTTGCCCTCTGTCCATGCTGCAGGTCATGCCTGTCTAACCCACGCGGCAGAAATGCCCAGCGGCCCTTTATTACCCTCGGTGTGGATGGTAACTAAACGCTAGCGGTACCTCCGTGAGCTATCACACGGCCTGCGCAGCCGTACTCCGAAGTTACAAGTCAGCGTACCAACTCGGACTGCATCTGTACCCAACACCTCGTCGCGGTGGGAAATAGTGTTTCAATGGGGAGGGTCGCTATATACCCGCCAATTCGTTCGTTACGATAGCCTGGCAACCTGGCAACCAAGCCGGGGGTGGGGGCGCTACTGCGATTCATGCCATCTCACATTTGCCAATGCCTCGCTGCGATTTGCCGGTGGCTTGCTGTAGGCTCCTGTATGACACGTTGCGAAGTGGAATGCATGGCCGAGATGAGAAGTGCGGAATTGCAGAATTCAGGAATCAGGACCCAGGACGTCCAGGAGATCCAACTGCCTCGGCGGACGGATACCACACTTATTATTACACGGACTCGGAGCCGAACTCCGCAAATGGAAAGCTGATGGACATGAGCAGCATGGGATTCTGGTCGGCAGGCATTGTTGTCGATTCTCAGAATCTGACTGCATGAGAGATGGTATCCACTCCCAGACCGGTTGCCAGGTTTGGATCTTATCGTGCCTTATCGAAGGAGTCGGTCAGGAGTCAGCCAGTGAGAATGGACGCCAAGACTTCATACTGCGCAGTAGAACCAGCCTTGACAGACAAGCGAGCTGCAGGGAAGCTGAGGTGCAGAAAAGCTTTCTGCTGGTGGGATGAGGTGTCCCGTCCGGTTGAAGTCGACGTCTAGGCTCGTGAAAACGATGAGGAGCGGGCGGGATTGGGGTTTCTTGGGGTTGGGTGAATAAAGTGATGCCGAACTTTGGGACAGAGGCGGTCGGTGAAGTCACGGCCATCTGCCGTCCCGATTTTGTTTCTGGCGCTCTGTCTTTATGTCTCCTGTTTCCTATTTTCCCCCTTCCCCCTTTCCGAATCGGGACACTCTTAAGCAGATTCCTCAAAATACCAAAGGGGAGAGCTTTCCTTCGGGAGAGGAAGCGAGCTGCTCCTAATAAAGCTCTGAGCTACGGGATTCTGGGAGGAATACTATCTCCAGCTGGCTCGCTCGCTCGCTCTCGTTTGTTCCGTATACCTCGTACTGCGTACATACCTAGGTACGTACATACATACGTACAGGAGCGGGACGGTCAAACACCAACCAGGTTTGGGGGTACGAAGGTACTAGCGAGATACCTCCCGTACCGATACTCCTCCGTCTGAGGTGCTCCTGCTTCCCCTTCCCCTGGCCTTCAACAGGGTCTGTATCTGGCAAGTGCTTTTACGTACAATTGTACAATAGTTACGACTCTATCCGAATTGAGCCGGGATAGCTGGCTCGCATCCATCATGCTGAGCGTGACTGGCCGGCGGGCATCAGATGATCTAGTTGATCAGCTCTCGTCTGCTCAGGTAGTTACGACCTTATTGTGACCTGCGGAATAGGGGAGATGTGAGCAAGGAGGAGGGGGGTGTTACTCGGAGCACTTGGTCTACGTACTCGGGCCCCGTGCTCCTGGGCAGCGGGCGGCAGTCTCGAAACAAGCATTTGAGGCAGATACCACCTATATACTTGCCTTATAGGTATTACTCTGTCAAACATACCTCTGGGGCATGTCACACAAAGCGCGCGCGACATAGACACCATCGGCTGCAGAAACGACCATGCACGGCGTCCAGCCTAATGGTAATGGAACCGCGGCTGCTTCTATGGGAGCTGTCAGTTACACTGAAGAACAGGAAGTCGTCAAGGGGACACAAGTCACGGATGGATAGGAGACTCTTAAAGCTCTCCTATAACCTAGTGACGCGTTGCTAATCTATATATTAGGGATCGTCCCATCTCTCCTATCCACTATGGTCCATGGTCCGTCGGCTCACATAGGGTTGCAGTTGTCAAAAAGGCTATTATCGTCGTCTACCACGCGTGAGAGATATCTATCTGCAACGCCGTTTCCACGTCGAAGCTGTGTCTGGGTTGTCTTGTTTACTTGAGGTGCCCTGCCTCGTTCGTTGAAAGTCTTAAGTGCGTGCGTGTGTGCGGCCTTGTACGACCACAAGCTATAATACCTTACCTAGATCCTTTGCCTCTTCCTCCACCAAGCTTCCTGCACCAGTCCACAGCTCACGGCGGACGGAAGACCTACGGAACACGGACCACGAGACAAACCCCACCACACCCTTCTATTTTCTGAAAGAGCCCACCTCATATTATTGTTATTATTATTAGGCTAGACCGGAGCCCGTCTAGAGCGACCCCTGGTCAACGGAATAGACCAAGACCTTCATGCATGCAGGCCTGCTGCAATCACAACCTCAATCCTCACCAGGAGTAGAGCTAGATGCAAGGCGGTGAGAAGGCTACAAGCCGTTTGGCTACTTTTGTGTAAGCCGCTCTGACAAACCATATCTCCTTATTCGACATTGGCATCATATAAGCTAGGGAGTGGTTTTTATTGGGGCCTGTACAGCTGCATCTAATTCACCTATTGTTCTTTGTGGTCCAGTTTTTTGTTTTGTTTTTGTTAACCTGTCCGCTGCTGCTGCTGCTGTCTATCGGATCCTCTAACTGTGAGATGTCCTAGGAATAGCTCTATTGCCCGCTAGACAGCCCTAGCAGCCCTAGCATCCCTGGAGTGCTTCTGGCTTCTGGCTTCTGGCTTCTGTAGTTTCTGGTATCGAGTTTGTGCTTGGTACCTTGAACTAAAGCGCGCGGAACCTGGAAAGAACTTCCAAGATACTCGCACACCAGGTCGCGATACGTACATACCTACATGTACAACTAAAACCAAAATCCTCCCATCCTATCCCCATCCCATCCCATCACTACCGCAACGGCGCGACTACCGACAGCTCATCACTGTTCTGTCGTGCTTTCTCCATCAGCGTGCGTCTAGCAGTCTGGGTCTAGAAGCTCGACTACCATTCTATCCTCCCACACAACATTCCTCGCACTCACACCATCTTTTTTTCTTCCAACTAACGTGTATGTACTTGTGTGCGTGTGTGTGTTGTGTATCTTGTTTCCAACCAGTCCGTCATCACCACTGCGCTTTCTCTTACTCACGCCGGTTTCCCCCTTCTCGTCCTCTGCGCTACGACGGGCCAGTATCGTCGTCTTGTTGTTCAAACAGCACTACCTTAGCCACTTACTAGTTTCCTCTACAGTCTCTACCGACCTACCTTACCAGGATCTCTTACCCTGGGTTCGGGTTACCTGATCTGAATTCGAGAAGACGGGGAGTCAAAGACAGGCACATCCCACCTTTTTCATCAAGTCCCTGCTGCATACCCTGCCCTGCCCACTACAACCCATACAGATCCCTTGTTCACTTACTTACTTTTCCATAACTTCCTTCGTCGATTTTTTTGTGCGACACGCTACAACCATAGATCCTCCGACCTTTCTACAACAACACCTCCCTCGAACGATATTTCCCAGTAAACATACGCTCGTTTGCCAACGTCTTCTTTCTACTCCCCCCTCCCGTACACCCCCCGAGGCCATAGAGAGTTACCCACTTGATTGTACCTACCTTTGCTTCTAGACTCTACGTCTGAGCGAACCCATCAGCTCACTACACCGACCCTAACAAGTCTGACATCGAAAGGGGTCCCCGCCGCCAGTACCGCGCCTGCCTTCCCCCCGGTGCAGATCCCGGCTAGACTGAGCAGTGCCTCGTCGCTCGCTCGCTTCTTCGACAGACAATTCAAACAAGAGGCCCTTCTTATTAGGTACGCTAGTCTCGAGTCAGTCTTGCTCCAGAGTGTGGCTTTCGCCACTAACACCGTCTGGTGACCTGCCCCACCAGAACGTGGACTCGGGATTTCACTAACTTGCGCCGAAGCTTAGAACACTTGACCCTTTGATTTCTCGATTGATTCTTGAAGTCGTCGTCACCCCCGTAGAACCAAAGGCATCGCAAGCAGGCAGGCAGTTCGGGGCACTGCCGCTTGAAGCAATTGGGGGGTCGTGATCTCGTGCAGCTGCGGCAATGACCCAGTGCAAGCACTGCCGTCAGTAATATGTACGTCAAGCACGCCTTGCAGCATGCAGTGCAATGCCCTCGTCCGATTTGCACAGCTTTTTTTTTTATTACTATTTTTTTTTTTATGTATCCGTGGATAATAATCTATCTCCATGCTGACTTGCACGTTTCACAGACCAAGATGGCGGAAGTCATCATCAGCCCTGTCGACTCGACGGCGGAGAGGGTTCGAGACATTACTCAGTATCTCTACCCGGATCTTTTGCTGCTGGCCTTCATCGTCATCGGCGCCACCCACTCCGTCTACATTGCCGTGCGCAAAGAGGATGTAGTCATTCCCAACGTTACAGGCCCTGGAGGCAAGCCGTTGCCTGTCACCAAGAGAAGGAGATCCGACGACGATGCACCGGAGCCCAACGAATTCAGCCCCCTCACCAGGAGGTTCTTCCAGTATTGCATGGTTCTGGTGACCCTAACCTTCTTCGCTGCCGGCGGCGCAATTGCTGCTCGCGCTCTGATCCACAGAAGCGCTGACGGTGAACATGGCTGGTGGTGCGGCGAGCCGAAAACTGTAAGTGGTTCATTATCATCCGATGCGTTCACCATCTATTATACAGCCAGCTAATTCATTTCTGGGTTTAGGTGTTTATTCTTGGGTCGGCATTTCTTTATGTCTACTTGACTCTAACGATGTTCGACTGGAAAAGTAGCCCGAGCCTGGTTCACATCCTCACCTGGAGCTTTGCGCTTTGCGGGGACATCATCATTTTTGTTAGCGATGCTATCGTTCTTTCGCGACCCCACAAAGTTATGACCAATCTCATTCGAGATAAGTATGTGATTGTGAATGGTCTGAACAAGTGGGATGTGATTGATCTCAGCCTGTGCCTGGGAAGGATCGCTATCATGATGGGCATGGTTGTAGTTTTCTCTATTATCGCGCTTCTGAGAAGACGGGCCGAACAGGAAAAGTACGAGCAGGGGCAGGATTACGACTACGAAGCTGACGAAGCCACTCCCCTCCTCAACGGCGAGGCTAATGGCTACCACACAAACGGCCATTCTCCCCACCCCGGCGTAAATGGCGCTGCTAATGCTAACGGTAATGGCGCTGCTGATGGGAGCCACCAAATGGTCGACGAGGATGCGGGATTCTACCGGCCTGAGAAGCTACCGCACACCACCTGGTTCGAATACCTGCGTGGTTATTCCGTGTTCTTCCCGTACATGTGGCCGAATAAGGAGCTGAGACTGCAGATCATTGTTGTCATCTGCTTCTTCCTGCTGACGCTGCAGCGATGGGTGAACATCATGGTTCCGTACCAGATCGGAATTGTCACGAACCAGCTCTCCGGAGACGATCTCGAAGAAGGCGAGGCGCGTATAATGCCCTGGGTCTCGCTCGGATTGCTCATCCTGTATAAGCTACTGCAGGGGCCGTCGGGGCTTCTAGGATCTCTCAGGTCTCTGCTGTGGATTCCCGTCTCCCAGCATACTTACAGAGCTCTCACCACCTCGGCATTCGAACACGTGCACTCTTTGAGCCTCGATTTCCACCTGGGCAAGAGAACCGGCGAGGTCCTGTCCGCGTTGAACAAGGGCTCTTCTGTCAATGCCTTCCTCGAGCAAGTCACGTTCCAGGTCTTTCCAATGCTCGTCGACTTGTTTGTAGCTATTAGCTACTTCTATGTCAGATTTGATGCGGTCTATGCGGTCATAGTGTGCTCGATTACATTCTATTACCTGTTCCTCACGATCCGCATGGCCTCCAAAACTGCCGACCAGCGCCGAGCTATGTCGAACGCTGACAGGGAAGAAGAAGCTGTAAAAAATGACTCCATCATCTCTTACGAAACGGTCAAGTATTTCAACGCCGAGGACTTTGAATTCAACCGCTACCGAGAGGCCATTCAGAATTTCCAAGTCGCCGAGGCCAAAGTCACGTGGAGCATTAGCACCATGAATATCTGCCAGTCGTTGGTCTTTATGATTGGAATGCTGGTCGCTATGATGCTTGGCGCGTACCAGGTTACGATGGGTAGCCGAAAGGTGGGAGACTTTGTTACTCTGATGACCTACCTAGGCCAATTGCAAGGACCGCTCAACTTCTTCGGCACCTTCTACCGTACCGTGCAGCAGGCCATGATCTCGGGAGAACGCCTCCTGGAGCTCTTTAAGCAGCGACCAACCGTTGTTGACCGCCCGGGTGCTCTCAATGTCACCTCTTGCGAAGGCCGTGTCGAATTTTCCAAGGTCAAATTCGCTTACGATAAGAGGAAGCCTGCGCTGAGGAACCTTACGTTTATGTGTGAACCCGGCACGACGACCGCCTTAGTTGGCGAATCGGGCGGCGGCAAGTCGACGATGTTCCGATTGATGTATCGCTACTTCAACTGCCAGGACGGCAGCATCAGAATCGACGGTCGCGATCTCAAGGATGTCACGATCGATTCCATCAGACGCTTCATAGGAGTAGTGCCGCAGGATACGATCCTCTTTAACGACACCCTCATGTATAACTTGAGATACGCCAACCAGAATGCAACCGACGACGATATTATGGCGGCATGTCAAGCTGCCAGTATCCACGATAGGATTATGTCTTTCCCCGACGGTTATAATACCAAGGTTGGCGAGCGCGGGCTTCGCCTAAGTGGCGGTGAGAAGCAGAGGGTTGCCATCGCGCGAACCCTGCTCAAGAACCCCAAGATTATCATGCTTGACGAAGCTACCTCGGCACTTGATAGCCACACCGAGCAACAGATCCAGTCCCGACTTGCCAATATCGGTCGTGGCCGTACATTGCTTATCATTGCGTAAGTTTCGGGAAGAGGTGCACCGTGACTAGTTTTGCTGACCTTCTCTAGGCATCGTCTTTCAACTATTACTCATGCAGACCAGATTCTTGTTCTGCACCAAGGAACCATCATCGAGAAGGGTACACACGAGAAGTTACTCGAGCTCAACGGTCGTTACGCATCCATGTGGAACCGCCAAGCCAAGGCAGAGAAGGCAGCCGAGGATGCGCGCAACGCAACCCGTAAGGCGGAGAAGCTTTTGCGCAAGGCCAACATTCCTTCTGCCTCGGGTGACCATCATAACCGAGCGGAGCATTCGACTGGAAACGACGATTCGAGCAGCTCGTCGGACGAGTCGGTAACCCCTGGACGCCTTGATTCGACGATATCGGCAGAAGGATGTCCTCGATCGGCCCACTAATTCTAATGTCCACTGACTTGGGCTCGATTCATGTCCATATTCCCACTTCCCGCGATATATAATTTTTGTTGCTAATGAGCTTCTCACGTCCCTGACTTCGGGGCATTGCATTACACACGGCGTTGGTGGCACATACAGAAAATGACAACCTCCACATCGGAGGGCTGTCGGGGGCTTTTGCATTTCCGGTTCTTACGATTCTTCGCAACGATACCAAAAGACTTTATGTTGTTCTGTCTTACTAATTCAACATCGTTGTTTGCACACACAATCAATCATGGCCTTTTAACATGAAAAGTTCCGGCAAAGGCGGAATGGAACGGAAAGGGACGGAACGGAAACAAATACAATGCCGGAAGGGGTTGGGGGAAGAGAAGATAGCTTTTGCTTTTCACAAACACACATGCACGCACACAATCACAGACACTCCCACATGGCTTTTGTTTTGGTCCGGTTCAGTCAGTCAGTCAGTCAGTCAGTCAGTTGGTTTGCTATCACTTTTTCCCAAGGTGGCAAGAGTACCACCATAATGAGTTGATGACAGGTAGCATTAGCGGGCGTGTGCGGCATGTGATGAGATGAGATTTGTGTGGTAAGGAGGACGAGTATTTGCAAATGACTTGACCCTATAGGTGGCTTATCCCCAACCACAATTGAACCGACTGTTAATACCGGAAATTCCCTCTCCCTCTCTCAGTGATTTATTTTGTTCTGCATGCATGCGTACGTACCTCTTGATAGAACCCCGTGAACCCCGTGTTGCTTGCCGAAGTACGGAAAGGGCCTCAATATGAGGCTGACGTCTCCCTTACCTACGGTATCTCTGCATATATATGTATGTACTTAGCCTCATGACAATTTGATGACGTTGCAACCCCCTTTTTTTTTCTCTTCGAATTTCAAATCATTATTTCCCGCGCGACCAGCGTCATCGTTTTTTGCGGCTCTCTCTCCCCGACCCTTACCGTACCATACTCGGCAAAAGCCTCCCGATCTGCCATCATGGCTAATATATGAAATTTTGAACCCTTTTTTTTTTCGCTCCCTCCCCCTGGCAGGGTTGTATGCATCCTGACAGACGAGGGGGGTCTTTTGGGGCGGTGGACATGGAAGGATAGAGAGAGGGAGGGGTGGATTTGAGTTGCGTACCTGCAGCTATTACATAGGTAGTTACCTTAGGTACCTTATAATACCTAATACCCAAGTACATATATATGTACCTACATACATACATACATAGGACCCTGCAACGTTGCTTGCGCCAGATAAAGGGGTCCGGGGGTTCGGGGTGAATTAGGGAAGGTGTATGTAAAAAGCCACGGGAGGGATGGGATGTATGTATGTATGTATGGAAGGATGGAGGAAGAATGAAGAGTAAATAGTGTATGTATGTACATATGAATATACGGTGTAAGGTAAGGTGAGGGAGGGCTTAATCGAGTAAGCGTCGTGTAGCTCTCTCTCCTTCCTTCCTCCCTTCAACACCCTTGTCTCATGTACCTATAGTAGGCGCTTTGGGGGGGTTGTTTCTCTTACTAAACAAAAACCATAACACGTATGTATTTGCTTTATCCCCTTTCGTTCCCGTTCCCGCTTCCGCTGCTTGCTGCTGCTTCTTCTTCTGGACATCCATGTGCCGTGTCTTTTCGGAATGTGCATGCAAAAGAGGCGGTTCGATACCGCTTCACTCACCTAGGCCAGATAAGGTAAAACATGCGAAGCGACTGTTGTACATAAGCTCGGTAGGAAAAAAATGACGACGGACAACGTGGCTGGCAGGTGGGATCTGTCTATCTGCTCTTAGCCGGTTGACGGGTCGTTGGGAATTCCTTGTCAGCGGGTCCTCCCGTGACAGGCCCGAGGTATCTATAAGGTACCTAAGACGAACTCATGTTGTACATGACACCCTCGAGCGTCATCCTATAACATCATACCGAGTACATGCGCACATATGTCAAGGTAGAACAAACCGAGTTGAAAATCCGATAGGCGGACCCTTGGCAGAGGTCCACGCCATCGTTCATTAAGAATTATGTAAAGGGTGGTAACTATCGTGCGTAGGAAACGAAAGAATGGACAATGCTCTTCTCGTCATGCTATGCTTGTCCTTGCTCAAAATTCCAAGGGCACTCCTCATCATCATCACCAGCATTTTGATCACCCTAACTCTCGCAGTACCCGAGCAGAGCTCAGGAACGCAGAGTATCGGGTGATCAGCTGGATGAAATCCACATCGAATGTGTGAGTCTCTCATGCCTCTTCCCCCTGTCTCGTACCCAAGCGACCAAGTCAAACCCCCCCTTCTGCGCCGTTTCCATCACCTGCGAGCGAATGGCTTGGGATGCTGATGCTAACCCGTCTCCTGAACGCCTATACCTATGATGATTCAACGAAAAAGGCCAAGGAACGCACTAGTACCCATTCTTGCGGGACACTGCATAGCAGCTCCCACGGGTGCCAGTCGTACACTTGTCCACACCTGTCATGTATGCTGTACTCCTGAGTCGTATCATACATGATGGCCCCTAGATGGTGAAATTTTTACAAGCGAATGGCTTTGAGGCATGAAAGGCGAAAAGTCAGAAACATTCTATCGGGCTGACTTCTTTTTTGAAGGAGACGCCGCCCCGTTTAGGCGAGCCTTAGCAGCAGCACCGTTGGCGGTACCGTTAGTAGCGGCATGGCCATTAAGTAGCGGCACCGTCTCAGCGTTCTTGCCTTTGATCGCCTTCTGCTTCTCTGCTTTCTCGCGCTCGGGCTCGTCGACATCGGATTCCTCCACCTCGGATCGGTCGTCGTCGGCTTCGTTGTATACAACGAACCGATAGGCAATTCTCACTATGAAGAACATCCAAAACAGGTTAAGAGCTTGTAGCGACGAGAGCAGACCTAGGGTGATCCAGAAGGAGAGGCCGCATTTATACTGTTCGGTTTCCCAGTTCATCTCATAGGGGCCGACAGTCTTGAACTCGGTGAACAAGGAGTAGAGGATGCGAAGGTTAAGGTAGTGGCGCAGATAGGTCCAGGCGCACATGAAAATGAAGAAGTAGGGCCCCACGAAAGGATGGTCGATGTAGTTAAGGGATTTCGACGTCTGTTAAGATGTCTGTCAGTGCCGAGTGTCACGAGGTGCCGAGGCATGGAGACACAACTTACCGCCAAGAAAAAGTCACTAATGTCGTGGGTGATATAGACAGCAAGGCCCATATACGTGAAGTGGAAACGGTAACTGAGCCCGATAAGCCACAAACTAACAATGTGGTGTCCAACGAGCTCCTTGAAGTCCTTGCGCGGCTTCTCCATACCAAGCAGCAGCACAATGGCCTGCTGGGCCCAGTAGGCGGCCTGGAACAAGTAGTAGAACTTGAAAGCGGCTTCGTGAGTCTTGTGCGGGAAGTTCTCGTACATGCCGCGGGTGTTGAAGTACCAGACAGGGGTTCGGCTCATCACATACATGCCGGCCGGTCCCAAGAAGCCGAAGTAGATGGCAGTGTACATCTGCTCCATGAAACGGGACTGCTTGGCACGCGACAAGCCAGCGTACCTGGCGAGAGGCCGAAGGAGTTCTTGCATGATGAACTCACGCGTGAAGGAAAGGACAACGGTATAGAAGGCTACAAAGGCGATATCCCACGGTCCCTTGCCATACTGGACTGGCATGTCCGGGTCGGCACCATGTTCCTGAGGAAGCTTGTACGAGAGAAAGATGAAGTGGCGAATAGGGTTCGATTCGGTCGGATTGATGGCAAACAAGGACAGGAAAACGGTCAGGAGGACTAGGGGTAAGACCCAGGTGTGCTTGACGGCGTAGTGCTTGCAGCGACGCAAGAATGAGCGGGCTTTACGACGTTTCGAGCCCTTCTTAGTAACTTCCTTGCTATCCGAGGATGGTTTCTGTAGCGAAGCCGAGGAAGTGGTGGGTGAAGTACCTTGCAGGTTCGCGAGACTATCGTGAAGACTAGGTGCGCCAGTATCTCCCACCCTAAGGTCGGCGCCCAGTCCGCTTGACTTCCTACGTCGACGCGCACTTCCGTGATCAGTCGATGAGTGCAATTGGTCGGCGGAGGTGTTGAGGATAGGGAACGGTTCGGATGACGCCATTGTCGCGGATTGTTCGGTCCTGTCGCACGGCACGAGTAAGACGGATACACGGGGTAGATCTGAGATTCAGAAGGCGATTGCGAGTCGGTAATTGCGGCGTCTAGGTTTTACGTATAGTACGACGAAACTGCCTACCTAGACAATTTCCCAGAACGCTTAAGGAGTGGAAGCAGTCCAGGTTTAAGTAGATATGCGCAGGGCGGAAGAAGATGTAGGATGGAAGAGGAAGAGGCGGAGGGAGATGTGATTAGAGGAGACTGATAGGCGCATTGATTAGCACTGATAGACCGGACCAGGCCCCGTTAAGCAGGTATGTTGGTAGGTATTATCACTATAAGCGGTAGTGCTAAGCAATAAACCTCTAAAAAACTTTTAAGTTGGACCCTTTTCGCGCCGCTAGAGCTTATTTTGCTGGGCGAGCACATGATTTCGCCTGGGGACCCAGCTGCCAGCAGCCGCTAACTTTAATTACTCGAAGGTTCAAGCTCGCATTTCCTGTCATCTGATTGGGCTGTTCCGCTGCCAAGATACTATAGGTATCTTCCCCCTTTCCGCGGACTGCGAGATCAAGACTCGAACTTCTGTATAGTTGATGCAACACATTATCTTTGTCTTATATTGAGGCCTCCTTCTGTTCCAGATGGTCATTAGACTACGGATCGTCGGTTAATTCTTAACTCCGCAGGTATTAATCTTGGATGGTTTTGAAGCTATCACCTCGTCCCTATTGCGATGACACTAGACTCCAAACAAATCATCAGGGGGTCTTTACCTTTACGCGTATACCTGGTATATTGGATACTATAGTCTTGTTGATTTAATGTTATAACGTTTGACGCCAAGGCTATAAGCAATCACCGATTATAACATTGTCACGGTTACAATAAAAGCAAGTCGCCTTGTCACGAGTAATAAGTGCCTAGGTAGGATCACAGGTTTAAACTTGAGTTTCTTTCATATGGCAGCCTTTATGTCTGAATAAGACGTAAGATTAAGCCAACAGCTGTCGCCTAATTCTAGACGTCCACGACCTATATAAGTAGCTCCAATCCATATCCAAGTAGCTTTCACGAGAAGCCCCTTGTGTAGAGCTTCCCGCCACTCGATTCCAAGACGCCATCGATGCTCCCAGTCACTTAGTCCTAGTGACAATACCAAAAGACGCCCGCGATTATATGCAGTAGCTCTTGCCTTGTGCCAAGCATACGAAACACACTCGAGTAGCGAGATAATCTCCATCGATGCAAACACGTCTCGGCCGCCGTGTTGAAAGGGCAGAGAATTTCTCCGTCAAAAATCCCTCCCTTTTTATAACCATGCGCCATGCAATGCCATGAAGTCCCGCTAGCCCCCCAAAAAGCAACCCAAAGCGCCGTGCTGTCAATAAAACACAGAAAGATTGAACGACCGACTCAAAAGTCTCTACACCGGTGATGAGTTGGGATGTTGTTCATCCCGTAGGATATCATCTACCGGTAGCCTGTCGCCAGCTACCCTTTCTCGTTGATCTCCGCTTCTACGAGCTGAAGCCGTCAACGAGTTGCTCTCACGTGCATTAGGTGGCCTATGGACGAAGGTGTCGTTCCTTTCAGTTGTGCTTAAAGCCGATCTGGGTGCGTTCGAAGCCATACTGTTGGTCCTGACCCCGTGGTGCGGTGGTGGCGTTGGCCCAGTTGCAGTGCTTGGATTCCTAGTCGTACGTGCCGGTGGTGGAGAGGACGAAGCGGGTTGCACGCGGGGCTGAACTTGGAGTACCTCTTCTTCCAACAGCTGAGCCAGAGCTGCACCACGACGCGGAGGAGCAGGTATGACAGTGACTGGTAAGCTATCTGTGTCGGGCGTAGGCCGAATCTTCTCCAGAATTCTCTCCGCCTGTGAAGCAGCAAAAATTTCCATTCGTCCCCTCAGGTCCCACCTACCAATACTTTCGTAGTCACGCCGTGGGTTGGGTGGCTTGGGCATCGTGTGAGGGAGCACTTCGGCAGGGGGATCCTTAACAGTACGATGGAATGGGTTCAAGTAGCGCCATCGGTTCGGGTTTCCTTCTTCCACTTCTTTCTTTTCCATCGTAGACGCTGACGAGGGTTGCCGCGATGAAGGTATGCTTACAGGCTGTCCATTATTCTCTGATATTGGATTTGATGCCTCCGAGGCTACACTGTTGCACCTGGATAATGGTCGCCCATGCCTGTCGTCTGTCGTCCTTGTGGTCGTCTCGGTAAGGGGCTGGTATCGAACCGCATACACCGTGCTATCAGCGCTTGCAGTGTCCGTTCTGCTCACGGGTGTGACCGCCGGAGGTGGTCGAGAAGGCCAAAGCGGAGGCTGTAAGAAACGTGCCGCCGACCTACCTGCCGACGGGCCCTGTTGCCTCTTGTCCGGACTGCTCTCCGATTTTGATCTACACCGGCTGGCAATAGATGACATAGCAGGCCACATATTACTTCGACCAGTGGACGGCGGTCCGTTACCACTCTCCCCCTCGTCATCGTTGTCGTCGCTCTTTCTCTTGTTCTTTCGCCGCCGAGGCCACGAGAGATCCGAAGGAAATACCTCCATCATTTCGTCGCCATCAAAAACCTCTCTCCCGAGGACACCGTCTTTCTTCTCTTCGCGTTCCAATGCTTCAATGCGTTCCACCCACTCCCATACAACAACACTTGCTGCAGCCGCGCCAACCCATCTAACATAATCACCCCAGCCGGTAAGCTCTGGCTTCGCGATGTCGAGAATAAAGAAGATAACGGGAACCAAGATTGAGATAATAGAGAGTGTTGCCATCAGGCATATATTCTTCATTAGGGGATGATAGAAGGCATATCGCTTCTTCATGAGCGAGTAATAGAGTACCCACGCGGCATATAGCAAGCCAAGAGACAGCTGGAAGAGGTAGCTAAGTGCCGGCACCGCATCCGTAAAACTGCGTGGTCTGGTGTTGCCTTGCCCGGTATAGTGGAAGCTATTAAGGGCACCAAAGATAACATCTAACGTAATAAGCGAGAAAGCGGTCCATTTTATGATAACCTTTTCGCGCTGTCTGGGAAACAGGCGTATGAGGGTTTGCGCCTGAGCGAGCCAGAGAAAAGTGTCTGAGATAAGCTGAATGACCTTCAGCTGCGTCCCACCTAGTACATCCTCCTGGAGCTGTTCAGCATTCTGGGTTCCCAACGCGTACTGTTCCTCGGCGACGCGAAACGTATCCTCCGTAGCAATTGTAAGCGAGATAGCAACGGTCAAAGCGGCAACTTTCTGCAGCCATGGACGGCCACCAATGCTAATACCATTCGAAGGGCCATTGGTAAATCCGCGACGGCCCAGGACGACAACGCCACCATCAAGGAAAGATCGTGGCGCGATGAAAAGCATAATAAGGAGCAAGTAGGCCAGAACGGTCGTCGCAGCGAGAGCATAACATTGCGGAAAGATCGAAGCATAGAAGGGATCACGGAAGTCGGACAATTGAGGATTAGAGGGATTGGAGATGGATGATGTTTCGTCTATTTCAAGACCTCCATTCGCGATGATTGCGGGTTGGACTACAGGTGTAGCCGTGCAGAGGGGTGAGTAGACGGCATCGGCCGTCAAGGTCACCGGGTCGGCTCCCGGAATTTGTAATAAGCCATTCAAGGGAAGGGTAAAGGGCGTGCAAGCGGTGCCGAAGGAGGTGGTCGTGGTGGCATCCAGACTAGGTTGCCGGACACGCAGCGGATCCATCACGGACGGACAGTCGCTGGGTGACGACGTTCAGGCAGCTTGTGATGCTATCGCGAGACACTCTCCATGGAATGAGGATAGCCTGCGAAGGGCTACGAGAAACGCGCCGGGCCGTATTACGTAGTCGAATGGGCGACCGCGCGAAGGACGATCGGGTACCGAGTATACGATTGCGGTATATACTCGCGCCGTCCGAGATGGCCGCTTTTTCGCACCGCCACCAACAACAATCGCCCTTTCAATCAGAGATTCCAGTTACTAACAATGGGCGGCGTTTCGGGGACAGCGTCATTCAAGAATTCGGTCGAGTCGCTGGCGGGGATGGGATTATCGGCTTGTCTGGAGATTCGAGGTTTGAGGTCTGGGCGCCCAGAAGTCTTGGGTAGAAAAGAAACGGGAGATGGGAAGCACGACGGTTCGTCGGGTGGGAAAGGCAGGACTGGAATAGGCCACGCAGGACGGGAATGGACTAGGATTGAACTGGGTTTGACTGGGATGGTCAGACTCGACTCGCTTGAATTCCCATCGCATCTAATCCCTGCCGAGTGGGGAAAAGCATTAGAGATGGTGGCCACTGGGAAGCTTGGACGAAGCTGGATTGGGTGGTTAATTAGTGGACTGGCCTCCCTTAAGAGCGTACCCGTCTCAGAAGGTGTTTAGGAGTCGGCCAGCGACATTACCTAATAATACCTAATAAAGGAGGTCTGTTACGCAGACTGCGCTAGTTATCCGGCTAGCTTCGTGCTTAGCGTACATTCTATCCTCTAGGGCTGGCATTCAAATGGAACTTAGGTACTTCTACCTTCATTCTTACCACCACTGATTCCACAATGCATCTGCGCACCACGGCCACGGTTACAAAATAAACGACCGAACAACTATCTACGCGTGGTCTAGCCCATTCGCCCAACTGCCTACCTACCCAACGTAGTAATCCTCGTATGGCAGTGTACGGCAGTGTACGGCACTGGTCGTATAGTAATCGCGCGGCGGTGCAACAGTCCGGCAGTTCCCGGGATGATGTCTAGGAAGACAATCAAACATAAGGATCATGACGTCCTCAGAAGCAATTGCCGTAGACGACGTTCCGCACACATCGGTCCAATATCCAGAGTGCCCGCCCCGCATAGGCAGAACGCCACGGGGCTGGCAATCCGAGTCGTCTAGACGGGTGGGAGATCGATTAATTGATTGACCCTTCGGGAACCACGATAAAGGGGGGCAGGCACTCTGTAACCTGTTCAGCCGAGACCGTGTGGAGGGTGGTACTGCGTGACCAGCAAGTAACAGAACGAATAATGTCACAACAGAACGTGTTGTTGGCAATGCGCAAGTCTTCTATTGCATATACTTCGAGCAGCTCAGCATAGAGCAAGCTATTTATGGACCGAGATCTAGTCGAACCGGAGGCTGATACCCCGTCGACTGGTGATATAATAGGTCTCGTGCGCGCCAACGCCCAGACTGGCGGACTAACCCCCAGGTATAACCCCTACAACATTGGGATATCTCAACAGGACCTATCCGATCTCGAACTACAAGCAGATCTCGTCTTCTTCAAGTCCGACAAGATACCCCGCGATCTTCGTTAGCGTCCATCGCCAAGGATCCCGAGGATGGCTTGCTTCCCAGCCCGCGCGCCTCTGATGGGCAGAAGCTTGGCAACTTGGCAAAGCTTATTGCTCGTGGACGTTGTCTTGGCGTTATCAAAGACGATCTCCCGTCTGTCAACGTCTCTTCGCCTCCCGCATTGGTGGGTAAAGTATAAACTATAACGTAACGCCTTGTTTGGTTTTATTTTTCACTTTGCGGTATGTGTTGAACGTGTTAGACCTGACCGCCGTGCTTATTTCGATGGCGTCAAAAAGCGAGACCCTCTTTCTTCGAGAACCATACCGATAGCAAGTCCAAGCGTCTATTATAAGTCAATTCGACTTTTCTATCACATACAACACTCAGTTGAGGATCAGTTCGATGTGATTCCTATCTGCTTCAGAAATGGCCGATCCGCAGCTTGAAACGTATATCAGGAACAGAAGCTCTGCGAAGCGTCTGAAACGACATTATGTCTCGGTACCACCCTGCTTGGTAAGAAAGATGCCACTGTAACTACCTACTCACCGCCTGTTGTCGGTGTCATGGATGGTGATAAAAGGTACGAAGCCCCTTGAGACATACCGGTATCTTGTCCTATATTGCCAGCACAGCAGACATAGCGACAGATGCACACTGGAGACAACGTGAAACACAGCTACCAACGAATTTCGAGATGACCTACCAAACTAGGTACCTAGGTAGGTACGTCCACCTAGAATAAGCTACGATTCGCTCTCCAAGAGAAATGAGCTTCCTATTGATAGTGGTACCAGGTACCGGTAGAACAGTTTGCTTCATAACGGCCAATTACTGCACAGAGGATGCGGGGATCTTATTTGTGGCGCAAAGGATCCTGTTCTTCGTGGAACCAACTAGGAACTGTTTGCTGGCCACGGTGAAGCTTTTTACTGCAAGCCTTCATCTTATGTACGGTTAATCCCGATCCCGATTTTGGAGCAGGTACAGTATCCCGCCGATTGGTGATGAATAAGTTACATCTCCTTAGAGCTATTATGCCTATTTCAGGTCATTCATACTCCAACTATACGTTATGTTAACGCTGTATATATGTCAATACATGTCGTGTCACACGCAGGTTAACTGTACGTAGCCGCTGGCAACAGAGAGGCACGGAAACCCTCCATCTTCATTTGAATATACCACACCCATGTCGGATGACAAGATTAGGTCAATATAGAGAGCAGTTGCTATAATTGTGCAGACACAGCCCCCTCCCTTTCAATCCGAACGTTGGGAGTTATCAAAAGAAAAGCTGGGACATGTGATGTGATGATAATAATAAGTGCAACTCATCATAAGATGTGATTGAGCGCTCGAACCACCTCAGTACAGCTTGTACTAAGCCGAGATATACCTTGGAACCACTGACATGCTTCCCGGCTTCTATCATGCTCCTTTCCGTCCCTCCCTGCGAACATCCGCCGTTTCTGCCTTCGTGGCTCACGTGGCGCCTTTTTATTATCGTCTACCCGTGAAACTCCGGATCGAGTCCCCAGGGCCTCGACGTGAATTCATGCGGCGGATATGATTTCTCCCCGACCCGCATCCGATACATTGCCGGGACGCCCCGAGAACCTTGTCTACAGGTATGTACGAATGAGATTTCGAGCTAACATAAGCAGTGCCCAATTATTGGTCCTCAATGAATCATATGATTCTGCTCCAGACATCGGACGATGGCTGTACTGGAGAGTAGCAGAGGTGCGTAAACCACAAGGTATAGACGGAAACTTGAATTTCTCTCCTGTAAGGCTACAACACATAGGTACCCTATAGACTAGACTACTTCGATTCCATTAGCTGGGTGTCTTACTCCGAAGAGGTGGTTGAGCCACAACCCCAGCCATTGATTTCCAGGATGAGAGTAGCCATCTGTTCTAAGTCTTAAGACACTTCATATAGTAAAACTCGTGCCTCCTTTACAATATTTATCGTAAAACCTGCTAGCGACTATAAGATGGGCTTGACACCGCGGAGGAAATAATAGTGAGGGTTGTCGGGCAATAGGGAATAAGGCGCAAGAAAGCATAGCTAGAACCAAGTAGTATCAAGGATATAAGACCATGGGAGCCCTTGGTGGTTAACCAATGCTGTTGTTGAACTATGGCAATACGGCATTCACTGAAGCATTTATAGCTCACGGTCGGGTCATGTAACCTCTATGCCTGAGCACACTTCACTTCTAAGCTGAGCTTATCAAGGAGTCCTAATCCCCGTCGATTAAAGAATCTCTAAAAGCCAAGTATTAATATAATGATAACGCCTAGTAACTACTGGGTGGTCTCTTCTGTGTACCACTATAGGCTCGGCCTATGGAATAGTTTGATATCCCCTCTGCCTCCTCTTATCACCAAGTTCTCAGCCCCAACGTAATACCTCAAGCGGAGCCCTAAGTCAAGTCCGTGTTGATAACCAAGTCATCCCTTCCCTTCAGGTGCATAACAATGGTCACCCCTTGGATCCCCAAATCATCGTCTTCATTTAATATGCCCTCTTCACCCTGTACCGTGTAATCAATGTCTGTCCCTCTGAGAGAAGCCCGAGTGGAGAGCTCGGCTTTCAGGAGACGGATCTCGGCTGTCAACGCTAAATATCGCTCTTCCCAACCACAGTGGTGATTTGGAGGCGCAACGGGATTCGGCCGCTGTATTTCGTAGTCTAAAGACTCGCTGGGGATTGGGATAGGTTCCTTGTTCCCGATTTCTCGTGCCGAAGCATGGTTTTCAGATCCCGCGCCTTCATCGACGTCAAGCAGGATCTGTCGCGGCTGCAGTGGTGAATGGCTAACACGGCTGATAGTTCTCGGTGCGGAGTCATTGTACTCGCTTGCCGTGCGGGTGCTGACTCGAAAACTAGAGGGCTGGGCTTCGGGATGGTAAGTCTCATTCCAGGGTTCCCTTGGTACGGAGCTATAGGCAAGATTAGACTGATTGGGGGATTGATGTGGACGAAGGACACCCGAGCGAGCGGATGAAGGGCTGAGGAATCCGCCTCGCGAGGAATGTCCTATATCTTCAAAGTACGCTGGACGTTCGTGGTGATGCAGCATCTTCTGGTCCCCTCTCGGAGAAACGTCGCGAGGTGAGACAGGCGACGTTCCTATCGTGCGAATGGATAACTCATGGCTTGCTCTCGATGGCATATGGTCTGATGAGTGATCCAACCAAGGCTCTGGTCTCTGGTGTTGCGTGACGTGCAACGCGGTCGGCGGAGAAGGAGCAGAAATGCGCAGAAAATCGTATTTCGAAGTAGTCAATTCGTTGAACGAGCTCCTTACAAATTCAGGTCTAGGAATTGAACTTGTCCGACGTTCGACCTCCGTGTTTCCCGAATTCATCGCGCGAGAACCTAGTAAATGTCCATGGCTTTTGGTGTCTACATGGCGAAGTCTGGACCTGGGGTCGCCTGCTTCTTTACTCGGCGATTTCAACCATGGCGGCGGACTCAATACATGACTTTTAGGTATAGGTCTCTTGGTTTGCGCATTATCTACGATTTCCTCTGTGATGGCGGGACTGAATTTTCTGCTAGGGGCTTCGCGTTCCTTCACAACATGGCCCTCCTTACAGCTCCAGTCGTGACAGAAAATGCGTTCAGTTTCAATCAACTTATACTCATGACTATGACCCGTAGTAGCATATTCCCCATGAGAATGCTTGAGGTTACCGCTTTCTTCGTCTTCCTGGCGTGTGGCTGTGGAAGGCTTAGTTGACCCGGCGGACCGAACGGTTTGATCGAACATTGTGCGACCGCCACTTTCTGCTAACGGATTTGCCTTAAGGGGTGGCCTTATTGGATGAGATTTAGCATTCCTTACTGACAGCAAATGTCTCTCGTGTTCGTGATGATCTGGGGGCACAACTTCCTCAACAGATCGAAGGCGACTGACTTGCGTCGATGGCGCAACTGGAGTTGGAGATGCACGAGGGCTGAAAGATGGTACTCTTGGTTTTGCCACTAATCCAGAGGGCAAGGCGGGCATTCTAGTTTCGTTAAGCGACCTTTCTTCATGTTGGGTGTACAGCTCATGGAATCCATGACCCATTCTACTGGTCAAGTGTTCCGTAACATAGTAAGGGTCGTGGAAATCTATGGAACGATGCCGATAAGAAGCGTAGTTCGAGGCCGGCGGTGCGTCTTCATTGGATTGCGGTTTGAGCGGGCGGACGACGGACGCATTTTCGGACGTCGACAACTCTTTCGAAGAAGCCCTGGTCTTCTCGGCTTCTTCACTTCGATGAAGCGCACAGGTGATGCTATGCCGATACGGATAATGCCCATCATGTGTTGCTCTACATATGGGATCGTCACACTCGACTTTGATACAAGGTATCTCATGGTCTGAATCGTTTGTACACCGTTGGGAGGATCTCTGGCCCTGAGATGGTTGAATAGTTGATTGCTCAATAACATGAGATTCAACCTCTGATTCTGTTGCCTTGTCCGCAACGACGAAAGGGTTCTGCTTAACTGACCGAGAGGAGAACCCCCGTGAGGAATCCCGCTGCTCCGATAAGGGATTTGTGAGTGTCGTTGTCGGGTGTTCCTGTGCTAATTTTTCATTGTCTAGATTATTTAACTGCGACTTGGGGTCGCCATCTCTACGACGGTGCGCATGAGACGGTGGGCTAGTGTTAGCTGTGTCAAGTTGTGACTTTTTCTGGACTATTCGCTTGGGTTCTCGAATCGATGAGGTTTGCTGTGTAAGCTGCCCTTCGTCTAGCTTGAAAGTATGGCCCGGGTGATGCGAAAAGCCGGTATGTGCTCTTTCGGTACTCTTAGGTACCTCGCAGAGACATCTGGCACACAGGCGATGTTTACAAGACGAGCAGTAAGTCTGCGACCAAGTTCGGGCAGAGCAGACGTGGCAGATTCTGCAGAATCTCCGGGGGCTGGCAGTTCTATCGCCTGAAAGAGACAGGTCTTCATCAGAAAACCAACCAGGTGGCCTCCGGATGCCATGCTGCTCAAATAATTTGCGAGCGGCTTTTCGCTGTTTGTCTTCTGCCTTTAGTGTTGAGATGTACGAGACTGTTGATGAACTCGATGTGCTTGACGCCGTCGGGGTGGGCTTTGGTACCTCTAGAGGTTGGGCTGTCAATGGAGAGTAACTGAAAATCGGATTCGGGTCTAACTCCTCGAGTGCCGAGCGGGTAAATGGACTTGCAACTGAGCTTGCTACGTCACGCCTCGGCCTATCAAGAACTATGCCCCTAGAGTAGTCCTGCCGAAGTTGCTGGCCTAATCTTGCGGGCCTTGGAGTATATCCTGGGAGGTTTGATGTGCTGGCAGTGAAGGCATGGGCCTGACTAAGCGCGGTCCGTCCATCTTTCAAACCAGTAAACGAATGTCCAACAGGGGGGAGCCATGGTCCCGCGACATCGAAATATGAACCCGAGTGTCGCCCCTAACCAACCAATACATATTTCCGTTCTCGGGCCGTAAGTTCGGAGTCTTCGGGCAAGCCATGGTGGGAATGGGTTAGACGGTGAAGCCGGCGTATTCGCGACAAGACAGTTCCTTTCGGGATGACGCTTTGAGCCGAAGATATAGATTCATAGGCTACGGATGTGTTCGCGCTTGTCAGAGGATCGCCCCACGAACAGGTCGACATCCTTAAAAGCCTGCAAATTGATTTTACCCGGTCAATGATAGGCTGCTACATGGATACTATAACCGATATATGTATGTGTTTGTGGTGACTGATTGGGAAGATGCTCCAAATTGTCTATTGCTGTTGATGGGGCGGACATGTTAAGACGGACCAGAAGTACCAGGTAGGAGGAACCTTAGAATTAGCTCTAGACATTCGTGAGTAAACAAGCAGGTACCTAGCAGCCCCTTGGCAGAGACAGGAGGTCGTGGCTATGACTAGGAAAGCACTGATACGTGATGATGGAAGGCACAAGTTCTCAGTCTAAGGTCTAAAGCATACTCAATTCGTGCTGATTAGCCGCCTTTTATAGTAAGGAACAGGTATGATGATGTACAAGGTGCCATTGTAGCTCTCCTCTCTTTTAAGGCGTAGTCTATTTGAGGACAGCTTGCAAGCTCTCCAGAACCTGTGAATGTGTCAATAGTTGCTTCATAATGACGAATTTAGATAGGGAGTGATAATACCTCCAACTCGATCTTTGCTTCCGCAATATCCTGCTCACTTCCGCCACCGGTTGCGACCTTTTGCGCCTCGGTAATCTGGGCCCTGACAGCATCGGCACTGAAATCCTCGAGGGGGTAACCTTCGACGGCATTGATGCTCAAAACCGAGTTCGGCTGCACGACGGCAAATCCACCAGAAACTGCAGTAAACCACTATTTAGCGTTGTATTCCAATCCAAAGCTGTATCCTCGCTATTACGTACGGAAGAACTGCTTGCTGCTGCCACTCTCTTCGATAACCTCGATTAGACCCGGCTTCAATTGCTCAATCGACGGCACGTGGTTGGAAAGGACACCCATGTCTCCTGACTCGGCGGGAAGGTTGACTTGGACGACATCTTGAGACTTGTAGATGGACTGTTGCGGGAATTAGCTCGTCGGACACTCGCGCGGCATCGCAGCATGCGCCAATTAAGACATTTGCGAAGTGAACGATGCTCTCGATAGAACGGTAGATCGGTGCGATATCAAGTTCCATACCTGATGAGGGAGAGCCAAGCTCAGCTTGATCTGAAGCAAAAGTTAGCAGCTGGACCAGGAACAGAATAATGATGAATACGAACTTTGTCGGACGCGGCGTCGGCGTAGGTCCTTCGCTGAAGGGGTTGGACGGGGAGCCGCATAGCTGCGGGACGAGCCCTGAGGGCTGTGCGAGCGACGCGGAGAGTGTTCATGATGACTGGTGCTGTCAATGGGAGGATATGTGACAGAGCAAGCTCACGATGAACGTCAACCTTAAGCAATTTGGAATTGGAAGTTGTTCGGGCTTTCGGTAGAAAGAAGCCTAACCTCATTGGGCAAAGGTGTTATCACGTGACACTGAGATATCCGATTCCGATCCCGAGTTAACATTGAACCGTTAGAGTACCTAGGTCACATGACAGCGCACTCCTGTCTTAGTCATCGAGCCTTACCTAATGCCACGGCTACACGGGCGGACGGGCGGACGGGCGGGTCGCGCAAGATCGAATACGGGATATTTTATGACGCATTTCTCTACACCCATTGGTTCTGGATATTTTATATTTTATATTTTATATTTTATGATCGTGTAAGACCAACCCGTCAGACTAGGTATTTATTTTCCATCTGACCGTTGGATTCAATAGGATACTCTGGAAAACCATCGCGATGCAAAAGAATTAGACGCCTGCTTATTTGTAACGGGTCCGGCGCTCTGAAGGAAATAGAAATATTAAGAGAGACACTGCTGTCAGAAAAAAATGGTCTTGGACGGTCTGGGCCATCAATGTAGTGTTCCCGTTAGAGTGAACTTTGCCCTGCCAAGCCAATGTGACTGAGCCGTGCAACAATATAATTAATTGTCGATCAATGTCTCTGCCAACAATGACCTGGCCATCTAAGTCTTGCTGAAATGCTGATCGCAAATTAAAGCGAAACTCTGACAGGTGAAGCTTCATGGACACTCAGTGCAGATCTAAACAATATTGCATCATTGCTCTCTTTAGGGTCTGTCTGCTCGCTGCCTACTTTCAACACTAGCCAAAGTGGACAATGCGAGAATTCGCAATTTACCACTAGACTTGAAAGACAAGAGACGGAATTGAAAATAGACCCTGGAGAATGTCGCACATCGTCAAGACATCACGAGTGAGGGGAATGGACAGGGATTTGGACCCTGCTATGGCTGCTTCACGTTGCCATATGTACATACCAGGAATCAAGATGCGAATCGTCAACGGAGAACTGGCCGACCTGGGCCTAGTATTTTCAACCACGCGCTCATACCGCCAACTTGAAATACAAGCCTTGATGAGCAGACGCGAATGCGGGGTCCTCGAAGCTAACAAACTACACTACTGTGATGAGTGACGAGTGACATAGGAAACTAGGCTAGAGGGAGATATTTGACATCTCCTATCATGCCGACTTGGAGTGCATACATACAGCCGTAGCAGAAGGGACGCTACGATCGTAAGGGAAATGTGAAATGGGCCGACAACAAGCCACCCCGCGCGCCGTTCTTGTTTGATCACCAAGTGACCAAGGCGAGAATAGCAACGATGGACAGATCAGTGGAGGGTTGGGCGATGCTCGACTTATCAGCTTTTGTTGATGGACCATGTAGGGCAGAGTCAGGCTACCCCTCAAGCAGAACCAAAGAGCGCGGTCCGTACCATGCGTCAGACGAGATCAACCTCCTCACTCCCTCGAATGGGGGTTCTTTAGGGGCTTATTCGCCGTACGATGCTCCAGCCAGATGCCTTCCATTGGCGGGCGCCGAGGGATTTGGAGATAGGTGCATGGATTGCCACTCCCTTCCTTCTAGCTATCCGAGGAGACTCACATGTCGCAGCAGTGCAAAACCAACACGTGTTCTGCGAGAGCTGCGCATCTATCCTTCGAGACTAATAAATACGTGATAGGGTGAGATCCTAGTGGCCTTTGGATTCGCTTCTGATGTCAGAGGACATGAGGTGTGAGTGATAGAGTTGCATATGAGGCAAGCGAACAACCCCCATGCCACTGAGGAGATGCTTTTATTATCCCGAATACCCGCGTGTGGACCGGATTGGGTTGTGTGCTGCAGCCTGCAGGGAGCTGCGTTACGGTCCCAAATGTCATGCTGGACGCAGGAGGACACGTCCGGTTGGACAATGGTCGAATCACAGAGCTGGCAGTGCCGGTGTAACGGATCAGGTATGAGCGGCGGTACTGTATTGTACTGTGCGGCATCTTCGTTTTGGGTCTTCGCCATCCACCCTACCACCAAAGCTTGAACAACCGATTTTATCCTCGCAAGGGCTGATGAGAAGGGAGCAAGCATCCCCCCACCTCATATCTACCGTTACCAAGGATTTATTAGTTTCGTTAGAAACAATCCGGCCGGGATATTTCCAACCTTAGCTCTTCGTAAGCTGGTAACGAGAGTTCACCGCCTTGTCCCCATGAACATATAACAGTATGCGATGACACGGTGCACCTAGGCGTTTAGGTTTTACATACCTTGGTAGAGTCGACCTTTACGGGCGACCCAGTGGTCTGACAAAGAGTTGCTGAGGGTATCATTACACAACTTTCGGAATAGGCGAGGTAACGGTGGGTGAGACGACATGCTTACATGTGCGGTTGTGCGGTTGCATCCGAGCCCTGTATCTCGAACTAACGAGCCTTCTGACCGGCTGGCCTTAGCACTTTGGGACAAGACTACTGTAAGAATTCCGTAATTTGCCTTGCAGAGGAACAACACGACGATGATTTCAAGATTGGATAATACTAACGCTAGAGCCTGCTTGCCAGCCCTACATGTATCTGACGATATATGCCTCACTGCTGCGGACACTGTGGGCATTCGTGAAGCAACCTAGCCTCGGTCCATGTTAGGAGGGACGAGACTGTCTCTCAACAAATACGCAAAGTAATAAAGAAAAACTTTTCCCGCCTGCAGAGAAAGAATTTTTTCATAGCTCTGGCATCAAGTGGACTGCATTGCATGTAAGTAACCGAGCGAGATTAGGGGGAAGAGGGTACAGTACCTAAGGTATTAGTTCAAAAAGAGTGGCTCATGGGCGATCAAGCACAACATGCGGATCCATTGATATTCAGCCCATCGTTCATGTATGTACAGCTTAACAAAATTAGAGAAATTACTTGCAGGTCCAGATGCGCCCGAACATCTTTGCAGAGCGGCCTCGGCTCCTGTACAACTACCCGCGCTCTTTAACTTGGCGTTGTAACGTAGATGGACAATAGATGAAGAAAGGCGAAGTCGGCATTCTATTCCCATTGTCCTGGGAAATGGAATGTCGCAGTGAAAAATCAGGAAGTGAGCCTATACTTATCCGGCCTGCGCGGCTCATGTGCATTTATTCGTGCATGTATAATATATTATTGTTCGCGACATTGAATGGTGAATGAATCATTGAAGTAAGGTAAGAAGAATATCGATAGGTATCAGTACGGCGTGTAAGTTGTCTCTGACCGGGGGTTTCTCGGTGATGAATGCTGCATCGATAAAAAAAGACTCAATAGGAAAAGAGGAAACACTCACCCTCGAAGGTGATCCCCGCTCGGCGCCTTCGTAACCCACGCTTGAGGCCAAGATTCCAAGCCTTCATTATCCGCTGCTAGCAATCACCTCACAGTGTTACTCTTGCACAAAGCACGGAGTACAGGTACCTGGTCTCGGATGAGTCCTAAGTGACTCTAGCGACCCTAGTGACTTTAGTGCAGGTACGGTACACACTTGAAAGGAAGTCAGTCACTCAGTAAAGTTATTTTCATAGAGCTAGAGCTAGACCAGTTAAGTTGTCATACCGCTTGTTCCTTCCCACCGCTGGCTCCAGCGCGTGCAATGATCGAATCTTTTGTTATTAGTGCATTTTCATGTTTCTGTTCCATCCTGGAAGTATCCACATGCAAACAAACCGAACCAAACCAAACCAAAATCATCAAGCCCTCAGAACCAGATCCCGTAGCCTTTGGTTCAACCCTCATAGGGCCGGTTCTCCTCTTCCATTCCCGATTCCCTAATCCTTATTTCCCATTTCTATCGCCTCCTTCTCCCACCTTCTGCTACCTTGCCTTGCCTTGTCTTGTTGCTCTCCTTATTTCCCAAGAATATCCGTTTGCTTGAGTACCTAAGGGTCCGGTCAGGGCCGGGACTCTCAGGTCCCTTGGACGTTTGCGAAGTACGGTCTGGTACTTCATTCACCTGAATCTATTTGTACTTCTCTTTGACGGCGGCACTGCCTCGACGTCATATTTTAGTTAGGGCCAAGAGTTTCCAAGACCCTTCCGCCTCCGTGTCCAACTCAGCAATTTTCATTTACAGTACTCGACTGGGCAATCCTCTTTTAACAGCTGACGACTGCCGTTTATTCTGCGTTGCCATACAGTCAGAATATATCTCATCTCAGCGCAACTGCCACCACCCAAGACCTCGCCGCCACCGACTGCCTATTTTTGTCTCTTGGCTTTCTGCGGGAGCAATATCTCAACGGGGCTTTTTAAAACTATCGGCAAAATTATTTGAACACAGTTCACGACGCCATGGGTCGACAATTATAGCGAAACGGTCCCTAGGGACACTAACGGATCTCCATATTGGGGACCAGGCCTGCACTCTCTGCAGCCTCCGATTCTTTCTTGATAAAACTTATATCCAAACTTTTCTGGCACTTGCCATCTTTCTACTTTCGATATCGACGTATCAGGAATTGAGACAAGCGCGTTGTTGGGAGGCGTAGAACGCGTGCTTTGAAGACACCAAATCCTCACCACCTACATCTAGCCGATTCCTGACCTGCAAGCTTTTCCTTCGTTCCTCTTTTAGAAGTGTAGTTGTTGTCGCCGTCAATATGACGAACGATCCGATACACGACTGTACCACTGCGAATGTGTTGGCGCTGTCTGCGCACGGGGCGCGCATGCAACATGCGCCGGAAGACGAGGCTGCGGCTGAAGTTGACGAACCTCCCGACGATCATCGTTCACACCACCCAAACACCCAATTTAGGAGGAGCGTAATTCGGAAAGTGGGAGATCATTCCGAATCTCTCCTGACGAAGGCTCTTCATCATTCGGAGGAGGAAACTCTCAATTTGAACTTCGATGATTCAAGACGTCGCTCGATGAACAGTAGTGTCAGCCTCGCATCTACAGCTGACCTGACGAGCGACACTGGATTTACAAGCCCCGCGCGCACGAACACACCTAGTCCACCGCCACCCGTAATATCCCTTGGACGGCTGAACTCGGACCTCTTCTTCGATGCGAAACCGAAGTTTGCTCCACTCCACGATACGCATCAAACTACACCTATGGCTAAATTGCGCGGACCAATGGGAAACAACGAGGTGCCAAAGGATCCTGCAGTGGAAGCTTTGACCAAGAAGCGTTGCATATCATTCGCATGTGGCCCGAAGACTGATGTGAAGAAACCAGCACTTTCTCTACAGCCAGTTGAGCCCAAGCCAGCGGCTGATGAGAAGCCGCAGAGGAGATCCTGCATAAAATTCGCCTGCCCTGCAAAACCTGTCAATCGGGCGCCGCTAAAGCAGGATGCGCAACAGCCGGTAACCCCCTTGGCCATTGGATTATCTAAGGAAAGGGATGGTTCTCCTGTTACTGTGCGCAAGCTTCGGTCGCCTTCAACTGGCCGTGGGCGATCGCAAAGGTCCATAACTCCGCGGCCGACGGCACAAATACCAATCGCGGTTCCGTCGAGCAAATACTTGACCGCAAACTCAAGCGATCTGAATAGCGAATCTTCTCGTTTCCACGAATTTGCCAGTGATGAACCGCAGGAGGAGGATTGGATTCGGCTAAACCTTCCAGCGCCTGGCCGTCGGTTGACTATCGACGATACGCTTCGGAAAGAAAATGAGATTCGACGATTGGGGAAGGAAGCCGAAGAAGAAGAACTTGAAGAAGAGGAGGAGCTGGAAGGAGAAGGAGATGAAGAGGAAGATGAGGACGACGTAGACCATCTAGATGGTAACCCCGAAGACGATGAAGTGGATGATATCTACGATCTTGATAACCAATCAGGCTATGGGTCCGATGACGACGCCTCAGATGGCTACAATACGGATAACGAAATTGGATTTGCCGACTCGGATGATGATGACGACGATGGCGGAGACCTAGAACTATGGACTCCCAGTCGTGGTCCAACTCTTCGGCTCTCTGGGGACTCGCCCATCTGCCGGCGACCGTCCGGCAACCGGTCCGATTCGTCTTCCTCTTCAGATATATCCAGGCCTCCTAACAGAATACCGCGAGAAAGGCCTCGTCGGATCAAGATGCGCCCTGGAACGCCAGAGCTGCCCGACAGCACCGATTTCGTTTGTGGTACGCTGGACGAGGATCGTGCTCTGGAAGAAGCTTATATCTCGTGCATTGCTGCTAGGCGCCGAGAGATGCTTCACCCGATTCCCCAGGATATTGACCCGAGCTTTCCGACATCTGAGCCGGAAGATGAGGATATCGAACCTAACAACCCTACTCATGAGAGTGGTAGTCATTCGTCTGAGGATCGACGTCATGGCAATGAAGACGGCGAGCGTCGCCGGAGGATTGACCACGCTTCGCCGAAGCGATACCATTCCCCTCCACCTAAGCGCCATCACTCTCCACCCAAACCTCGAGGCCGATCACCTAGGCGTCTTTTCGATGAGCAATCACCTCGCCAACTTATGTCGCCCCCTCCAGGACCCATAGTGCGATCTCCTCCATCATCACTGGTGTACGATGCCAATCGGGGCGGCCATGAGTTTAAGAGTCTTGCATTCCGGCCAGGCTTGACACATACAAAGTCCCTTCCGCGAACCCCGGCAATGTTCCCGCAGCACTTGAAAGCGCACCGCCGATCGAGCAAGCTTTCGAATGCGAGGGCGAATGGCCACGTACGTGGTGCTATTGACATTGTCAAGGGTCTCGAGCAGAAACGCCAGCGTCGGAAGGAGAAATTCAAGGAGAAGTACGTTCAGAAACATTGCAACAAGGCACGCAAAGGTCAGATTCCCGAGAAAAGGCCTCAGCCGGGTCAGGGTGCAGAAAGGATGCGAGAGATCGGACTCCTCATGGCTGGAAAGCTAGGTCCAGACCAGTTCGTCTTGTCTATCTAGATGGAGGTCTCCTATAACAGCACTGCGGTCTTTCACTGCGATTATACTTTTCTTTAAGGCGGACTGAGAACAGTATTACTCGAGTCCGCCATTGTACATAGTTTACTTTTCTCTCGTTCTTAGTGAACTAGGGCACGGTTATCTTCTCACAGCAGGAAGCATGATTCCCGTTTTATGGCATTGGGCGGGCAAGCATTGATCATTCAGGATACCACATGGGAACGGCGAATCAGCATAGGGCGGCGATTCGGTGATATGCTTGAAATTGAACATATTTATTGATCTATATAAGACTCATATTTTGAACATACCTGAGAAAGAATTAGTGACTTTCCGATGACTACCTAGGTATGTGCTAATTCAGAATAGGCCAGCATTTCTACAATCATAGTAGTAAGAGGAATTTAAAGCCAAGTGAAAGTCGATGTTATTGGTATTCGTGACGGGCATTGGCCTTGTTATCGAGGCTTCTAACCCTCACACTAAATCCACAAGCTACTGTGATGGGTCTGTTTGTGTGATATGTAATGTGGTCTTAATCGGACTCACCTCACGTTATTATAGTGATGATATCAGGTGGTGCTATGAGAATATCGTCTTCGGGTGAGTAAGGTGGTACGTAGGTACTTTGATAGGTATCCACGGTGGTGCGTGTATCGGGTTCAAGCCACAAGCGGCTAGGTTGTGGCTCGTTCCTATCAGTGCTCCAAGTTGTCCTTAACCTTATTGGCAATTTTCTTGGAACGGCTTCGGACTATATATCGTTGCCCATCGTCCATCATCTCTGCGAATAACCTAGGGAGTCAATACACCCCCAATTAACGTGCGCTCTACCACCTACAAATTCAGCCATCTTAACTATCTGCCAACGACTCACAAATCCGTCAAGATGTGGATTGTCCAGTGGTGTGAGTTCTATCTGGTTACCCAGTCCTAACCATGTAATACCTCTTAACAGTCGCTGACACCTTTGTCTTCTGGGCTTGACAGTCTACGATGTCCTCTCGTCACTCGGACTGATGAACAAACATGCTAAACTCCTGTTCCTCGGCCTCGACAATGCTGGAAAGACGACTCTATTACACATGTTGAAGGTTCGTGGGCGATTCCATTGGTCCCCGCTTCCTACGATGGCGTCTACTGCATAGACCTGTGCAGATTCGGAGATGTCTCTACAGTCTATTGAAGCTCATGATATATGCTGAGGGATGGAAAGCTAATGAGATTAAATTGTAGAACGACCGAGTTGCCATTCTACAGCCTACTCTACATCCGAGTATGTCGCATGCCCATAGCTTGTTATAGGCAGGATCCCGTGTCGGTTTGCTAACGTCGCGTAGCATCTGAAGAGCTTGCTATTGGCAACGTGCGCTTCACCACTTTCGACCTGGGTGGTCACCAGCAGGGTATGATTGCCTGTCTTATTCTTCATCTGCAAGACCTGGGCTAATAGCTTGGTTCTGAATAGCTCGTCGTCTGTGGAAAGACTACTTCCCGGAAGTGAACGGAATTGTCTTCCTCGTCGATGCCAAGGACCACGACCGTCTCTCCGAGTCCAAGGCCGAACTCGATGCCCTTTTGTCGATGGAAGAGCTTGCCAAGGTTCCTTTCGTTATCCTCGGAAACAAGATCGACCATCCCGATGCCGTATCTGAGGACCAACTCCGCCACGAGCTGGGCTTGTACCAGACAACTGGCAAGGGCAAGGTTCCACTAGAGGGTATTCGGCCTATCGAGGTCTTCATGTGCTCTGTGGTAATGAGACAAGGTTCGTCGAGCACGACACGGTTGTGATATAGCTTCGGGAAGAACTAACACGTGACAGGATACGGAGAAGGCATAAGATGGCTTTCCCAGTACGTCTAGGCTATGATTAACGGAGACAAGCGTCGCAGTATACAGACTGGGGACGAGCATGCGGGCGAAGGTGAATGCGATGGCCGACTGGGAGACACGGAGTTCTTTGACAGCCTACTTTTACCATACCAAAGTCGATGTTTTCCGGGTTATTTCTTTGGAGTCAATGGCTAGAGGCATTTGCCAGATCGCATAATGAATTGAGCATTGTTACATCTAAGTCATCTATATCGTGGATCTTTCGCTATATCTCATGGACGAGTGATATTTACGCGGCGTATCTCATGTTTACTTATGAGTAGATATCTACGATTTCTACCTATGGGATATCTCTTGGTTCAGACAAGTCGGCATTGGAAAAGCGCGGTATAGTACGGAGATTCAATCGCAAAATCTAACCGTAGCCTGACTTGAGGTGAGAGTGCCACGCAACTTGCCTACTGAAAGTCGGTGATTCCGTCAAGAGCCTTCTAGAATATCGCCATCATCACTCACGGCTGTCTCCGTACTCAATATGAGTTACTCAAAAGTACCGAGGTACCTGGATGACCCTAATGCAAGAAGGGTAAGATTCGTCCTTGGGCCAATCAAATTGACAGGGTACAAGGTGGCGCCCGGGGTTCGACGTCATTTCTGTCATTCCACCTTTGATGCTCTTCATTTTCGCAGCCTCGGACGGACTGGCGCCGAAAGAACTGGCGAGATAACCATATCGTGATGTTAATTTTGTCTTTGTAAACCCTTTGAATAATCTCATCCCTATAGGGTCTTAGGTACCCAGATCTTCTTTCACCAGCATTGCTGCTGTACATACTACATCATGTTCGTTGGCATTCTACTCTACGCAGGATAGCAACTATGGCAGGTGAATCTTCAAAACCTCGGGTGACTTTCCTGAGCGGTAGACACCATCATAACTACGGCTTTCCACCAGAATCTTTTGATTACACGACGTTACCTGACTTCGACCGCGAGTTTCTTCCTCCCGAACACCTTGCGGCTTTCGCCTCAGCCCTCAGCGCCCCCGACCCTTTAAACAACACTGCAGATGATGCGTCGTCTTTGCGAAGTCCCGCTGCTAGAAGCACGGGCAGTCTCGAATTGACTCGGTCCGGTTCTGTGGCGTCCGTCGACACTTCGGCTTTCCCTGAGGGCGCCGCGGGTCAGAATGGCACACAGAGCGGCATGTTCATCACTGCGCAGAATGACTGGGCACCCGTAAATCAAAAAGTCCCTAAACATATACGGAGAAAAAGGAGGAGGAAGACTGCGTTGGGACGTCGCACAATAGACGAGACACGAGAGGGTTATCTATACGGCCTACTCAAGTGGCCATTCCTTTTATTCGTGGGGATGTGGATCATCGGGTTGGGCGCATCGTATCTATGGACAAGGTTCTATATATTCCTATATGAACACTTCATCGCCTGGAGAGGGGAAAGGGAGAAGCTTCGTCGGAACATGCGAGCCACTAGCAGCTATCGGGATTGGGTCAACGCGGCAAAGGAGATGGATGCCTTTCTAGGGAACCAACACTGGAAAGAGGAGAACGAGTTTGCTTACTACGACTCCAAGACGGTCCGCCGCGTCTGGGAACAACTTCGCAAACATCGGAGGGCTGCCGAACAGCAGGAATCAAAAAGCTCAGGCGCACCAGGCTATGAAAATGGCGACATATCCGGCGAGGGTGAAGGCAGTAAGGCGGTCGAGGAGCTAAAAGCTCTTACGGAAGCCTGCGTGAAGAACAATTTCGTCGGTGTCGAGAACCCGAGGCTCTATAGCCAGACATATTACGGAACTAAAAATCTAGTCCAGAATTTCATAGATGAAGGTTTGTCAAACTCGGCTTCAGACACGGCTACAAACAGCGTATCAGAGCTAACAATGTTACTCATTAGTCGAGAGGAGCACTCGCTTCTTACTCCACACCAACCAGATACCCTTTGATGAGAAGCGCGCGTTATTCAAACGAATGCACGCCAACTTTGGCCGCACTGCGCTCTGCTTGTCTGGAGGTGCCGCTTTCGCGTACTATCATTTCGGGGTTGTGAAGGCGCTCCTCGAGGCAGACCTCGTGCCGGATGTCATCACCGGCACCAGCGGCGGCGCTTTAGTGGCATCTCTTGTTGCGACGCGGACTAACGACGAGCTGAAGCAACTATTAATACCTGCGTTGTCACACAAGATCAGGGCTTGTTCTGAACCAATCAGCACGTGGCTCCCTAGGTGGTGGAAGACGGGAGCAAGATTCGATTCCGTTGACTGGGCTCGTCAATCTAGCTGGTGGTCTCGCGGTTCGATGACATTCAGGGAGGCATACCAGCGGACGGGCCGCATATTAAACGTTTCCTGCGTCCCGGCTGATCCCCATTCGCCAACTATCCTCTGCAACTACCTCACATCGCCGGACTGCGTCATCTGGTCGGCAGTCTTGGCGTCCGCTGCAGTTCCTGGGATACAGAATCCGGTGGTTTTGATGATGAAGACACGAGATGGATCCTTGGTTCCTTACTCGTTTGGCCACAAGTGGAAAGACGGCAGCTTGCGGACTGACATACCCATCAAGGCCCTCAATCTGCACTTTAATGTCAACTTCACCATCGTAAGCCAGGTTAACCCACACATCTCCCTCTTCTTCTTCTCGTCCAGAGGAACGGTGGGCTCCCCGGTAACTCACCGAAGAGGACGTGGCTGGCGGGGCGGCTATCTAGGCTCTGCCACGGAGCAATATATCAAACTAGACCTTACAAAGTGGCTGAAAGTGCTAAAGCATCTGGAACTCCTTCCGCGGCCGCTCGGCCAGGACTGGTCTCAGCTATGGCTACAGCAGTTCAGCGGAACTATCACCATCTGGCCGCAGGCGAAGCCGAGCGATTTCTGGAACATCCTGTCGGATCCCGACGCGGACCGGCTAGCGCGCATGATACACGAGGGGCAGCAGAGTGCGTTCCCAAAGCTCAAGTTCATCGCGAATCGGCTCAAGATCGAGCGATTAATCGAGCAAGGGAGAAGAGAGACTCTGACCGGCGTCCGGAGGGGCAGCATCGAGAGCATCATAGACCAAGAGGACCTCCAGAGCCTCTTGCTCGGGAGCAGCGGGACCACGGACGAGGAGACCACGGATGCCGAGGGCGACGAGGTCGACGAGGTCGACGAAGAAGTCATCGAGGATGGAGATTTCGAAGACGCCGTCGAGGACATTAAAGAAGACTAGAAGGCGGGCAGTTTTCTCACATATATGCAAGATGTAGATAATTTCTTGGAGTCGGAGGTGGTCATGTTGAGATAATGGCTATTAGCATTTGACACATTAAGATGTGCGGCGTATCCTACAAAGGCAGCAATCGGTACATCCGTCTATTAACAAACAGGAGTCACGACTACAGGTGGTTGATATCAGTTAAGTCTAGAGATCCTTTGGAGAATCTGTCGATTCGAAATCATACAAAATAGAAAGATTTGTGTGCGATCCCTCATCACAGAACGTTTCCTAGAAAGGGGACGTTTTCTATCCGCCTGACTTCCCCTTTTCTATGCCAAAGACTCCTTAATTATTCATGTGGCACTACAAACATTATCCTCGATTTACATACATTACCTGATTCGCACAAACACTCAGCCCGTATGCAACTAGGAAATGTCCTACTGCATCTAATGCCGATGAGGCGTACGGGACCGAAGCTCGTGTAAGTTAGTAGGCAATCATAGTAGCGTATAATTTTCGTTGTCCGGCGAGGGAAGGCTATTTATAAGAGTCAAGGGAGTATGTAGTAGATCTATAGGCATCTACCCGTCCATGAAACAGATCACCAGTGTCACGAGACGGTGACACCGAAAGGGATATGGCCCATATACTTGGGTATTGTACATAATCCCACGCCCTACCTTGGTAGCGGTTGTTGTCTTCGTCATTCGGCCTCGATCCGATAGCCCGGTTGCTGGACCCGTCAGTCCATACAAAAGGGATACCGACTTTCATCTTCATCATTGTCTATCTACTGCATCCACCCGTACTCGATACAATCTTGGGCAGTTCCCCGTGCCAAATACTACCAGCGGGTTCCCGAGACTCATGGGATCTTTTGTATTGCTGTTTGCTTTTTGGTAGATTATAGAGCCTTCAAACGCGGATTTAATAGCGGGTACCTGCGGCCACCAGTGACGCGAGGGTCCTGGTTTCTACGAAGGGAAAAGGCATAACGAGAGTTCAGACGGTCACCTGTCTACCTCAGAGTAGCTGCCGGTTTACCGGTGGTCGATCCTCAGAGAAGCTACACAGTAGTCGTGTTGTTCTACCCTACCCCTAGTCGCTTCTGCGAGGGCAAACTCACACCTCGTCCTCGGTTGCGAGGTACGAGGGGAACAATGATTCGCATATATAAAGCCTCGAACATTCGCGGAACACAAGTGAAGGATTTCTAAATGCTTGCTAGTCTATCTTCTAGGTCAACCCTCGAAACCCGCGCCGTACCGTTCTGCCTAGTTCTGCTCGAGTCTCCCGAATAGAATACCTCTTCGAACCACTTCGTAATTCTTAGTTCAGCCTGTCCAGAGATCCCATAGCCATCAAACCAACTACCGTACAGTCGACAATACTTGTTTAGATCGGTTGTTTCTATAAGATGGCAATCACGGAGAGAGGAAACGAAGCAAACGGGACATCGACAAGGCCCAAGTACGATCCCGAATTCACAGACAAGGTCATTGCTGCCACTGGTCCAAAAGCCCATCCTCGTTTGAAGCAAATAATGCCGAGCTTGTTGCGTCACTTACATGATTTTGCTCGGGAGGTAGACCTAACGGTCGCGGAGTGGACAGCAGGGGTCGAGCTGGTAAGTAGGATCTAGACACACCCAAAACTATGTCTCGCTCAGGGTATACTCAGCATGAGAGCCTGAGAAGTAGCTAATAACTCCTTACCTAGATAAACGAGGCAGGGCGTATGTCCACGGATAAGCGCAACGAGACAGGTCTCCTATGCGACATCCTCGGCCTAGAATCGCTCGTCGACGAAATCACATCCAAGATCCTCCTAAACGCCGACGGCGAGTCAGACGCCACGCCCTCGGCCGTGCTCGGCCCCTTCTACAGGGCAGACGCGCCGATCCTACCCAACGGCAGCAGCATCATCCTCGCGCCGCCGGACTCGGACTGGTACCGACAGGCGGAGCCGCTACTAGCCCACGTGTCGGGATGCGTGACGTCGGCGTCTTCGGGGGAGCCCATCCCGGACACCGTGGTGGACGTGTGGCTGGCGGGGCCCAACGGGCTGTACGAGCAGCAGGACGAGACGCAGCCGGACATGAACCTGCGCGGGCGGTTCACGACGGACGCCGAGGGCCGCTACGCCCTGTACTGCCTGCGGCCCACGGCGTACCCGGTGCCGTCGGACGGGCCCGCCGGACGCGTGCTGCAGTTGTTGGATCGCCACCCGTACCGCCCGGCGCACATCCACTTCATCGTCGGCGCCGAGGGCTACCGCACCCTGACTACGCAGGTCTTCGACCGCGAGGATGAGCATATCATCGACGACACCGTGTTCGCGGTCAAGGACGAGTTGCTGGTGAATTTTGAGGAGAGGGTGGGGGATGAGAAGGCCCGTTGGACGCTGGTGTATGATTTCTCGCTCTCTAAGGTTTGATAGATGGGCGAGGATGGGTACCTAGTAAGGGTCGACTCCGATAACTAGGAGTTTACGCATCGTCCTATATCATTCTTCCACTTTGGGGTTTTGGGCTGGTGTTTGTATGATCACGATTAGAGGTAGAGGAATAGAGTACGGTTGTTAGATGAGGCTATACGCTTCGCTGCTTCTGCTAGATGTTTGAGTATACCTAGACATTAGACCTACCTGGGACGACAACTAGTGTTGCTAACTCAGTGTGGTGGCCATGACGAATGGTATCGAGAGACGGGCGCAGTGAAGAACTTGATATGTATGTCTTACTACCAACTCACTGCTGCATATTAAATGGCCTTGTTCACACACATCTCATGTCAGTGTGGTGCTGGTTGTGGTTGGGTCTAGCTAACATATAGTGATTCGACATTCAACTCATGCTATTTCCATATTAGTAGAATATGCTGAGAAACAGGTAAGTGATTAATGAATAGTATAACGAATAGTATAACGAATAGTTAGAATATGTGTATGAATAATGTCCAGTGAAAGATCATGAGGTTGGCTCGTGAAAGCTGAAAAGATGATAGGACGGTACGTACCTGGTAACAGGGGTTTAAACGTGGCAGGTGTTTGTTTGCGGTCATAAGTTCTTGAGCAGGGCTGCAGCTGTAGCGGCCGTTGCCGCCAAAACGTAACCTTAAACCCCAAATTGCAGGGCAGCTCCTACGCCGAGGCCCCGACGAGGAAGAGGCAAGTGTGGCCTCCAGCTTGCTTTGCCTTGCTTTTGCTCTAGACCTTTCGTCATCAAGGCCAACAAAAAAAAGCAAATTTAACAAAACTCGCCTTTTCATAATATAATATCAAAATAATCATGTCGCCATTTCTTCGAAGCTAACGGGAATATTTTTCATTCGCATCTACCAAGTCAATCAAACTTAATTGCGACAATGGTCAACCGCATCCCTAGCGCCAAGATCACCCTCTCCTATCCTCTATATTCATGCGCCTTCGACCCGACAGATCCCAGCCAGCTCATTGTCGCAGGAGGCGGCGGCCCGGGACGAAATGGAGTGGGGAACAAGATCGTAAGGAATATCTACAATGCTCTCCTCTCTAGTTTCCGATGGGGCTGACTCGGCACTTCGTAGACCATTCTTGACACCTCCAACCCGGTCGAGCTATCAGAAGTCGCCGAACTCGAGCTCAGCGCCAACGAAGACAACGTCACAACCCTCGCCGCCGGCCCGCGAAAAGACAGGAACCTCACCGTGTTTGCCGGCGTTAATTCGAGCCCGGACGAGATTAAGAAGGGGAAGAATGAACATTTTCGTGTTTTCGGCATCAATCAACCCGCTAAGTCGGCCAAGACTAGCGGTGTAAGGATTTCCGAGGTCGCGCGCAATGCGCTGTTCGTGCATAAGGACAATAGCGCCTACCAGAGACTCATCCGACTGTCCCACCCGTACGAAACCCTCCCACAACTAGGCGCTGTTGCGACTGGCCTCTCCAAAGAGCCCGAGATTGCGCTCTTCGATGTACCATGGTCAGGAGGTGGGAGGTGGAAATCAAGGGGCAGGCTGGATATCCCTAAGGAAGCGATGGACCTGGACGTCGTTCAGACCGGACCCGACACCTACCAGTTGGCATACTGTGACGACCACGATATCTTCACTGTAGAAGTATCCAAATCCGAAATCTCAGAGCCGAAATGCGTATATACTATAACTCCGGATGAAGGTGCCACAGCTAAGGCGTCATTCAAATCTCTGCGCTACCTGACACCGGGTTTCCTTATCACGGTTGTCAATAGGCCCAGTTCTCAAGGGGTCGCCCTGCATGGCTATAGGTTACCCGCAAAAGATCAGGAGAATGCGCGACTAGCGATCCGGGCCAGATTACCCAAAGGCGTCTCCAAGGCCACCGGACTCGCAGTGAGAAATCTATCACCAACCTCGTCCCCATCAGACAAACATATCGAAACCCAATTTGTCGTCGCCGTTGCCGGGAATGACTCGTCGATATCGCTCTTCACCCTAGAACATAAATCTGTTGCCACCGTGGACCTATTGGCGGACCTAGCACCGTTCCAGGTGCTTAAAAGTGTTCATCCTTCGAATATAACTGGACTCTCGTTCTCCTCATTTACGCCACCAAAGTCCTCGTCGAAAACAGCTCTCGAGTTATCTGTCAAGTTAGCAAGCGTAGCCGTTGGTTTCACAGCGGTTGTACACAGCATACCGCTCAAGAAGCATGTCGACAAATCGATCTCGGACAGGAAAGGAGGGCCCCCAAGACAATCCCGTTACGTAGTGGCACTAAAGTCTAAAGGCGAATCGCCTATGACTGTCATAACTCTCTTTACAATCGTGGTACTCATCCTTGCTATAGTCGGACAGACCTTCCTCGAGGCCAAAGATATCGGCAAACCTATCCTCGGGATTCGGCCTTACCTTCCTGCTTCATGGACAGAACCGTTGCGAAAGATACCTGTGACTAGCGAGAAGACGATCCAGGACCTACTATCAGACGCTAACACTCACCACAGTCAGCCTCTAGTAATTCGACACGACGAAACCGGGCAAGCTGATCTTCACGGGCTGCCTCCTCTTCAGGTTGGCATCCACGACGAGGAGGTTCATGGCCCGGCTACCTCGTGGGAAAATCTAGATCCTAAGGACCAACATCTCTGGAAGCAAAGACTAAAGAAGACAGGCCATTGGTTTGAAGGTATGGGTGAATCCATCTTTCAAGGCGTCCTGTTCGGGGAGATCGGCGGCGCCATTGGGAACATAGTCGGCGAGGCTTTATAATGAACCATTTTAGCGTATCTATTTCCGGGAAGAAGATGAAGGACGCTATGAGCCTCTGGGGGATGACCATATTACGAAGAACATAGTTTGTATGATGTGCTCTGTATAAAAACAAACCATTACAAATACAAATCTAATAATCCACAATCTTCTGATTGTCTACAACTAGAGTAAGGACTGTAATCGAGTAAGTGAGGGCTTACTTGGCGCCCCTTTTTACATGGCGAGGCTCGGTCGCCATCACAGTTATAAATACTAAACCGGAGTGGGTATAAGCTTATTAAATTAGCCCGCTACGGCATATCATTACCATTACTTTAATGGTCTCCTGTCCATCACCCTTTAGACGGTTTGCCCACCCGTCATCATGTCCATCTATTCAAAAGCATCACCAAGGTACCAGATTAGGCGGTAGTGGCGCATACTCCTCGACGTCCTCAGCCTCGGTACCGTCCAGGTCCCTCTTCCAGTTCGAATGGCAGTTCCCCGGAACGTACCGAGCGTCGTCCATAGCTAGCACCATCTTAACCTCGGGGCAATAGTCCCAGATATGCTTGCGCAGCTCGAGGGTGCCCCAGAGGGCAGCGTGGAGCATCGTGCCCCCGCTGCCTGTGTGGTAGCCCACTGTATATCAGGTAGGAATTAGCAGGTATTCTTTCACGTCGGGTACCGTGGCTATGAATACAATATGAAAAATTGGCATGGGGGGGTTTGTCTGGCTTGGCTCGTCTTAACTTACTCGGCTCGTAGAACCCGTCGCGCCAGTCGTCGCTCTCCCCTTTGGTGACACGCTTCGGGTTGCCGGCATACTGCTCCCCGCTGAACGTCAACGACAATGTGCCGTTGGCCATCTTGGCGCCGGGCCGCTGGTTCAGACGCTCGGCTAACCAGACGTCCTCGGCTTCGGTGTCGTTTGCGCGTACCGAGTGGCGCAGGACGTCGAGGATGGCGCTTACGCGGCGCAGGCTCAGGCCGCCGTTGCCGCCGAAGGTTCCGTCGGTGTGCCACTGCAATGGCGGGACTTAGTGTTGACTTCTCTGAGTTCAAGTTCTAGGTGACCGGGTTTAAAGGGGCGAGGAGAGTGGGAGTGAGAATGAGAAGAGAGACAGATTACTCAAGTCATTACGTACTGGAGAGCCCACCCAGTCGTATCCCAGATAATCGTCGACGCTCCTCGGGCTATTGGCGCATAGTATGCTGTCTGTCTGGAAGACGAGCAGCCACTCCGCCGGTCTGAGTGCCTTGTACAGCCATGGGTTCGATAGGAATTGGCTGGTATCCTCACTAGAGACTAGGGCTACGTTGTCCGGGATGTAGGTGAAGTCCAATTTAGCGGTGGCGACCTGCTCGCGGATGGCGGCGGACCGGTTCATATGGGACACGGACGAGTCAGAGCCCATGAACAGGAAGCGCCAGTCTGAAGGCATTATCGAGATGAAGTGGAGCATGAGCGGTGCCAGGTTTGGCAACGGCCGATTCTCGATCAGCAGTGCTAGCTTACTCTCATTATAAGGAGACCTGGCTTGAGGAATTATTCGAGTATACTCGAACCTCAGGTGCGGGGCTCTTGGAGTCCGGATTGTTCGGAGGGATGTACATAGAACGAGTCTAGGAAAGAAAGTTAGTAGAATGGCTATCTCATCAGAATCTAGAAAGGGGATGCTCCCTCACGATATGAGAGCAATTGCTCCAATGATCCTCACTCTCCGCCTCATCAACACTGTCGCCGCCGCTTTACATCCCTCCCACAGATGGCCGATTCCCACGCTCCTCTTCATTACGCTGATACCCCTAATTTGTGGTAGTACCTAGGTAGACACGAGAATAGACAACAATGATCGACTGAAGATAATTGCGACTAGATATACATAGCATCTAATGAGCAGACAAGCCATGCTTAATTAATCACATAGGTAGTTATTTTGTAGGTCTCTACGTCCGAGACTCACGAGTTATTACAAGTCGTGTGACAGCCCCATGTTTGATAGTATGTAAACATCACGATGAAGGCGTAACTAACACGTGAATATTCATTTGATACTGATGTGATTGGTATGATATATGATATTGAGCAGCTAATTTTTAGTATGGGAGTGATATGTATGTGTAAGTCGACGTTAATCACCTCTAGTTCTCATGATTCTTTAGCAAGCAGACAGGGTAACTGCCTACCTGGTAAGCTACCCGTCTTCATACTTATAATGTCTACAGCTCACCTGAAAGATTTGATGAGTTCTAGTTCGGCCCCGTGATACGTGAAATATCATCCATCTCGTCACGTCCGAGGCTTGCTTTCTCAGTCACTACTTTTCCCTTGCCATCTCATGGACAATTGATCACTGACATGGCCTTTTCTTGAAGTATTTGATTCCTATTTCTTAGAAGAGGATGTTGTATAATTCAGGCTGGTCTACTTTCTTCCGATTGAGTGCATCCGATTTACCCACTCTATTGCACTCCCTTTACCCCTATTTCGATTTCTTAGCCATCTTGAACCTCGGCTTTCTCAACATCAAATATGCTCTGCTTTACTTTTACGCGAACGATAGGCGCTATAGTACTCTTTCTAATAACTACGTGAGTTTTACTAGCCAAAGTTCTAGTAGTGACACAGCGTTGATTGAATTATCTCAGGTGGTTGATCGCAGGAAACTTATCGTTCTCATTGATCAAGGCACAGTTCAAAGCCAAGTTCGACGAAACACGGCAGCAAACTCCGCTATTCAACATCGAGAGGAACTCGACCAATCATTCCAAGGTCGCTCTGCTGATTGAGCCTCGCCCGATCCGCCACCTCGCTCCCCAGATCCTCCATATGATCTCAGTGGTGCCCCTGGACTGGTCTTTTGTATTTGTCGGCTCTGGCGAATCTGTCAGTAGCCTCTACCGCAGTCGCGCTGTGAGGAAGCAACAGACTACCGGAAAGCTAAACTTGTTGGTTCTCCCAGAGCCCTGGGAGATCGATAACAAGGAGAAAGTCGATCGACTGCTGGCCGACATACGCTTCTACGATGAGTTTCTCCCACGCGCGAAGTGGATTCTCAAGTACGAATATGACAGCATCTTGTGTGCAAATTCCGAGAAGAGTCTGAACGACTGGCTACGGTATGACTGGGCTAGCCTGCCAAGGTAAAGTACACCAACCCTTGAAGCTGGTTGGCTGCTGGTGATGCGGTCGCTGATGTCGGACTTAGCTACAACGGGGATGGCTCTTCTAGTGATGAAGGCCTCTCTCTCAGGCGCGTTTCTACGATCAAGCGAGTTCTTGAGTCTCATTCGCGCTATGATGGCAGCAGTCCCGAGGAAGAGTGGTTCAGAACCCGGATTTCGACCTTGCCTAATACTAGAGTCGCTTCGAACACCAGACGTCAGTTGGCCATGAAGGGTACGTACTTCCCTAGCTTGATGGGATTTCACGTCGGAGATAGCATTGGCCAGCCCTCTAACGGGTGGTGGGACAACTCCGCACTGAGAATGAAGATACTCAACTACTGTCCCGAGTTGAGTATAATCATGGACATGAAACTCGAGAAGGAAAGGTGTGATGGCGCAGAATGAAGCCAGTGGGATTAGGCACGAGAGGAACCGGGTCTGGATTAATGACAAGTAACGACCGGCCATAAGAGGAGGGAGCATCTGGATATGGCTAGCTAAGAGGCTCTGTTACTTCCATGGCGAGTAACATCTTTCACGTCTAAGCGAGAACTCGGATTATCTAAGAATAGATCATATTGCAAGTCGACCGAATGCACCTCCTGTTTTTACCCTTCCCAGAATAACGATGCCTGGGCCGGTCCTCTTCATGCCTAGGCATCGTGACTCTTTGGCCGGGAAGCTATTTCCGTAGAAATATAAGAGCAAGTATATCGGATTCTCCGGTTCCCCGGGTCGTTAACGCCCTGTTACAATGAAGAACTGGTTTCGCGATAACCTAGCTACAATTCCAGCATCAAGTTCCTCCTACGGTCACGTAGACGGTAACGTAGGATGAACTGAACTCAACACTGCGGACGTTATCAACAGATATTGAGCAATCTCGTATCGCTAGAGGTGCTACTCCATAGAAAGCATATTGTCCCTTTCCTAGATCAGTCTTGGGCACACCTGTTATAAGATTAATCAGAATCTTTAACTTAAGAAAGAGCTCTATGTTCTGAGGTGCTATATTTGGTAGAAAGCTACCTAAATAATCAGGGGCCTAGTTGAGCAGAGAACTCGGTCGTAGGAGGTTATTTCTGTTTACTCTCTTCAAATCATGACTAGTAATGCTCTTAACAAGATATCATTACACCATCCACGATATTTCAACCAGAGCCTTATTAAGACCTATACATAACGTTCCTAGTTTGCCATTCGTGTCGTGACGGAGAGCACATAACAACCTCATTGAATAGAAACACAAGTAACACATACCAATAAGCCCGCAGAGAGCGATTAAAGTACCGTAGCAGTGAAATGATGTTAAGAAAAGCCACGTGATAGTCTGTGCATGTATTGTCTAAAAATAAAAATGCTCTCCGTCGAAGAAAGACTTACACTATGTAATATGGGAAACAAGATGGCACGTTTCTCCTTTACGTTACAGACATATCTTGACGACTGTCAACTTATTACATTCCCGATCGTACCGGAGCGAGCCTACCGAGACTCGTCATCCTTTTCAATGATCTACCTACTGGCCAGGTATCCGAGTTGCGCGATTCCGGCTATGGACAGAGCACGTCAACGCGTGAAATCGGTCGAGGGGGCTCATGAGCTACGACAAGGTAACAATCCATTCCAATTAATTTATTTTTTCTCTTTTCTCTTTGCTAATGAGAATGATCCATTGAAGAAAAAATTTGCGGCTAGCGGTACCAGGGCATTGGAGGGTAACTATGGAACGATGGGTTATGCAATGCATGGTAGATGGTAGGTTGCTTTTAGGATATTTTCAAATTAATATAATATAGCCATCTCCAATCCGGCGCCCCGTCACTTCAACCGTGGCGTGGATGAAAAGGGCTGGACTATGAGGCGAGGCTTGGCGGACCGAAGGAACTCCATTCCAGCGTCGTTTTCTATCCAGGGACGCGTTTCCCAAACCCCACAAAACGATCTGCTGCATTGTCACATTGCCTTCTCTCTATCCTTCCTTCATACACACCACTTTCGCTTTGCCGACATCTGGGGAAGGTGACGAGTCACTATCCTTTCTCCGGATCAGCATGTGGCCGATCATGAAGATCATGTCTCTAATAGAATAACCCCAGCGAGTAGGTTCATCTCGAAGATGGCAAGGCTTCCCGTGAGAGCCTCTTCGGCACGGACTGACGAGGCTCCTTGCCGGGCAAATTCGCTACCTAGCATGACGCCCTTTGCGAGCTTCAAAGCTCACGCTCGGGAATAGGGGGAATAGGGGAAGAAGAACCCCTATTTTGGAAAGTTCGACATGGGCGTTGATGTAGTATGTCCTTTCGTAAGATGGCTCGATGAATCCGAAGCGTTAACTTCGCGTATCGGTTCCAGCATTTTCCAACCTCGTGTTCCCGTTCACACGCAACGAGGACCGCATCTGGCCAGCTCAATATTGATCGAAGGCGCCATGACGACTGCAGTTCCAATTCGCTATGGGTGCTCCTGCAATGTCTCCCTCATGACTGGCCCGTCGGTGCAGGCTGTCTGTCGCTTAGGTAGTATCCGGGTATATATAGAATGCTCCTCACAGGGTTGTCAAAGCTCCGATCCGGGAACCATGTGTTTTTTTCCTTTAGAGCTGTTTTCTAGTCGATCGCCCGTCGACGGCCCTTGGATACGCGTGGCTTTATATACCGAGTAGCCAGCCCTCTTGCCGTCTCGTGTCTTGGCCGAAGATCCCTCAAGTGGTCACTTCACCTTGCTTTCCTTAAATCGGGAAATTTTTACAGCTCGAGGACTCGTTGTGCTCAGCCCTGACGTTCGCTTTATATATACGGGGTTTTACTATATCCTATCACGATGCGTTGGTGGAACACCTTGGTCCTAGCCGCTTGCGTGAGCCAGGCGGCAGCGCATGCGGATCCGAACGATGCTCGTCGTGGCGTACCGAAGCTTGCTGGGGCTCGGAAGTTCTTGTCTGAATTCAGGGGGAGAAAGAGATGGGAGCCTCAGTCACAAGCTCTCCGGACAACGGAGATGGTGGAGGCTCGCGAAGAACAGGAGCTTGAGGAACGAGGCGAACTTGACGCACGCCAAAGAAACGCAAGATGTGGCGGTAGCCGCGGTGCATGTGCTGCTGGCTATTGCTGCTCAGCTGACGGGTAAATCCGTCTATTATCACTTGTTGACAAGACAATGTTCTGACACTCTTAAGATATTGCGGGACAGGAGAAGACTACTGCACTTCCCCTGACTGCCAGATAAACTACGGGCCAGCGTGCGATGGCAACCAGAAGCCCACCGGTACGGACACGTCGAGTATTACGCGCACGAAATTGGGCAGGGTACAGTACGGCGGCGTTGGTATATACGACTGCGTGAACAATGGTGATATCGCCGTAACCTTCGATGATGGTCCATGGGATTATACCGACGATCTCCTCGATAAGCTTGCCGTATGTACTGCAACTCCTCCGCTCCGGGATCGAACTAACGCGGGTGAAGAAATACGAGGCAAAAGCTACATTTTTCATTACCGGCAACAATCTGGGCAAGGGACAGATCAATGATCCAGACTACCCCTGGGCCACCGTCATCCAAGTACGTCGCCCTGTCAAAAGAACATATATATATGAATACTAACGTATCGTAGCGAATGGCTGCCGAGGGTCATCAGATTGCGAGCCACACGTGGTCTCACGAGAACTACAGCCAATTGACCACGACTCAGTTCCGAAACCAGATCATATGGAACGAGATTGCTCTAAACGATATCCTTGGTTATTTCCCTACTTATATGCGGTTCGTATTAACCCCTGACATTGAGCATATAGACCCGTTCTTACCTTGAGACAGACCACCGTATTCCATCTGTCCAGCAGCTTGTCAGACACAGCTGGCTAACCTTGGATACCACGTTACTTACTTTGACCTGGACACGGAAGGATATCTGCATGACGACGCAAAGCAGATTCAGACTAGCAAAGACATCTGGGACGACGCGGTTGACGGATCCAGCCCGTGTGAGGACAGCTATCTTGAGATCGAGCACGACATCCACTACCAGACCGTCTATAACCTCACAGATTACATCCTCGAGTCGCTGTTCGACCACGGCTACAGGTCTGTCACCGTAGGGCAATGCTTGGGCGACCCCCCTCAGAACTGGTATCGCGCCGGCACGGGCAAAGTCCCGGACTACAACTTCAGCATCCGCGCCCCGACTGGGACGTTTTCCTGTCTGAAACCCACTGCTACGCGCACCTCTTCTAGTTCGCCGACCAGCACGCTGAAGGTCAGCTCGGACGGTAAATGCGGCACCGGGGTGACTTGCGCCGGCTCTGCGTACGGGAACTGTATGTATAGGTACCCTAGCGATCTTTCTGACCATAAGCTTAACCCATGCCGCTAGGTTGCTCTACTAACAGCTGGTGCGGCGGCTCGATCGATTACTGCGGCTCGAACTGCCGTCCCGAATTCGGCATATGCTCGCCGCCGGATACGAATATCCCAACAGACATCCCCCTTCCGAACGGCCCGGGGACCCCCGGCACCACTACCCCCGACGACCCATTAACAACCACGAAGTCAAGCGCTGCTCCGACCGGCACGCTTGAGGTATCGATCGATGGAACCTGCGGCGACGGAGTCACTTGCGACGGCTCAAGCTTTGGAACCTGCTGTTCAGCGTCAGTCTAACCCATTCTAATACCGTCTCTCTCGTGTAGGTTGCGTAAGACCGTCATGTAGTTCAAGACGTCTTCAACATATGTGTTTGTTTACGAGATATGAAGATAAAAAGAAAGCCAGCCATTCCTTAGGTATCGTACTAACTCCCAGGTTGTAGACACGGCTGGTGCGGAGCGACATCTGACTATTGCAGCGAGGGCTGCCAAGCCGACTTTGGATCTGGATGCCAGGCAAGCGACCCGTCCCCTCCCGTGACTACACCACCAATCACGAGCACCAGTACCACATCTTCCTCATCCTCCCCCGTCACACCACCTCCCACGACAACCACAACTAAGACGGCCACGAGCAGTAGTAGTAGCACGAAGAAGTCCACCTCCAAATCGACTTCGAAATCGACTAGTAGGTCTACCTCGACTACCAGGAAATCAACCTCTCATTCGACGTCGCATTCAACGTCTCACTCGACTAGCCATTCCACCTCGCATAGCTCCGGGAAGGGTCGGCGGGCTGCGGCGACGCAGGGTGCCAGCTAGCTTGAGTAATGAAGTTGGGCACACTCTCACTGTCGTTACTGAGTGAGCAGCTAAACTCGAAGGGAATTTATTTTGAAGGGGGCATATAGGAAGATTTGCATTGTGATTTAGGTTACGAAAAGCTGGGTATAATTGAAATCATTAGCATTTTGAAATAAGCGCGGAGAGAAAGAGAGAAGAGGGAGAGGCTGTACTTGTGACTGATACTTATAAGAAAGTTGATGCCGCGAGAAGTCATCACAGTCATCCTAAGATCGTGGTAAAGTTACACTGGTATGAGGCAGTAGGTAGGGCTTTCTTTATCCTAACAGTCGAGCGCCTTGTGAATATGAATGTGATCCTCATTGTACAACTACTCCCAGGTGTTGGCCTCATAGCCAGCTAGGTGACTCAACGAAGCGTGCAGTTCAAATGAATCTTGGGAAGGGGGAAGCGTGCTACAATCTTCTGCCATCTCTAGATATTAACCCCTCTGGTCCTTTTCGACTTTTGCCTAAGCTACCTAGTTTCGGCAACTAAGTATTTCCATCAAACGACTATTCGGCTCAGTGTGAAGTGCTTTGTAATGAATTGCTAGCCTCGGCGTTTTTGTCTACCTATAAGCTACCTAAATGACGACCTCATTCCGTCTCTCAAGTCTGACCAGTCCAACTAAACTCCATCGCTCCATCGAGTAAAAAGGTTTCCTTCCTTCCTCCCTCCCTTCTCGTGTAGCAGCTCTCTAGTCAATCCCATTACTATAGCCCAACAGCTAGCACATCAAACATCAATATCAAAGACGACAACAACTGAAAAAGACAAAAACAAGTCAGATATAACAAAACCCAGTATACTCCTCCAAACCCGCCCGATCGGCTGTGATATCCATCCGCCGGTTATCCATTTCTAAAGTTGGGATATATGCTGGTGTATGATGTAAATGAGAAGTGTATCAATGATGCATTGTGTGAAGTTGGACGAATAGAAAATGAGTGATTTGCCGCTGGGCTTGATCCCGACAACCGCCGACAATAATCCTCGTCTCCTCTTCGCCGGGATCGACCCGGCGGGTGGAAGGAGTCGAACATGAAACTGTCGCGCTTTGTCGTTTCATAACGCATTATGAAGGGCGGAAACGAAATTTCAGCCTACGATTGCTCGATGGGGCCAACACCAATATGTTTATGAACTAAAAAAAGGAGGTGTATGTTGGAAAAAAAATAATAAGCGATATAGTTGACTAGAGCATAGTAGAAGTAATAGTGAATGGTGAGCGAAGCCGAAAAGGCTTCTTCATTACGTCGTATGAAGTCAGATCGCAATGCTGGGTATCGTTGTAGTCGTAATGCCGCACACACGAAGGAAAGAAAATGTCTAGATTTCTTGAACCCATATCTATAATTCTTGGTTAGCTGGGACTTCGCTGCAATGGTAAGTGATGATACTGACCTCCATCTTGCCAATATCCTGTCTTTGTTTCCGCGCCAGTTGTTTCACGCTCATCATGACCATATCGAGATCGTCTTGATCTCCCATTGTGATCATCTCTGTCGAGTTCGGCGTGTCCTCGTCTCGCACCTTCAGCTTGAAACGTCGTCGAAGGCCAAACTTGTCGCGAATTCGGTCCACCAGGTCAGGAAATTCCACCGTCGTGCTAACCATGACGTATCGAACATCCTCTGAATGCACCTTGATTCGCACCTTGCGGATGTCGGGTCTTCTCGATCCACCCCGCGATGAGCCAGTAACAGAGGTTCCAGGTCGTCGATTCGAGACCATCTCGAACTCGCCCTCATCAAATGAATCATAGTCGCTGACTTCCTCTTCCTCTTCGATGTATCTTGGCTGATTTCGTCGGCTTTGGCCTTGCGGCTTACCTCCACTACCATTGTACATATCGTAGACATCATCCGGATAGCCCTCTTCCTCATTCCTTGAACGTCTAGCCCGGCCCTCGGCTCTCGAGTAACTTCGTTGGGGTGGCGACCTCGCTTCGGACGCAGCTCGTTGGGGTGCCTTGCGTTCACTCTGTGGGGAGCTCGTCTTATCATAGCGGTTGCTTTTGCTTGGCTCGGGGATGTTCAGCCTAGCAGGCATAGGCTTGGGACCGTTGCGAACCGAAGCACCTCGACTCATCGTTGGCGCAGGCTTGTCGTTCTCGGGAGGTGGCGTTGGGGGGAATGCGTTGCGGCTAGTAGGAGGCTCCGACTGTTGTCTCCTGCTTTGCAGTCCAGGCTTGACTAGATTCGTTGCAGCGAACGAGATGTTGTCCGTCGGACGGTCATCCTTCTCAACGGCCCTTCCAGCATTCTTGATCTCCGAACCAGCGAAGCCCGTGAAAGCGTTGGCCCGGTCAGAAGCAGCAACTAAACGAGCTTTGCCTAGATAGTCCTTGGTCTTCAGATTCCGTACCTTCGCCTCGTTGGGTCGGTACACAACACCGACAGGGATGGAGAACACGGTATAGCCCTGTTAAGAATTAGAAATTTCCTACGAAGTGGGAAGAATGTTGGAATCATACCTCAGCTTCTTCCCTGATAGCCTCATCAATGACATTGTGATCATCAACCACCTTCTCTTTCACCGCATAAGTCAAGTCTTGTAAACCAGCTTCCTTCTGTTGCAGATAGATGTAGCAGAGACCTCTATTGAAAAGTACCTCGCAGGAGTACAGCTTGAATAGCAGACCCAGTTGTGCGTAGTCGATCATAGTATTACCTCGGAGGTAAAGCAGGGTGTCGTTGAAGTTCGCCAATGCCTCTTCGAAGTCGCCTAGCAAGAAGTTCGAAACGCCTTGCTGAAAATAGGCCACCGCGAGGTATTGATCTAGTCGGATTGCCCTCTGGTAGCATTCGACCTAAACGCAGAGGAATTAGTATTTCGGGAACCAGACCACCGATAAATGGCTGCTTACAGCTTTCTCATGCTCTCCAAGAGTCGCATGTATAACACCCATGTTGAATAGAATCTTGGACGTATCCGAGATAGTATCGAATTCCTTCAGTGCCTCCTCGAATTCATTGTTGTCGTATCGGCTCAGGGCCGACACCCACGACTCTATTTCCTACATAGCAAGTTAGCATTCCCATGCTCGCAACTGCATCTCCCTTACTCAAGCATAGACCTACCTGCTTCAAAGACATTGTGTCGCCGGGATGAGCCTTGAATTAGTACCAATTGCTTTGGCCAGAAAGCAAAGGCAAGGGCCGCTCCTATCGGCGATTATAATGTCGTAAATTTCGAGTCGTTATCGAATCAATCCCAAGTCAATCTTTCGCTTCGACTAAGACTGGAGGTTTAGATTAAATAGCCCTTGTTCTACTAGTCCAGGTTGCCCTAATAGCTATCCACTCTTCTATCGAATCTTGTAAGTTGTCGATAAAATTGTGATAGTTGACAAGCTCAATCCCTTTCTCAGTGTGCCTCGCTACGGTTCAACAGACTATTGGAGTTTGCGGCGTCCGGTTCCTGGAAGTTGTTGGTGCAGGACGAAATCTTGCAGCGCTTGTGGCAGGTAAAGAAAGGTCGGGGGTGGTGGCGGGATATGTAAGATATGTAGGTACGGATGCACGACGACCGAGACAACAAGGGTGGCCCCAAGTATCGGTAAACGACAGAAGAAGTCTTGAAATTAAATGAGGCCAAAGGTGGCTAGCTGTTTTTTCTTCGCACTGCAAGGAATGGATTAGGTCGGTGATGAGAATGGCAGACCTGCAGTTGAGGAGAGATAATGAGTGGATGGAAGACAACGAAGCCAGCGCGTACAGAAGAACTGAGAGTGGGTGAAAGCGGAAAAGACAGTAACGGGCGAGGGACGAGACCTTGTGCCAAGGAAGCATTAGACGGGAAAAAGAAGTGGCAGATCTGGGTCAGAGTCGCAACTCGCTGTTGCTCACTGGGAATCATGCAGTGTATGTATGTAAGTGTACGTACTCCGGAATCAAGTGCCCCTTGTACCTTGTCCAGTTAATGTTGTGGGTACGGAGTACCTCTTTGCGGGCAGTCAAAACGACGATGATGCTAACCAGGGTCAAGGCTGGAGGGAAAAAGAAACAGGGGCAGGGGTTTCTCTCAACCGAGGGCTTGGACTTACATACTATAGTACCTAAGACTTGGACTTGAAGAGAGAGGGGCACTGAGCGCCGACCAGCCCGTTGCTTTTCTTGACAAAACGGTGGCTGGTTATTGTTAATTCGACTTATCACGATCGAATGAATAACACCAAAGTCGATGCTTTTATCTATTTCGTCTGAAATTTGTTGGTGGCGAAGGCGTCTACATGCTCATAGACAAGCGCGTAAAGTCGTCTACCGTCAGCCCCATCAGTGGCTATTATATTATTGTTGGCCCAACTCGTAGGCCACGAGAGGTCGAAACGAAGTTATTTCAAACTTCCAAGTTGTTTATAGAACAGAAGGATGTCAGATGAGAAGCGAAGGGGGCAGCACTGCCCAATATTGAGACTAATTGGTCCATCAATTGATTCCTTCATGAAGCCCCTCGACTGACTATTGCCAGTTTACTCTATCATTGTAGCTTCAGAGGCCTTGTTCAAGAACCCCTAAGAAACCCCCTAGGTCAAGATGGGCACATACGCTCTGTCCGCATCGAGCGACAGGAGATGTGAGAACATGTGTTGAACCCCCCACGAATCTGTGTGTTCACATATGTGATTACTACTTTGAAGTGTAGTGTTCTTAGATAGAGACGTAAACGATATCGATGTTGCTCTTCTGGCTCTCGACGTTGCAACTTGGAACGAGCCCTGTCTCTGCTCATGCAGAAAGTGTTCCAAAGTGTAGTGGAAGGGGAAATGATTGGTGCTGGGAGGTCGGAGAGGTCCCGCAGTCTCGGACGCCAGGCGTTTCCAAGGGCGCCTAAAATCTGAATCGAGCCAGTCAGTGCTTCTTGTGCTTCTTGTACAATTACTTGTTCCCCTACTGCACGCCAATTATCATCATCACATCACCACGCCTTCGAGAAGCTTATGTGTCTAGCTGTCATCCCATCTCTATCCCCGAATAGGAAATCTGCACACATCGTCTTTCCTCTCTTTTACCATAATTGGCTTTAACATCCTATCTACGCGCCGACAAGCCTTAGGGTTCCTGTCAGCACAATCCGACACAATCCGACACAATCCATCACTCGCAGTAATGCAAGTGACTCCATCGTAAGCTAAGATGGGAATAAGAACTATCGAGTTGGTTATCTGTCCAATGCAAGTAAAATAATTGCCGATGATATGCTTGATGCCGGCCAGATCTCTTAAAGGGCTCATTCTCATCGTATATTATTTCCGTATAACTATGTAGCTTCCAGAACGTCCATCTGATCGTGATGGACTCCGCTTGCCTCTAACCATAAATGGCTCTCTCTAGTACAGTTAATAAGGCGAACGTCATTCCGAATCGGTACCTCAGGTGTGTGTTAAGATCTGGACCTAGCGTCGCGGTCCGTTACGAAACTCGCTTCCCCTTCAGTGCGTTTGAGGCGGCCTTCCTGTCATCACCATTCAGAGCTATTGACCGGGTAGACTTATTAAAGCAAAGCCAGCAACGGCATTGTCGCGCATGACGGAAAGCCTATTCCAACTCGGCAGAAACGACAGGGTGCCGTGTTTGATAACCCTCAAATCTAAGAGTCTGAGTTATCGATCCCCCCTTGGATCCACGGTTATCTACGTACTACTAGTACGTACAGTATGATCTATGCCGGGTTACCTAGAGGATCAGATCTTCAGAGCCTCAACCAGCATGGCTGAGAGAATCTTGCTGTCGACGTTTTGAAAATCGAAACTAGAAGGATTCTTCATCGATCCTTTGAGCCCTGTTTACAGCTCTCTTACAGCGTAGACCAGCATCTTCTCCGTTTAGTTACCTACTAACTGTAGATACATAGATTCGTCATTAGGGGCTAGAGGCTTGTTGCTTGTTGATCCTTCGCCTGCGGGTAATATCTGAGGTGCTAAAGTGGCTGCATGAGATTCGTTATAGTATTGTATGTAGAAGTTCGTCAACAGCGGAGACGGACGGGCTCTATCTGGTATCCCTGCTGCATGGACGTGCACCGGCAGGTACCGTTGCTGGGTTCTGCGCGTTCTTACATTGTTGTTTGAACTGATCTCACTTGTCTCATTCCACGTGTTTCCGGTCACTACTAAGTGGGACTCTCGGCGCTTTTGTGACAAGGTGTGCATTGAGAGAAGTTCGCACCACGTAATCTGAACATGTCTAAGCTACCATGAGTTCTGCACATAGTAAGGTTATCTAAGGTTAAGCGTCACGATCGAAGTGCCGTCAGCTCGTTCACCTCGACTAAATAGGGTAAGGTATGAATATCGTAGGATGGCCTACATTATTCACCCACCTGGCTCTCGTTATATGTAGGTAGTTAGCGGTGAGGTCAAGCTCTAAATCTTACATCAGACAGAGACTTGGCTTAGGGAGAACCCCTACCCACGAGTCCCTCAAGTTCGGATAAGAAGACGATGAGTCCGGTTCATGCTCTCTGGGATTGTCATCGTGCGAGTTCTCTCTCCGACCATACTCAACACTTTGTGAACGTGAATTCCAGGCAAGTACGGGACAGAAGTATGTATGTTGACCGTGGCAGACTCATCACATTAATGTTTCGTTTGGCTCAGTGAAAGGCCGTGGTCGAGTGGTAAGGGGTTCCCAACGTAGCAACTCTTGGCGGCCTTTCATCACGAGATTATATACTGATAGATGGCCTGATGCCACTATGGGCCGGTCCATGGCGCCATCGCCCAAACAATATCACACGATATGGCCGGGAGCACTTCTGGGCGATGTGCTCGGCACCTTGATTCCGGGACCCTAACCTAGATAGGTATATATTGGTACGGAGTGTTTCTGTTGGAACACATCGAATGGCATGACCAGAGTAAAGCAGATCTGTCATCTGATTTTAATGTAACGTCGTCCAATCTATGCTTGTAATAACGAATGCCGAGTTGCCATAATTATTAGTTGATGCCAATGATACCACCCCGGATCGCGCCGTTGACGGGCTGCTATACTCGTCGTCAAGTTGAATACGTAAGAACTGGACCCTGAATTTCCCTACGTAGCAAGCTGTAGGAGGATTCGGACTTTGCCAGTGCCAAACTGAATGAGAAGGAATAGGACTTGTGACAAGCTCGACATACTTAGAGTATTTGATTCGATTGGATTGGACTGACACTAGCTATAATTCCAAAATCGGGTTCTGTCAAACACGTACTTGGACACTGATGGCATTTATAGATGATCCTTACTTAGCGTAGAAGTAGACGATCCGGGACAGGTACCGAACCAATGTAAACATCAGATCATACCCTTCTTTACCTCGTCTTTTCTTTCCTCCCAAAGGGTCTTGCCGGTGCACGAGCAGACCGTCTTGTCATTATCCCACATACCGGCGCTCCGCGCAATGACGCCGACAACCGTGTTTTCGTCGTTCTTCAGCTTCGCCTCCGTAATCCCGTCCTGCTGGCTAGAGACAACCATCGCATGTCCGATGACTTCCCAGACCTGGAAAGGGTGGTCTAGGAATACGGCACCGCGACCATCCTTCCCCACCTGTACGGTGCCGAGGATCCCACGAGGTTGAGTCGTGCCGCTCCCACCTGCCCACACCGGACCCGTAGACGTGGCGCCGAATTTGAGATCACCGTATTCTCGTATGCTCGCCGAATAGGTGCCAGGAGTAACACCTCGGATAGTCAAGTCCACCAGGGTCGTTGTAGGAGAGACTTGCACCATACGGGCTAAGCCTCTGACCTCCCTGTCGCTCACTCCTGATCCTTCAGTCGCCGCGTCGGGTGCAGAGGCAGGCACCAACGCTTCACCACCCTTCTCGTTGCGGTGATACGTCTCAAGGATACACACAGCCGCGCCTGGAAATATCTGTGTCAGCCAGCTGAAGGAACTAGTTGTCGATTCGAATTTGGAAATCCGAAGCGCGAACCAGCCACGTGGAACATGAGGCGCAAGTTCGACATGAAGCAAGGGAAGGGGTGTTTCAACGCGGACCAAAAATAACGGCCGACGCGCGGTATGAAGCCGAATTGGTAAGGTCCAATCAACACGGAAGGAAACATAATCTTGCACTCACTGTTCGATGCACCTGACCCTCGTAGAATGGCATCCCGTCCTGTCGATTCAATAGCACTAACAATCGCCGACGGCGCAGCTATTTAGAAACAAACTCCTGTCAGTCTCAACTTGCTCGTCTCAGAGTGATACGCTTCTAGCTGAATAATCATCCGAGATCTTTTGGGTGAATGCATCTTACCAGTGCCCTCAACTACTACCAGCTGATCCTTCAAGTTGGCTTCGACCTTGGTGATACCGTCGAGACTATACAAGGCATCCGATACTGACTTGACACAGGAATCACAGGTCATCGGCACAGCGAACAAGGTCTAGATAGTTTGAGTTGCGTTCCTATCAGCCCATCATGTCTTCATACTCTGGTCTCCTCTTTTTATGAGGTTATTTATGATAGATAGATAAATAAATAAAGATTTCACTTAGGTTTTGAAAAATGAATATAGATGAACAGACCTGGAAGGGAGTCTTGACTTGATTTTGAATGGCCATCTTGCCGTCGGTAGCAACGGGATGTTTGTTTAGATAAAGCAATGATTCTCGCTTACTACGGTGGAAGTAAGATTCCGCAGCAAATCCAAGACAGAAAATGCCACTTGTTGTTGCAAAGGAGCGGAATGAGATAGCGTGCAAATATCTCAGCATCGTATAGCTTAGAGAGGTGGAGGGGATGAAGAGGGTTTCATGATACTGATTGTACAGAATAGACTGGAAGCCATTCACTTACACGATAGAGATCCACCTTTCTCCCTAGCAATAATGTAATAAGCGTAATAAGTAGTAGTTTGCTTTGAAATCGTAATTCTTCCTAACTTCGGTCCGCGGCGCTTGAGAGTGGCGTCACTGATACTGATAACATCGGAAACTTGCCCGCCATAGTCTTATCGATAAGATCAGATAACAAGAATGGAGTCAAGGACTGGTCCCTGCTAACACGTGACTTTTCAAGCATCTAGTTCTGCCGTCGCCTTAGCATCAACCACTTAAATTACCAAATCACGAATTCGACGACAAACTTGCCATTGCACTAGCCCAGAGGTCTCTCCTGATCACATATGCATTCATAGTTGGAGATATTCAGCCAATAGACCTATACTGCCAACGACGAGGGGGTAAAGCACCCCGAGAACCGTCATCATGTCGCAGACCATAGGCCTGGTAAGCTTCTCCGTCCTTTTCCATACGAACCGAACTCCCCTCCCCAAAACCGACATAGCAAAGGCTTACAAGTGAACTCTCGGCATAGACGAAACTAGCATACTCGCGCGTATGGCACCACGTCTCGGCCTCAGCGCCACACCCAACGCTCTCGACGCAGCCGAACGTGACACCCCCCTCTCTCGGACGCCTGGCCTCGCGCATCGCCGTGATCCTGATGGGCAAGCACAAGCCGATCTGGGACCCGTCGACCGACTGCGGTGACTACGTAGTCGTGACAAACTGCGCCGCCCTCCACGTCACCGGCCGCAAGATGTGGCAGAAGACGTACTACCGCCACAACACCCGCCCGGGCTCCCTGCGCTCCGTCACCATGGACGTCCTCATGGCCAAGCACGGCGGCGCCGAGGTCCTGCGCAAGGCCGTCAGCGGCATGCTGCCCAAGAACAGGCTGAGGGACAAGAGGCTCGCGAGGCTCAAGGCCTTCGAGGGCGATGCCCACCCCTACAAGCAGAACCTGCTCCGGTTCGGTGGTGTCGAGGTTGGCAAGGAGGGCTGGGGGGAGGCGGTCAAGGCTATTCGACAGGCGGATATGGAGAGGTTATAGCGAGATATGGCTGTTGATGAAGACAGACTTGAGGAATATAAGAGCTGCGTTGAGACGGCTCAGAAACTCAGAAGGCAGTGAATGCTAAGTTGAAGCTTGGCTCTGTACATCTGCTGTGTATTACATTATGTATGCATATAATGAAAGCGTCTCATGACATGACATGACATGACGGGGCGTGGAGCCAGGGATGTGGTGCCAACAGTCTACGTGGATCATTCATTAACTGACGTAAAGATGCTAATTACCATTAAATAGTCACATCTAACAAATATACGAACCCAAACCACGACACAATCTAAGGACAGGCATATGAAGTATTGAGGCGCTTATTTGATTTGGTATCTAGATATTACTGACGAGCTAAGTGACCCATCCCATGGTAATGCAGTCGTCGATGAGGCTACTTCATGTCCCGACCAGAAATTCATTTTCCCAATGATTAAGGCCCGAGAAAAAAGCAAAAGGCAAGCCACGCGTTACGCCGGGGGGGGCATGATACACATTACGAGGGAATTAGTCATCTAAGAGCGCGAGACCTCGCACTTGATCAGACCGTTGGGTCCGGACTGGGGAGCGTACACTTCGGCATCCTTGCCCGTGTTCTTGAGACCCTTGTGCCATGATAGATCTATAAAGTCAGATACGATTAGAAGCTGATCTTGTGGTTCCCCGCGGGAATCAAGGAAGGAAAAGTAGACTTACCGATTTCAAAGTAATGCTTGTTAGGCAGCGCGTAGGTAACAGTAGCGACCTCGGGCGCGGCCTCGAGGATCTGCTCGGACATCTTGTACATGGTGTTCTGGACCGAGGGGCTGTTCTCCTCGGCGAAGGTCTTCATGGTGATCTTGCGCGCGTCGTCCCAGGCCTTGTCGAACTGGGCCGCCTTCTGCTGGACGGCGGCCACGCTCGGGAACGTGTTCCACTTCCACGTCGCGTCGACGTCGGTCGACAGGATGCGGTCCCACGTCTCGGCAAGCGTCGTGTACTCGTCCCGGACGAAGCCGTAGAACGCCGACCCGGTGCTCTTCAGCACCAATAGCCCGGCGATGCCACTCGTGATTTCTAAGCCCTCGCGCGTGATGCGCGCCTCTACGTTGCGGGTCTCCTCGCTGTCGCGGTAGAAGCTGTGCGGGTGCTCCTTGCCGTCGATGACCATGCGGGTCCACCGCTTGACGGCGATGCTGATGTTGGCGGCGCTAATGTGCGCGTACGTGTCGAGGAAGTGCTGCCCCAGGAAGCTGGCGTACAGCTCGGGCGGGTTCACAGGGTGCTCCTTGGCCTTGATGTAGATGGTGTTCTTGATGGAGTCGGTAGCCACAACGACGCTGTTGTCCGCCACCGTGTACGACGTATCGATCTGGCCCTCGAGCAGACAGCAGACGGTCATCTCCGTCACCGTGTGCGTTCCCGACGCCTCGTCCCGGTCGACCTTGTACACGCGGACATTGTCCTTTCCGTAGCGAGCTGCTGATATGACAGGCATGGCGTAAGGTGTTGAGTATATAGATTATAATAAGAGTTCTACTTGTCTTTCCCTCTCTCCCTTGTTTTTAATCCTGTCAGGAATAGGAAATTCGTGAAATTGGCTTACGAAACCTCCTGGAGTGCCGAGAATCTCTTTTATGTAAGGACAGGCTTAGTGCAACGTGATGCAGGTGTTTGGAAGATGAGTCTATTCCTGTGAAATCACAAATACATAAGACAATGGGAGATGAGTAAGAAGAGATAAGAAAAGGGGAAACCCGCGAGTCACTTAGTCGAGTCAGTTTATGGTACGAGGAAAGAAAAGAACGCAGGGCAAACAAAAAGAAAAAGCGAAAGTGCACATCTACGTATTTATATACTGCTCATATGGAGCTATTTGCCTACCTACCTCGGACCGCCATACGTCTTGACATAGCTCCAAAGTCATCAACGAAGCTACTACCGAATCCTCCACTCCCGCTCGCGTCGAGCTGCATCCTTCACCTAGACGCAGGGGCGTAGTATTCAACGCAAATCAGGGTCTCGGGACTGGTAGCTTAGACTGATAGCTTAGACTTGGCTTTGCTGCAGATCGGAAAGCGCCTGATGCGGATGCATAGAAGAAAAAGCGAGATCAAGTCCGCTGGTCACCGATAGGAGATACTTAGAAGGATGTAAGTGATGAGGTAAGTGGTGGCACAAGATTTGTAGCTGCGTAGTAGAAAAGGAGGGGAGTTCCCAGTAAAAAGGACCCAGTTAGAAGGCTCAGGATGGGGTCTCAAGGGTCTAAAGCACCTAGACCTGCCGCAAGCTTCCCCACGGTATGGTGCAACGAGCCGCTAAAATTGTCTTTACTTTACCGGAGCCCGCCGACTCCCCTGAATCCTATGGCCGTCTCCTACCGCACATCGGTACCCAGCTAACCCCCCCTGTTTCCTCTTAGCTTATCTTTCCTCGAACGACTATTTGAGCTCGCTGTCCTACGTAATTCCACTGAAGACTAATAGTCTTTCTTTGTTGATCGTCTCGATCTTACCCGCACTACCGCAACTATCTTGCTCGATACTGAGTCGGTAGGGTGTGGTCTAGATGTCAAAATCTTGATGGCATCTTGGATTGATGTCATTTCGAGAAGATTATTCGAGCGCACCCACCCATCCACGAAGTCGACGATCTATCTCTAGATGCACGACGAGTGGCAATTGTGATGGAGTATTAGAAGAATTCGCCAGAGTAGAGAGCTTCTATCTATACTAGTCCTCGTTGGCGCGAAGAGAAATCCTGATGACGAGACTTTCTTGTGTGGTAGGTTTTGCCCCATTAGCAGATAACTAGGGATAAGTTATCATTGTTATAGCTAATGGCAACCTCTCGACTTAAATCTGTACTAAACCGCCAAGAAGGATACATCAAGAATGCCGTCTTCTCTTGACTACCTAGGTAGCGAATGAATCTATGGAAATGGTTTAGTACGAGATTGTAGTCACTAGCGTTTGTATCTAACTTCCCGTGAAGGGGTGAATGACTCTAAAAAGCTCCTAAAACAATAGGTATTGCTCCTCGATTGGCAAGTGTACCGACCCCGTCTTTAAACTCTTATAGCTGCTTCGATAATAGATATATCAAAAACTCGCTTCTCTATCCCCCGTGGAGAATCGCCGTCCAAGTCAACGTTAAGTCATGGTAAGTTATGTGAGGGCTAAATTTAGCATCGTGGAGGCTGAAAATAGTTATGTGGGTTCGATGAAGTGAGGCCATCTATTATGTTGCTGACGCCAACAACACTTCAATTTGGTCGATTATATTCTCACACTTCCCTGTATGACAATGTTTATAAACCCTGCGAACGTTTCCTACCTGCGACTGAATGATCTTAGTTAGATGATCTACCTATTTGTAGGAACGTGAGCTGACTCTTGCCATCAAATATCTATTTTCTCCTTGCAAGCTATCCTATACCAACTTCCTATTCTAGGCTTGATATGATGTCAACGCTCCTGAATATCATCTCGTTCGCTTGTCTTTTCTCGACACATTGAAGGTTCTTTGGAGCACCCAGTGTCTAAATGTAACTATCGGTCAGTTTTAGGGGCTGGATTTGTATGAGTACTCCGTGGCTAATTCGCGGTTGACCTTGTATCGAGGGTCACATTCGACGAAGCAACGTCAGCTCTTCGCTATGGACATATATAAATATCCAAGGCGTCGATGTAGAACAGAATGACCTACTTAGTTCCAGTCCAGACCTAACCTAACGTTCCTACTATACCACATACCGAGGAACTTAAGCAACCCTCTCGCCATGTATATCTCAAATATTACAACACTCGCGCTTTTAGTGCCCTGCGTTTTAATCTCTGCCGCCCCGGTCTTCAAGAATCAAGGGACGACGAAAGGTTGGGACGGGACCAACCACGAGCACAAAGGCACCGTGACTCAGGTCGACGATCAGTCATACAAACCGGACTCGTCAATCAAGATGGTCCAGAAATATGACTCTAGCTACAGCGGCAGATATCACTCGGAAGTGTATAAGACAGACGTCTATAAGGTCGGCGATGAAGGTTATTACGGCCTCGCCTTTAGATTGGATCCGGACTGGGATGTCTCTCACGGGCAGACGTTCAACATCGCGCAGTTTATCAGCAACTTGGAAGACCATCCCGATAACAGGTGCAAGGACGATTGGATTCCCTCGATGATGATGTGGGTCGAGAAGGACCAGCTCCGCATCCGCAGCAAGGGCGGCGACATGTGCCATAGCACACTGAAAGAGTATACGATCGGGACGGTGAAGCCTGGCTCCTGGCATCGCGTCGTCCTCCAGGCCAAGTGGGAGAGTGGCAACTCGGGATACTATAAGGTCTGGCTCGACGGCGAGGAGGCCCTAGAGCGATCCAATATCGTCACGACGTACAGAGACGACCAGAAGAAGTACGGATTCCAGTTCCGCGCCGGCTTGTATGCGAACGGCTGGCATGACGACAAGCACATGGAGGGCAGCCAGGGCACGAGACAACTCTGGATCGACGAGGTTGGCTTCGGAAGCAAGTACGAGGATGCGGATCCTGGAGAGAAGTGATCTTCTTGTGAAGTAAGGTGTTCGAGAGATAGTTCTCTTGTTTGACATTATGATATTTCCAAGTACATATTTGATACCTTGTATATTTCAAGAAAACTTCTAAAGTTCTGCTTCGTCAACAAATCCCATATTTGCGCCTTGAGGCATTGTTTAAAGGAACCTTGAGAAGTGAAGATATATCGACTGTTATTAAACAATCCACAAGTTGATTTCAGGATTGTTCCCATACCTCATGGTATTGATAAGAGATGAATAGGTACCTTATTGTCATAACAATATGTATCTGACAATAATAAAGATTACCTATCGAAAAGTGTAAAGTTATACTAAAGTGTTGCACCAATCGCACAAGACTGCGGCGGTACGAAGATACGACGCTAACAACTCCCACATCCTTGTCTCTCTTGGCAATTGGTCCAGGCGGCCGCAGTTCAACCCGCCGTACTTCGTACCTAAACGCTACAGTACCTACATGAACACTTCAGAACCTCAACAACTTATGCTATGAGACATGACAACCCACTTCGGCTTTCTGTGCCTCCTCAATCGCTCTTAAATCTTTCTTGCAACTTTGAATGCCATCATATTGACGACTGATCTTTTAGAAAAACCCACTGTGTCGCCTTCTTGATCGAGAACACAAGCCGCTCGTTACAGTCTGATACGTCTAAGTTGTCACGGTACAAACACACCCCATTCGCCCGACCAGACATTCGCTTCCCTCCATGAACGGCGCTGCGGCGTTGTCCCAGACGGTGGGCATTTGGTCGGGTCTGCCACCATGCTGAGCAGCTCCGCGACACCGACTCAGAAGTCGTTGGCCGCACAGTCCACACATTCCGTGAACTCCCCAGTCCCAGCTTCGCGACCGAGCTTCGATCGTGATGGCAGCCTGCAGCCACCCGGCACCTCCACCAATGCTGCCCGAAATATGTCCTCTTCGGGCGCGTCCTTCGCCCCGAGGGGTTCCTCCCTGAACCCGAACCAACCTCCGGGTAGTTTTAGCTCAGAGCTACGCCAGACGATGCAGTCGAGGGCAGGTTCCAGGACCGAAGTTTATGCCCTGGATAAGCTGGATGAGGACGACGAGTCTATCACTGAGAACACCCTTAATGCGCTAAAGGACTCTCTGAATCGCGAGATGAAGATTAAGGAGGGAAGTGAAAATATGCTGGAAGCGTTGAATGCGAAAAAGGCGAAACAGACCAAAGAACAGCGCCAAAGGGTGGAGGCCGAGCTCACAGCGTCGAATACAAGGATAAAAGAGTTAAAGCAGAAGATCACCGATGCGCAACGTTCCAAAGGAGTGCCTAGTACGCCTACGAGGAACCGAAACGAAGGTTTGTTGCACAACAACGGTCTGCGATCGCCCCCGAGCGCATCTAGGAGCGGCGCTGGCTCCGACTTTGACGAGCCGACAGAATCCCCTACCTTCACGCTCGCAGAAATATTACAAGCTCTAGAGGTCGAGGGCCTGACCCCTGAATACTACGTCGAGCGCGCCAACAACCTTGTAGATCTTTTCAAGAGGCACCCTACACTCAAGTATGACTTGGTGTGGTCCGTCTTCGGAGAGAGAATGCAGGTCATGTTGCTCGGCGGTAGTAGGGAAGTTGTGGCGGCAGGATATCGAATGTTACGATACGCTATTTCCGATATGGCGTCCCTCAAGAAAATACGTGGTCTGAACACCGACTTCATGGTGGTTGTGTCTCTTGCCAAGGATCGCAAAGCCGATGTGGAACGCGAGCAGGCCCTCAAGTTCGTTCGTGCGTTCCTTGATGTAAAAGATGGCGTTCGTGAGGTGTCAAGAGCAGTGGTTAGGACTATCGCGGCTGTTGCCGAGCAGGTTGAAGACCGGCTACGGCCCATCTGTATAGAGACTCTCGCTGAGATTCTCTTGCGAGATCCCGCACTCCTCGTAGCGTCCGGCGGCATGATACCGCTATCAGAGGCTCTCGCTGAAGGTACTTATAAGTCTCCGGAGTCGCTATCCTCAGCCTTCCTCTATCTACTGGATGCGCCGCACACACGGAAGTATCTACGGGCTGGGTATGAATTAGAGGTTTTGTTTACGGCTTTCACCGATGCCTTATTCACGTACGAGGGGGTCGTCAAACAAAACTCCAAAGCAATCACCTCTGCCTTAAAGAGCTGGTCCGGCCTTATGACCCTGTCTATGTACAATTTCAGAGCGATTGGCTCCTTGATATCCAGTTTGATGCTACCAAATCCGACAATCAGGGATACCGTAGTAGAGTTGCTATATTCCCTCCTTCGTATAAAACCCCCGGCATGGGCTACATCATACCTTGCCGGGCGACGCCTGACAACATATGGAAGAGTGACGACGTTGAAGACTTCAACAACGAGCAAAGAGGAAACCGTGTACGAGGATGACGGAGCAGAGCAAAATTTCGTGGAGCATTATACAGCGCTGCTCTTGGCGATATTCATCAAAGCAGGGATGATGCCCAACCTGCTCCAAGTCGCCCAAGACACTGATGACCCTATGTTGAAGCGAAAAACTACTTTACTCATTGGAGAAACCCTGAAACTTGCGAGCAGAATTCTCCCCCCTTCTTGGAGTAGTGAACTTCAACTGCTACCGGAGCTATTCGCAGCTGCCTCGCAGTTCGGATATGAGGCGCGCTTCAACGCGACCGGAATCGTCTATCAGATCAGCAGTGTGAGCCGGACACTCTATCGATCGTCTTCATCGGGTTATGCTGCTGGCTACCTCCCTTCTAGTAGCATGCTGGAGAATTTAGGCCGTGCGGAAGAAACTCCCAAAGCTAATTCTTTAGTTAATACTGACGACGCCACATTCCGTCAGTTGTTGATAGACTCTGGGGTCCTCGGACATTCAAATCCTTCAAAATGGAACTGGGATGTCGTCCTTAAGATAATTGAAGGCCCATTGATGAATGGTAAGCGTTTGGAGGAGGCCATAAAGGCATCGAAATTCGCGAAAAGACTCGTAGGCTTCTATCGGCCTTTCAAGTTTAAATTCTCGGAGATCAAGAGTACGCGGAACACTCAAAAGTATGTAAGGGTCGGCTGCGCCCTGATCCACACGCTGCTACAGACGGCTGAAGGGACAAAATACCTCGTGGATAACAAGTTGTTGAGGCAGATTGCTGAATGCGTGGCTCAGTGTGATCCGGTAAGATTGCTCATATTCAAATCCCTGCATGCAGGTGTACTTACCGTTATTTATAGACCAGCGGTCTTACCGCGCAATACCCAGTGTTCTCTAGAGACCGCCTTACCGACACGCTATGTGGTGGTTATTTTCCCATACTCGGTGTCTTGAGTGGCGACCCCAAAGGGTTACAGATGCTTGAGAGATGGCGAATTTTCAACATGATGTATCACATTGTCGATTTTAAGCAAAGGCCGGATCTCATCAAGTTGCTCCTCGCCAATCTTGACTATAGTCTTCAGGGACATCCGCGTGTACTATTGTCGAAGGCTCTGACGGCCGGTACGAAAGAGATGCGAATACACGCGACTAACATGCTTAGGAAGTATGCCACAAGGCAGCGTATTACACCAACAGGCCAGATCATCTCGGACTCTAAATGGGCAATCCAACTACTTGTCACACAGCTTTACGACCCAGAAGTCGAGGTTTGCGCCACGGCCGTCAAAATCCTTGAGAAGGCATGTAACAGCAAAGCCTTGTTGGAATACATAGTGGAATGTCGTCCTGCACTTGACCACCTCGGCGAGATCGGGGCCCCCCTATTACTCCGATTTTTGTCTACGTCCATCGGTTATCATTATCTGGATGGTCTAGACTACATAAGCAATGAGATGGACGATTGGTTTCTCGGCCGCAATGATAACTATGTTAGCTTGATCGAGGCTAGCTTAGCGCGCTCCTTCATCGACACTCACGAAGACCAACCGCATCGTCTTAGCATCTACGAGGATGATTTGGACACCGACCAAGATAATCATGTGCCGCCTCACTTCTATCGCGAGTTGTCGCGCACAAAAGAAGGCTGCAAGCTCCTCGAAGACAAGGGCCATTTCGAAGAGTTCGCCTCGACTATCAGGGAATACGGAATGCAGTCGGAAGACCCTGAACTCATCACAAAGGTTAAGGGTTGCTTATGGGCAGTGGGCAATGTCGGTTCTATGGAACTTGGCGCTCCGTTCTTAGAATCGACCGATGTCGTGGAGCATATCGTTAAGATCGCAGAATCCCACGACGTGATGAGTCTCCGGGGTACCGCCTTTTTTGTCTTGGGTTTGATATCAAGATCTACGCACGGACTGGAGATACTCTCCGAACATGGCTGGGAATCAAACACCACGCCCCTTGGAATATCGTTGGGACTCTGTGTTCCTTCAGATCTTTCGAAACTTTTCTCGTTTAAGCCTTGGAAGCACGAGATACCCGCGACTGTCACGCTTCTAGATACCCAGAAAACGATCCTGGAACCACCGCCCGTGGAGATCAAGGAAGACGACGAGACCAACCAGCGCATATTGGAGCTCATGGCCGAGCTGGGCAATATGGTGCTCTACAAAAAGGCCAAGGTCGAGCTGTTCCAGCTACGACATAAAAAGGTACCGGGATTCCGGCAACCTGCCCTGTTCCGCAAGGTCTTGTCTCTACTAGAGTGCCACCATTACAGGTTGCCGGACCGGCACCTGGTCATCGAACTGTTCGACAAGAGCGTCCTGCGACACATCGTCTACGGCGAGGAAAGCAGCGACGAGTCCGCAACCAGCTCCGGAGACGAGCAGAGGACGGAACGGCAGAGGAGCATCAGCGATCCGGCCGACGTGGAGAGGATAACGGCAAAGGTCCAGAAGGCCTCGATTTAGCGACGAAGGGCCCTGTGACTTACTGACTGACTGACTGACTGGGGTTGCGGACGACAAATTTGTACTTGGATACAAACGAACTACTAAGTGTCTGTTTTTTAAACATGACCAACGTGTAAGAATATAAGACGCGACATGACATTTGACATAGTTTATTGCGCTGCGCATTGGGGGAGAGGGGAGGGCTTTGCATACTGGTTGGGGGGTGAATGGCTGGGGTGTATGGTCGTGGCCGTCTCAAACAGACGTATTGCGATCTGAATGTACTATTACTACTCTCCCTTCCCCGTCCTCTCCCATTCTTGAGAGATGGTCGGGTGCTAGGGGTTGACGTGGCACACGGGATTTGCAGCTGTGTTATCCTCATACATTCCGTTGTTGGCCGGGAGCATTTGGGGGGGTTTCATCAGTTCAGGCGTACGTATCCCTTACACGACTGGGCGTTCTGGCGTGGAGGCCTCATCATGAGGGACGAGGAAATATCAAAAGCACGTGTGTACATTGAAAGGAAAGGAATGCAAAGACACTATGACATGATCTCCTGGATTTGATTTTGCGCTTTTGTGACTTTGAAAGTGAAATTGCTTCGAACACAATGACTTCGCCAAGCATCGTGGTAAAGTCAGCCTTCCTCACTCAGAAGCACGATGAGATGTTTAGATAATCGTAGAACTTTTTGTTTACCTAACCTATACGATACGGGACTTTACCGTCCAGCCCTCAGAAAAATCAAGCTTCTAGCCGCACACCGATGCAGCTTGGTTCAAGGATTATATTTGCATATAATAATTGAGGGCCCGCGTCTAGTTGCAACGAGTTGAACGCAAGGGTATCAACATTGTGCCTCCCGCTCTCTACTCGTCATCGTCATCGTCCTCCTGGTCTTCCTCCGATGCCTTAGCTTCGGCTCTAGCCCGCACCCACTCGGCCGCCTTAGCGCTGACCTTCTCCCTGCTCTTCGGGTCGCCGTTTTTCTCCTCCCAGTCGGCCCAGCGCTTGAACCACTTCTTGGCGGCACGCGCCTTCAGGCCTTTTACCTTGGTGGCGCGCTCGAAGACGTCGCGCACGGCCGCCTTATCGGCGCCGGGGACGTCCTCGTGGTCGAGTAGCTGGTTCCACAGGTCGAAGCGCTTCGGGTACATCGAGAATAGACCCTCGAATAAGGTCCGGCCTAGCTCTGGGGTCCGGTTAGGTGAGTTGAACTCGAGCGCGGCGAGCTTGGTCATTAGCGAGAAGTGAGCATGCTTCGGCAGTGCCTGTGTGGCGCGTGGCAGGAGGGCTCGCGCGCGGCTCGCCTGGTTTCGGACGGCGTGCAGCCAGTGCGCGTAGTTGTACCAGACGTCGGGCGAGCTGGCCCCGAACTTCTTGACAAGAGTCTGGAAGAGTTCATCTGCTTTCTGTATTACTGTTAGCTTCGGTATGTACGGAAGGAAGATCAAAATGTGGCTAACCTCAGTCTTGTTCTCTTGGATGTAGATGCTTGCTAAGCGCTGGTAAACCTCCTGCTGGTCGTTAACTTGGCAAGCACGTCTGAAGACTTCGTCGACGCTGTCTTCGTTTCCAAATCGAACCTCGAGGTTGAGATATGCAATCCAGGCGTTGAGTTTCTCTGTCTCTTCGATGCTTGGAATGGTTGTAACGGCACGCTCAGCTACTTCACGAGCCTTGGCGAGTTCGCTGACTTGCATCTGGTGAGCCATGTACTCGATCCATAATGCAGACGAGTTGGGTTGGCGATTGAGAAGTTGTTCGTAATCGACAGCTGTCCTTGGACCAAACGCATCTAGATCGCCGCTCCTATCTACTTCGATTTGCGGCTTTCTTCGTTTCTTCTTCTTTTGCGCTGCTCCCGCGTCTTCATCTGCATCATCATGGGCGTCATTTCTGTCAAGCGCATTGACAGACCAGTCGAACCCGCCAGCATCCAGAGGAGCGATTCCGTCGGTCTCCTCGTCCACCATCTTAGTGTCGTCATCATCGGTCGCGGCATCAGAATCATTATCAGTTCCCCTAATAAGTATAGAGGCACCAGCGTCCTCCATTTCTTCGTCGCCGTCCTCGCCGTCTTCATCCACGTTGTCTAAGAGTGTAGCACCGGCATCATCGTCATCTTCATCAGTACCGTCAACAACCATGTCGTCTTCCTCGAAGTATGAAGGTTTCAGACCGAAGTTGATCCGCTTCTTCTGCTTATCAAGCTTCAGGATGATGGCCTTGACCCTATCACCCTCATTGAAGAGCTTTCGTGCATCTTCGACACGCTTCTCAGCCATCTCGCTGCGGTGACATAAGCCGCTGACGTTCGCAGAGCCTTCAATGACGACGAATGCGCCGAACTCCTCAACTTTTCGTACTTTGCCTGCGACTACTTGGCCTTCCCGAAGGTCCGAGTAGTTGATAAGCGGGACATAATCTTTGGTGACAACGGAAGCTTTGAGGCTCATCTGTAAATGGCCCGTGGTAGAATCGACCGAGATCACTCGGCCCTTTACAAGCTGGTCGACCTGGTATTCATCTTTCCAGTCCTTGAGGAACCTATCCGAAAGATCGGAAATCTTGACCATTGCCGTAACGTTTCCACCGAGACTCACGAATAACCCCTTGTCGGAAACGTTCTTCACGAAACCTCGAATCACGTCTCCTAGACTGATTTTGGATGCTTGGGTGATTTCGCGATCCTTGATGGGCAGAGAAGAGTTAAGTACTCTAGAGGGTCGGGTTGAGAGCCGGATTTTCTTATTACTCTTATCGACTTCGACAACTGAGACTCTGATGACATCGTTCTTACTGTAAGATAGCGTATTTGATTCGTCGTAGTCATCGCTAATGTCGATTAAGTGAACCGGACCAGAAACACCGTCGCTGAGTTGCACGATGATCTGCCGTTCATTGAGCTTTGTGATTCGACCAGGAAGAACCATGCTCTGCTTGATAGTTTCCCAAGTAAGATTCGATGACGAGCCAGTAGAGCGCGCCGAGAGGTCGAGACGGCCTTCGGCGGCACTGACCGTTAGAACGCGAACTCGTAGCGCTGACCCAATTGGGAAACTTGATGCCAAGTTCTCAAGTTGGGATACATCGTCAGATATTTCCAAAGTGTTGATCCTGCCCCTGACATTGGGCGAGAGGGTCACCCAAAGGAAATTCTTCTCGACATTGTTGACGAAGCCAAGATGGGTAGAGCCCGGTTCCAAGCTGTCATATGACAAAACCTGTGGAGCATCTTTCTTCAGGTCGCTTGGTTTGGCGGACAACTCTAGGACTGAATGAGTCGATCGGTGCGTTATTGGTAAGAAGCGATGATTCTTGGCATCGTGGACACCTAATATTCGAACAGTAATTATGCTGTTTAATCGGAAAGTACTCAAGGGCGACTTCGAATTTGAAATTCTATCCCAAGAATCAAAAACTTGAGAGACATCCACACGGCCCTGTACGTTGTCAGAAAGCTTGACGTTTAGCTGCGTACTTTTGACTGATGTGATTTTCGCCTTTGTGATTTTCCCTATGACGAAGTCATCCATTGACGAGATTGTCTCATCCACAGGGTTTTCAATCGTATTCACCGAGGCTGCCGAAGTGTCGGTTTTCGAGCTTCTAACTTCCTCAAATGAAGATGAGGCAACAACAATTCTGCTGCGATCTCTGCTGAAAGAATCAATCTTAACGAGTATCGGTTGGTATTTTTCTAGCCCGAAGTCCACCTTCTTCTGGTCTTCTTGTGATAATTTCGACTTGGGTAGTAAGGCGGTAAGCTGGCCACAGAACTGAATAAATGCTGCCGTGGGAGTGATGTTTCTAACGAAACCTTGTCGAAGCTCACCGACTTTAGCTTCCTCTAGAGATGTTAGAAGCTTGCCGTCCTGACTGGCTTTGATGAGGCTAGGTTTCTTTGACAATGCTATGTGTCGGCGCCCTTCATTCTTGTCTAGGACCACGAGATCGTTGAGGGTTTGCCCAACGTGGACGTGTTTCAAAGCAGATTGGCACTTGTTTGGTCGATCGGCTAGCTGCCATACTGATAACACGGCCTTCAATGAACAGTCAACTAATTCAACGAAAACATCGTCTTCAGTCTTCTGCACAACTTTAGCAGAGACAATATCTCCAAGCTTAAGTTTCTTGAGCGCATTTTGCTTGTCGAGACCGAACGCGGACGGGTCTTTGCAGGAAATGAAGAGCTTTTGCGCCTCAGCGTCGAAGTTCAAGACATGGACGCTAACGACCTGACCAACTCGGAAATGCTCCTTTGGATCCCGAATGTATGCCTCGCTCATCTCTGAAACTGGCAAAAACCCTCGGAGGGAGCCGTAGAACTGTATAATAGCGCCGTTGGCGAGCACCTTGATAATCGTACCGGGAATCTGCATGCCCACGGCGACCTCTTTGAAGGATTTCACCGGGACTGCCTCGGAGTTTACGAGCGTCTTCTTCAGCGTGAGTTTGACTTGTCGTTTGATCAGATCGGTTGAAAGCACCCGGGCTTTGACCTTGAGACCTTCTCGGAATTTCTTCTCTGGATGCTGCAGCCGAACATCTGCCAGGTGCATTTCTGGGACAAATCCAACAATACCCTCCGCAAGTTTAACAAGTAAACCACTGACACCCTCTTGGTTTACAAGCAGCTTTTCAATTTCCCCATTGACAACTTCACCGACGGGGATATCTTCGATCCGCAGGAATGGTTGCTCTAGGATGTGTTTCTCGAACGATAAGTGGAACATGCCATCGATAGCATTGTAACCCACTACCCGACCACGGTGTACAGAGCCTGTTTTGAAAGGACCAGAAGACTCGGAGAGCATATCGATCTTGCCATCTTTAACCCTAGAGATATGCACAAACCCAGGCACTCCCTCGACGCCCACGTCAACAAATAAGCCGATCTCTGAATCTACCTTAGTGACGGTGCATTGCTCTACCACCGATGATATTGAGAGAGCTTCTGAAGGCAACTTATTCGAAGGGGCTAATTTTGATCTGAGGGACACCACGTGGTCCAGTAGTGAAATACCCAGCTTCGGATCTTTAGCCGTCGGGAAGTTACAGATGATGCGAGCCTTGTACTTCTTCCCGATTTTATACTTAGATTCCAGATCTAAAGCTTTAGGACCAAGACCAGAATGGATCAGATCAGCGGTGACGTCCAACGAGCCCATGACTTTGCCCAGTATTCCACGATTGGTGATATCGGATACCATGAATTCCACGGCGGACCCTGGCAAGAATGTATTGATCGTAGTCGCCTCTGACGCAAAGTTCTGAGCTCTTCCAATCTTCTTTGAAAGAGTGGTCAATTGCGCGACCTTGCCGTTGGCACTCTTTCCTGTAACGAGGCATAAAAGGACACTTCCGGGCTGCATTTGAGAATCGGGGATATCTTCAGCCAGTTCTTTTCGGGGTAAGAATCCACGGAGATCCGAATCGGCTAAGCCAAATTCCATAACGAAACCATGGTCCTCAGCGCTGGTTACTGTAGCCATAACAGTGCAGTTTACAACAACATCTTGACTGGACAGGCCCGTGTTGGCGAGATCTGGACGCAACGACAATTCAATGTGTCTCTTGGGTTTGACAGAAGCAGCGGTTGACTCCTCGATTGTTGACGTGACATAGGCACGGAGATACTGGCCGACTTTGAATATACTCTTCAAATCTAGGCCATCATCTCCGCCGTCCTCATCCCCATCATCAGCTGCTTCGGCTGCTATCTTCTCGTTCAGGGCGTCTGAGATAGCGGTGATTGACACATGGCCAGAGAGATTGTTAGGTAGAGCAATGACAATTCCCAAAGAGTTGATTTCGGCGACCTGGCCGAGAACTAGAGAACCCTTGACTAGCCGCTGGAGTAATTGTTAGCAATGAAGAAGAGTAGTAGGGCATGATCGTGACCTGGAACTAGCCTTGTAATTGAGACTCTGAACCTTTGCAGCTTCTTCACTATTCTCAGTTTTTCCACTTTTCCCATCCCTCGACACCTTAGACTTCTTCTTTTTGGAAGCTCGGTCTGGCTTCACAGACTGTCCAGACTCTTGCTCAAAGAGAACATCTTGCTTTGCCTGGACTGAAATCTGCTTGTACTCGAGCGGTGTGAGTACGCTACCGCCTCCACGAGGAAATAGGGGCTCTTCCTCCTTCAGGCGCGAGACTGTGGATGCGCTGGCAGGTTTTGAACTCGAGGTCGACTTCGCATCAGTCTTAGTAGGTGCCTTGTCGGATTTGGATCGTTTCGACGGGCGCGAGTCGCCGTGCACCTTTGATGCTTTTGAAGTTGTCAACGCCCCAGGGACATCTTTTCTCTTGAGGGAGCTCATGATCTCATGGCGAGGCAGTTAGTTCACTGGCGTGTTTGGGTGGAATTTCGGAAATCTGTCTGAAGATTTTAATGGTGAACTGATTCCTCTAGGAACTTCAATTCGATTGTCTGCCCAGATAACTTTTTTTTCAGCTGTAGCCGCTTATCGATTGCCGATAAGCTTAGGCACAGACAATCAGACAGTGTCGGTATCACGGCGATTAGAGGGCAGGAGGGGCCGGATCATGCACAATCTGCACCCCCACCCTTTTGCAGAGCCCCAGTTGGTGCACGTTGCTTGGATTGAGCTAAGGGACTAGCGTTCCACCGTCCCGCACTACAGCTGTCGCTCCGAGGCTCGAGGTAGGTGCATATCTCACTGCCTAACTCTATGTCGTTATCAGGTGCGACGCAATACATTCATCAGTCTTACAAGTTACAACAAAAGTTGGTCACGAAATTTCCTTCTTCCCATGGAGCTATAAGCTTTGTATTTTAGATGAATAAACTCAATTATGAGTCCCCGGAAGCGTGCTAGACCAAATCCCTCTGCCGAGGAGAATAATAATGCTAGCTTACCCGCGACATTACCATCACAGGTCAGCAGTATTCTTGCGTCACAGGCCTCTGCAGCTTCAAGCCAGTCGATGCCGCCCACGAAACGAGATAGCTCAAATGCATCCACATCCGCAAAAACCGGTGACGGGAAGCAGGTCTGCGCTCTACTAGATAACATAATCGTATATTAAGACCAGCTACTGACCAAAGTGTGTATTTGTCGTAGGTCCGCAAGTCTCGGAGCTGGTACGGTTCCTGGCCGCGAGCGCCCAAGTCCTCTGCCTCAACCCAAGTCTCACACCAGACTATCATGGGCGGCACACTACGTCCCAGCGCTATTCCCGACTTCAGTCGCTTTGAGTCTAAGAAGGATGATGGTCTTGGCGACCCCGATGGCCAATCCGTAAGAACGCTACCTAAGATATCTGAGACGGGCGTCCGGTCCGAGCAAGACGACAATAAAGCCATAGGCACACCTCCGGAAGCGAATAACGCTGAAGGTGATGGTGGAAGTGATGTGCCAAAAGACTCAGGGAACCTTGAAACGGCTACGAGCAACGGCGAGACTCAACCCTCGACAGAACTCTCGACAGAAACTATGCAGCGGCCACAGACCTCTTCTGGTTGGTTGGCGTGGTTTGGTAGATCACCACCAGCGCCAGAAGCGGGCGTATCAAAGGACAAGAATGTGGAAACCGAACCTCCTAACGAGCCTGGAAATTCGCAGTTAGATACGGCCCAGCAACCTTCTTCTGAGCCTGAACCCGCACCAGAAGAGGATACTAAATCTACCAAGCCAACAAGCTCCTGGTTTGGACTTTGGTATTCATCGGCCGCGCCTGTGACGCCGGATAACTCTGCGCAAACGGCACCCGATGCGATACCGATTCAAGAATCTGTTACCAAGGAGACTCAGGACATAGTTATGGAAGATGCTCCACAATCTAGGCCTGTAGAAGCAGGCCGGCCTTCTGGTAGTTCAACCTGGGCCTTTTGGTCTAGAGACACGGGCAAAAAGGGCAACGCGAAAGCGACCTCTGCCTCAGAGCCTGGCGAACTGGCTATTATCGGCGATGGTTCTGAGGCGAATCCGAGACGCTCGACTAGTATCGAGCTTAACGGAAATCCCACATCTGTGAAGGAACCCTCACTCAAGGCCCCAAAAGAGATACCGGTCAAGGCGGTTTCATCTAAGACGAATAAGAGAGTGCGACCTCAGTCTATGGATATAGATGAGCCGATACCAAGACCAGATACTCCCCAGTCGGACACATCTACGAGAACCGCGCCCGCAAAATCGGCTGCTCCAGCTTCAAGCAAATCTACACAGAATCTACTCCTACCTTCGTTTCGTAGTACATATCGGATGAAGGACAACCCATCTATAATCAAGCAGATTACGCAGCTACTACTGCGGACCCAGCAGCCCCCTGCGAACCACGTATTTCTTGTTAAAGAACCGCCAAAAATAAAGAAAGCCGTCGCCATTGGTATACGTATGTCGCATTGTCATTCATTTCATATGCATTTCCGTCTTTCCTCATGTGGTAGAGAAAATATCGTGGATAGCAGGTCTTTCGGCTTCTATACAGGTGCTAACAATTACTAGATGGTCTTTTCCCGGCGTCATTCCTTCGACCAATGATAGGCCAACCCACGGGGACTTCAATCCGCTTTGCAAATCATTGCGCTGAGGCTATACGGCGATGGGCGGATAGTCATGATTGCAACGATTGTGAGATTGAGAAGATTGCTCTTGAGGGCGAGGGCAAGATTGCAGAAAGGGTCGACAATCTCTGGAAGCTTCTCCTGAATTGGATCGAGCACATCCGTGGTGCCGACCTTATCGTTCTAGCCTGCCATTCTCAAGGAGTTCCTGTTGGTCTGATGTTACTCGAGAAATTGATAAGTCTGGGGATCATCACCCGCTCTAAAATCGGCGTCTGCGCCATGGGTGAGTGATTCGTCTATGTTATAGCTCACATGGTATTGGTTACTGATCAGGACAATCAGCTGGGGTGTCACTTGGGCCATTCCCCGATTACAAGTCTGGCATGGGCAGTGAGTATCCCCAGAATCTTCTTTTGGGCGGTGACTCCCGAGACTTTGCGTGACTTATCGTTGCTAACTCTGGACGGTGGTAGTGCTCATGGGATCCGCTGCCGAGCTTTGGCAGTTTGCAGACCCTGAAAGTGAGATATCCAAGAGATACCAACACGCACTCGAGGTGGTTGTCGGTTATGGCGCTCGTGTCACGGTAAGTCAAGATTTCAGGCGCCATTTCACTTCCACATATTGACGATAACGAATGCTGACTGCTGTAGTACATTGGCAGTATCGACGACCAACTAGTTCCCATGGAATCGGGGATATATGCGCCGGCATCGCACCCCTATATTTATCGCGCCGTATTCATTGATGGCCGTGTCCATGCTCCAGATTTCATCGCCCATCTAGTCGGATTTGCACTAAAACTTCGGAATCTGGGTATATCTGATCACGGTCTCATTCGTGAGCTCTCTGTGCCCCTTGCCGGGAGTCTTTATTCGGGAGAGGGCCATTCGAGACTCTACGACGACAATCAAGTCTACGAGTGAGTCTTGCTGCGAATTAATTCTTGGGCACTGCTAATATGCTATAGCCTGGCAATATCGCATGCGCTCGAGACAACCAACGTATCGAGTGTCCCCTGTCGAATTCAGAAGCAAGAGAGGTTGACGAATCCTAACCCCTTTCTGTTACCTTGGACTATGCGTGGATTATTAGAAGAGGAATTTGTAAAGACGGAACTGTACTCAGAGACGGCAGAATTGCTAAAGCAATTTGATAATTGGTTGCCCAGCACTAAGGCGCTGAAAGACGTCAAGTATAGATTAGAGGCGGTTCGGTCCAAACTTTAGCATTGACAAAGACTACAACTGTTTAGATATGGGGAATTAACGACTTTGATTTTCTTCGGGGGTTAGGGCCGGTTATTGGAAGCATTCAAGGAGTTACACGGTCCGGCTTTAGGCAATACATGAAGGACATTATGGGGGACTGAGAAACTGGTGAGAATGTATTATGTTTCCGATGCACATATACCTAGCATGCGATCCCTAAGTTCGCTGGAGTTGAGAGAAGGGTTATTGACTCAGGGACCTTCGCGATTCGAACTGAAATGGATCCCTACGTATTAAGATGAACAGGTCCATTTGATTGAGCGGGACAGGAGTAACCGAAGTTTGCTCATTTTATATAATATTCATTTGAATGGTAAGACAATCAATGTATAAAAGTTAGACGGTGAGCGCTCGGACTTGGGAGAAATTTGAAATTTGTTATATTAAAGCGAACTTCAATGTTGTCCTTTGAGGATAAGGGTACTCTTACAAGGTTGACGGTGACAGTGACAGTGACGGTGACAGCGACAGCCCCAGTACAAGTTAACCTTAACTGCCTTAATAATACTTCGTACAGCAGGTACAGTAACCATCCCAGGTTAGCGTGCGATTTCCACCAATGCGGCTGCATTGTGACATTGTGACGTGCATTACCCGTCCAATCCTATTTCTCCCTATCACAGCCTCGAGCCTCTTACACTATCTCCCATATTATCAACGATATACCATTCTTTCCGCCGGCGACACAGCTCTCATAATTACCGGCGACTTAAGCTATTGCTCACTTGACTAATAGCTATTTACAGGTCCACATACGCACGCACTTAGAACGGGGTCGGATTCGAGGGACAAAGCTATTTCTGTCTTTGCAGACATCCTTCTGGTGCGCAGCGAGATGGGACCAGCGCCCGTTCCCAAGACTCGAATGATGCAGGAAGCGCAAGCATTCGACGCGACAATGTGAGGATCCAAGAGAAGACTAATATTATCATGAATCTATGCTAATATCCTATTCTTCAAAAGCTAGCAACGCGGGACGCGCCTTGCTTGCAGTGTCTTCGGTATGGCGCTGTTTAACCCGACCTTCATCTTCGGAATCCTCGTCCTTCTGTACCTGTCGTCCTTTGTCATATTCGCAGTACTTCGCATACTCACCGGCATATCCATACAGCGGATTGGATATTTCTCACTACGACGACTAGCTTATACCCCTAGAGATGGCATCAAGATCGAGGTTCGCGGCCTCGGCCTTAACATCCACCGACCGACTTTCTCTCAGCCGACCTGGCTCAGTGTGGTTGTAAGCGAGCTTGTTGTATCCGTGGATATCAAAGAGCTTGAGGGACAGAAGCAACCTGGAGTTGACCCTGGTGAGAGCGAGAGCGAGAGCGAGGGTCAAGACGAGGAAGACAATGGACAGCAGCATGTTAAGACCAGAACCCGACCGAAGCACCTGCTTTCTAGGCGGGTTACTTTCGATCCCGCTCGTAGCGCTACGTGGAAACAGCTCACAAGAATTAAAGAGCGCATTAAGAGGTTGCACCGAAAGGTCCACTGGCTCCGCATGGTCGACGTTGTAGCCACCGACTCAACCGTCAACATCGTAGATGCTGGGAAGATCCAGTGTGGTAGCTTCACTATTGCTCTAGATACTCGGAATCGCATGGTTGATCGCGCTCGATTTTTCTTCCAGACGAGGTCTGATAAGCATCGCCAACAGCAGTCCGCCGAATGGATCGTCACATTACGAAGCGTCTTATTCACAGCGAATGGACACGAGGCTATTGAGGTATTGGATAGTGCCACGTTGAACATCCATGGATTCCTCTATGACAATCTGGATGGGCTTCGAGATGCGGCCATTGCTCTGAAGCTCGGCAGAGTGCATATCCCTTATGACGATGTCCGAAGTTGCGTCGACCGTTATCAGAAATCTAGACGTCAATATCCAACCACGTACACGCAGGCTGAGTCGATCGAGGTATCGGTAGATAAGGTCATCCAAGAACTCGACAATCCCGGTAGCACCGATCAGGAGTTGATGCAGACAGTATCTGATTCCAAAGAGTTCGTGAGCTCCATCCTCCGAGGGATCAAGGAAGTCCAATTTGCAGTGAGCTTCGTCAGCCTTACCAAGAGGGTAAACGTGGTGAGATCAGCAGGCTCATCTTTACTCCTGAATGCTTCGATGAAGGAGGTCGGTATTGACTTGCATCGCTTGGATCCGAAGTCCCCGGCGCATCGCATGTACTTCCCATCGAAGGATATTGCACACGAGGCTCTTGCCGCGGCGCTCTCAATCTCTGTTGGGCTTGATGATGGCAGCGGCAAGCCGGAGAGGGTAGTGTACATTCCTATGGCTACTACCACTGTGAAGACGACTCTTCCCTCAAAAACGGTGGAACTATCTGATGTCGGAAGCGCTGAAGAAAGAAATGCCAACATCCTCTTCGCAAACTCTGTTGTGACCTCGCCTTCTGTCGATTTAGATCCAAAGCATCTTCCAGTACTTCTCGCTCTCCTTCAGCCTCGACCGAGAGCGCCAAAAGCACATGTACAGCAGAGACATATGCTCATTTCTCGCCTTCTGCCGAAAGCTAACATCAAATTCTCCATGCACGAACCAGTCATAAGGATAGCCCTGCCTCCAGTTAAGAAGACTCAGGACGCGGATGACTTCGATCTGATAATTTCCTCCATCTCTTCCATCTCGCTTGACCTGGAATCATTCCATTCAGCAGTTGAAGACTTGCATTACTCTTTAGTATCGTCTATGCGAGTTCAAACTCATCATCTTTATTATCAGACCACCCAAGGCAGTCGCTTTGATTTGATAGACACGGAGTCGTTCGACCTGAAAGTCCAACTTTCAGCAACCCCTGACGTCCACGTAATTGCCAACGGCCATCTCCAGACTTTTGCGATCCGCATGACCCGTCCAGAGATCACCAACGGCCTCCGCCAAATAATCCGCCAGCTAAAGCTCGATGTCGAGCCAGACAAGCGGGTGGGGTCAAAGACACAAAGGTCGCAGAACATTGTTCGCGCTTTACCACAATGGCTGCTTCATTTCTCAGTACAGGTTGAAGATTTCAGTGCCGAAGTTACCGGAATCGACGACGACTTCCCTGGAAATACTCGGGGCGTCGTGCTCCAGGTAGACTCGTGGTCGGCCGAATATCGAGCCCAGAGATTAGACACGGTGCGGAACCGGCCAACTTCGAGGAGACGAGCAGCCAGCCGATCTTTTCTTCCGGATGCGGAGTTCTTGAGCTCGGTTGCCGTACCGCCATCCCCACGGAAAAAGCAGCAGAGCGATGGCGACGGACGGAGGCTAACTGTTCATACGCGAGGCCTGGAGGCTTTCATAGTCGAAGCACCTGAGAAATGGGAAGTCGAACCGTTTGTCCAGATACCTCGGTTCGAGGTAGCTCTGTCAACACACAGTGATGCTCAGGGCCCGATACTTCACATTCACTCCCATGTGAGGACTGTTCTTCTGCGTTACTCACTCTTCCGACACTACTCCTTAGGCGTCGCTATCATGGTCTTGCGTAAGGCGTTTATGAGAGGGCCAGGATCGCAACGCCCAGGACCATCGAGTCCAAAGACCGGCTACCTAAGCCCACCTTTAGTATCACCCGATTCACCGATCACTGATAAAATGGATGCTTTTCCGAGGCAATTTAAGGAGCTTGTTTCATTTGACATCAAGGCGGCCCTAATTCAAGTCAAGGCTGAAATGCCCGCTGACCCCCCTTTGATGCTGCAGATCTATGGCATGGAGGCTGGTCGGCATAGGTGGTCACCTCCGTTTTTCTTCTCGAAATTAATGCGTCTCTATGCCGGCGCGCCCCGAATGCGAGGGGTTTGGGCGCGTATTGCAAGCATCAAGACCATTCGCTTAGATTATCGCGAGTCGCGCAGGAAGATGTCAAGTGGTGGCTTCCATGACGAGAAAATGTTCGATATAGTGACTGATGCTATGCGGCTAGCCGTGCCTCATGAGCTCATCATCAACAAGATATCCGACAATATCATCAATATTATCAAGGCCAGCCAGCAGCTTCACCATCGCTTTAAGACCGGTACGAACGAATATATCTTAGAGAAGACGCCGGAGGACCCAAAGAATGTTCCTAAAGTCTCTCTGAGAACCCGTACGCTCTTATTTGAGCTCGAAGACGGCGCATTCGAGTGGAAACTGGGGATGATCTATAGAGCTGGACGTGTGGAGCAATTGCAGCGGCTCGCTCGCGAGGAGGCATATCGGGTCAAAGTAAAGAAGATTCATGAAGAAGAAATGAGGAAAGAGTCAACTCGGCTTCGTAATCGATCGGTGATGACAAGAGGCAGGACGGCGACATCGAATACATCTTGGGGTCGTACCAGGAGTGAAGATGGCCTTACGAAAATAGGCCATGAGGAACGTTCTTATAGCGAAGCCCCTAGGGGCAGGAACCCCCGATATGATCCGGAGGCGATTCGTGCTATGAGTGGTCGCGCGCATGTCTCGATTCAGGAAGCCAGGGCTAAACTCCATGAACATAACGCCCAGAGTTGGAAGAAACGGATTGATCGTCATTATCTGATGGCGAGAAATGGGATGAAAGAGCTGCGCGGCCTGTTCTGGGGTCCGGACCACATTCCCGACGATCTCGAGGACAGCGAGAAAATCTTGGAGGTCCCGCAAAGGCCAGCACTGATGAGTGCAGTCATAACAGATCTACACATAACGGTCGACAAGCCGTCGTTCCCTATCCAGAAGCTGCCGGATTTCCTCCATGACGTTGGGAAAGGGATGCCAAAAGACATGAAATATTCCCTCCTCGTTCCTATGAACCTTCAGGTCAATATGGGCGAAGCAAGAGTCAGCCTCAGAGACTACCCTCTACCCTTGCTTCACGTCCCCGCGATCAAGCCAGGGCAATCGTCAAAGCTCTCGGCTCTATCCCTCAAGACTGATTTCGTCATCGCGGAAGAGTTCCGCGGCAATGAATCAACCCGTAGGATCAAGGTCCAGATCACTCCGCCCAACAATCCAGAACCAGGCGTGCCGAATGGAGGCTTTGCTATCAATGTTCGTCGCACCATAGGTCCGGTGAAGTCCTACTCAGATATGCATGTCGATATCAATACTGCATACCCTACCAGAATTACTTGGGGCCCCTCGTATCAGCCAGCCATTCAAGATATGATGATGGTCATCGAGTCATTCACAAAACCGCAGTTAGATCCTTCAGATCGTGTAGGGTTCTGGGATAAGATTAGACTCAATTTCCATTCCCGAGTCCGGGTCGCATGGAAAGGAGACGGCGACGTTCATCTTGCTCTGAAAGGCACGAGAGATCCTTATAACGTCACTGGCAATGGCGCTGGATTCCTGATGTGTTGGCGAAACGACGTCAAGTGGAATGTCCACAGTGAAGACAATCCCAAGAGGTTTATGACTGTTGACAGCGGCGAATATGTTCTGGCTGTGCCAGATTACAGCCACCAGGTCAGAGAGGCGTCGCGCAGCGTTGGAGAGGAAGACAGCATGGCAAGCGAAACGAGTTTCAAGTCCGGTGCTGCATTCAAGAAAGTGGTGATGAAGTTATCTGGCAACGTCCAATGGATGGCCGGACTTGTCTTCGAGCGCGCTATCGAAAATGGGAAACGAAACTTTCAGTTCAAGCCACACTACGAGGTCGTTTTGAAAGCACCACAGCACGCCAGATCGCAAGACAACTCTCTCCCGTACGATGCCTTCCGAGGCTTCCGGAGCCAGCATATACATCTTTCGCTTGCAGTGAGAGCACCGGTTGAAGTCCAGTCATCGAAAAGCTACAATACTGTGCACCTGACACCCCGGTTCTTCACGCACTTTTTCGCTTGGTGGTCTCTTTTCAGTGGTCCAATGTCACTTCCTATCCGCCAGGGCTCTCTCTGGCCTGGGAGGGAAAAGAACAGCAAGAAGTTCGGAAGGCATCTAGGTACAATCAAGTACAACCTCCTCTTAGCCCCCTTATTTCTCAGCCACATATACAAGCACAAAGATGTTGAAGACTATTCCGAGAACTCGGTATCGGCCACAGGCATCAAGGTTAGGTTCGATAACTTCATGCTTGACATCCATCAACGCCGAGAGGAGTTCAATACTCGAGACCGGGGTCGCAAGACGAATGGCAGAACGACTGGCATGAAAATCCATGCTGCCCAGCTCGATCTTGTATCCGCAGATGTTCGTGCTGTTTCGGCTAGTATCAAAGGCACGACTACTGAGGCGATCAAGAAGAATTCAGTTTCGACCCTGATCACACAACAAGAAGACGATGGTACAGATCTCTCCCACTTCACTATTCCCGACAACGATTTCAGTTGGATCGATATGGACGACTTTGTCGAGCTTGATTGGATCCTACCTTCGGAACCAAACCCAGATACAAAAATCTTGCCCTTAGCATACGCCCCCCGCGTCACCTACTTCAGACAAACCGATATAAGCGGTACAATAGATGGAGACCCGGACCGATCGAGTCCTTTCGGAGACGAGCCTACCCATCTCTGCATAATGAGCCAAGATGATGACCCTAGGAGGGTCCAGTCGCAGCTCATTCGGTCTCGTTTGGATCAATTGCAGACTCAGATTGCCAACAACATACGCGCTGTTGGGGAGGCTGAACTAAGCATGATCCGGGACAATGGCAATGATCCGGACATCAAAGCCGACTTTGAGAGGCTTAGCAGACATGCTACTGTCTTGAAAGAAAAGCGATCGTTTATGGAGAATATGCTACAGCAAATGGCTATCAAAGCATCTAGCAACGGCCAAGATGGTTCCGAAGATTCGGAGAATACAAGTCACGGGTCCAGAGAATGGATCGACACGGGAGATGGAAAGATCAAAGTACCATCAGGCGCAGAATTTGCAAGCGACTTTAAAAATAGGTTTGTTGTCCACAACATGCAGTTGAAGTGGAATAACCTATTGCGAAATATCATCCTGCGGTATAGCCATCAAGTTAGCCAGCGGCGCGGGTTTGTCTACTACTTATCCCGGCCTGCCGTCAAATTCATCTTAGACATCGTCGAAGAGCAGACAAGGGCTAAGCAGAATAACAAATCCGCCAACACGCCTAACAACGACACGTATCACCCTTCGGCTGCCAACAGCAGCGGGCCATCTAGCGACACCGATCCAGACATCGAATACCGCATCAAACAGATTCTGAAAGACGGCAGAAAATATGTTGACGCTGATGGATACGCGTCATCTGAAGGGCATCCCAACACGAACATGGAAGATATTACTAGTGGCATAGCGGACGAGTTCGCTCCTCAGAATTCTTACCACGTCCGCTTAATAGCGCCACAAATACAACTTCAGAGTGACAAGAACAAGAAACACGTGGTTCTGATCACTGGAAAAGGAATGGAGCTTAAGGTAGTCGAAGTCATGGAGAAGGCCAGACTATCTGACCAGGTCAGCGGTTTGGTCCAGCGACGATTCTTGCTCAGGATGGACAGCGCGCAGTTCTTCGTGACACATCAGAAGTGGTTCTCGGGTCAGCTGCTATCTATGTATTCTGGGAACACGTACGGGACGCCTTCCGGCTCTTCGTGGCCGCCTTGGGTACCCATGGAAGTTATGTACGATTTCCAGTCAGATCCTTTCGGGTTCAAACGAGTCGTACAGAAGACGTCAGCCATGCTCAGATATGACAAGTTCAACACTCTCCGATTAAAGTACAATGACGAAGTTAACACCGAGGCTAACCCCCTAGCAACGGAGAGCACCGAAAGCAGGATGGATAACCTTTGGGTAGAATTCCCTCAAGCCAGAGCCCTCTGCAACTCGTCGCAGTACTACGCAATGTACGTCATTGTACTTGACCTTCTCATGTATAGCGAGCCTCTGGAGAAAACGAGAAGTGAAAGATTGGAGAAGATAATCCTCGCATCAGACTTTAGCGATCTGCGAGGGACCCCTGAAATGGTCACTAGGTTGCAGGAACGCATTCGGCAACTGGAAGATATCAAGGCACATTTCCAAGTCCATTCGAAGTACCTCGACAAGAAGGGGTGGCAGGATAGGTTGCTATTGGAGCGCGACCTCACAGCCTGCGAGGACGAGTTGTTCTTCATGATGAAGGCCATCACTACCTCACAACGAAAATATGATAATGTATCGCAGAGCAACGCTTTGTTGAGATGGACCATTACAGCAAAGGAGATCGTATGGCATCTAATTCGAGATAACAACGAACCCCTCGTTGAACTGCAGCTAAGGGATGTTGAGTACGATAGGACGGATAACTCCGATGGTTCCCATATCAACTTGATGCAAGTGGGCAAAGTGCTGGGCCTCAACCTTATGCCAGATGCTATCTACCCGGAAATGGTTGCGCCTTACTTTGAGGACGAGAAGACCGCCCTTGCCGGCTTAGATGGGAAGCAGATGATCCGCGTCTACTGGCACATGCTAGAGGCTATTGCAGGTATACCCGTGATGGACCACTTCGAGGTGAACCTATTTCCCATGAGGATCCAGCTGGAACGTGAAGTAGGAAAGAAGCTTTTCGAATATATCTTTCCTGGAATGGACGGAGATAGGAATGGTCAACAGACTGATTCGCCGTTTATGTTAAGGTCAACCTTCCCGGGCCAGGCGGAGGATGATGACATGCAAGAGGATTCCGTGTCCGGCTCTAGTAGGCTTGGTTCGGCAGTTTCCGATAAAGAGCCTTCGTTTTCAACGCGGCCGGGGTCTTTGGAGCTTCGTCTTCGGCCTACGCTGACCTTAGATTCGCGCCCACCTGAAGACAGCTACCAGAAGCCTAAAGCGATCAGCGTCCATTCGGGTGACGGCGGCAGCGTATTTCGGCTTTTTGGCCCTAAGACGCTTGGCAAAAAACCGTCACATGAGTCTCTCCAGTCTGGCAACACTCCGCAACAAAAGATGGGGATTGGCCGATCCTCGACGATTGCTTCGACCAGTAGCGATACCAAAAAGAGCGGACGATTCGGTCTCTCGCGAAAATCTGCCAACTCTGAAGACAAGCCCTCAGACGACCTGACAAAGATGATGACACGAGCCTCAAATTACATGACCTTCGCGTATATCAAGCTACCGTCGGTCGTGCTTTGCCTTAGTTACAAAGGGAAAGGCGATCGAAACATCGAAGATGTACATGACTTCGTCTTCCGGCTGCCGACTATCGAATACCGCAACAAGACTTGGTCCAACCTCGATCTAGCCCTAGCTCTCAAATCCCGCGTGATCAAGGCACTGATCTCCCACACCGGCGCCATCATCGGCAATAAGTTTAGCAAGCACCGACCTAATACAGCGCAGCAAAACAAGTTGCGCGAGCTCGCAACTAGCAGCGTCCTCCTCGCAACGCCAACCATATCCAACAGCGGCGACAATAGTGATGATTCGTCAAGTTTATATGGAACGAGCCCTGTTGATTACTCACGGTCCCCGCCGAGGAGTATAAGAAGCTCTCATTCGAACATTCCAATACCGCAGCGGTCTAATAGCCGAAGTTCTAGTGTTGCCTCATCACGCTCATACACTCGCTCATTTAGCAATGGTGCCGAGAATAACAACCGAGGCACACCACCACTGCCCACCTTCGTCAGGATGACACCGCCGACTCCTGTCGATCGTACTCCTACCGGCCTAGGAATCGACATGGTACCTCGACCAAGGACTAGCGCAAGTACGAATGCTTTGAGCCCGTTCCGACCAGCGACAAGCAGCGGCGCCACGATTGACGAAAACAATCGGCGGAAGTCAGCCGGCGCTGGCTTCCTTAAGGGGAAGTTAACCGCCCTGACGAGCCGGCTAAGGGACCGGGAGAACAACGACGCTAAGAATCCTCACGATGATGAGCACGACTACGAGGGAATATAAATGAGTGAGCTAGGCTAGATAGTAATTAGGTAGTTTAGTGGTTTGGTTGAACCAGTCGACATTACCGAGCAAATTTATCGACGATTCCAGCAACGGTTGTAACGGGGTCAAAGGCGCAGACGCTTTCGAGGAATGGAACCAAAGCTTCTCTAGAGGAAAGGAATGGACATGTAGATGTAGTTGGATCCTAAACCCGCACCCAAGGTACTCACTCAACTGTCTTGGATACTTGTATAAGTCACGGTCGCTAAATTTTCGATTTTGTTATAACTACTATATCTTTCTTTTGGAGTTCGGGGGAGACGAGGTCGGTTGCGAGCCAGGCAACTCCTGGCTGGCAGAAATAGAGAGACCTTGAGACTCTTAATCAGCGCATCACTTATGGTATACAAAATACCCTCCCATAATGTCAGGTGAGGGCAGCGAAGGAAAGGGATCAGCAAAGCATATGCATGGGAGGAGCCGGGAGCGGATATATAATGTGTTTCTGATAGTCAAACGAAAATAATTACAACACTATTCTACAATCAACCAAGAATCTATTTCTAGTATTCTACAGATGTATGAGTTTTCAATGAGACTTGCAATTTACGAATGATGGCTGTCTCATCCAAGACAGAAATATTCATTGTTAGTTCAAGACTTGGCAAATCATCTTGATTGTATCGTTAACCAACTACCATTGTACCATGATTGAGACAGCCCCGTCAAGCCCTGTTCTGTCCCAAGATAATCTTATATCGCGACGTCATTCCATCCATCCCTGAAGCGAACAGGTGCCTCTATTCGAAACGCCTCAAGGGTAGGTTTTCGGCGTTGAAAGAGATCAGGCGCCTTCGACGATGGACATATGGCACAGTGATTTCGTGTTCGAAGGTCCCGAGTTTCTATAGTATCCAATAATGCGTGTAGCAATAATGTCCAAATGGCGTGAACGCAATGCAGCAGCGTTGAACCACGACGTAGGCTAGTACGTTGTCCTCGAGTAACTGGAAGAGTAAAGTCCTCCACCCCCTTGAGTTAACGACCAACCTCGCGATACTCAAGAGTGGTTCCTCTTTCCCGCACCCAGCATGAACACCCCCGGCGAGCTTTATTTTGTGGTCATTTTGATCGTCGAATAGGCTGAAAAGCTTGCTTCGGCAGGCAGGTATCTCTTCATCCTCCGGCCGCAGTAGTACCATCGACATCCAACATAAAGCCCGGGCTCCAATACTCCCACTCGGGGGCCTGCTTGTCGACCCAGAGCATGCCCTCGCCCAAGAGGTCCTCGAGGGCGGTCTGGGCGCGGGCCCTGGCCCAGCGCAGGTTGATCATCAGCATGGAGACGCTCACGTAGCCGAGGACCTGGGCGGCCTCGAGCACGGCGCTCTGGTCGGTGTTGAGCTCCTTGGGTACGGAGCGGATGTAGGGCTTGTTGCCGACGCGGATGACGGAGTAGCTGGAGCCCAGCGGCTTCAGCGTGGCCACGGCGCGCAGCACGTCGTCGTCGGTCACCTCGGGCGCGCCCTCCATGCGCCCGCGCATCAGGCGCTCCCGCAGCTCGCGCACCCCGATCAGGCCGCCGTTCTCACCGCGCGTCGCCCCGCACACCTCCACGGCGCGCACGGCTAGCTCGAAGTAGAAGTCGTTGACGCTGCGCCCTAGTAGCTGCGCCCACATACTGCTGCTACCGGCCCCGGATGAGGCAGAGCTCGATGCCAAAGGGTCGACGCCGATGGCGGCGCACATGCGCGCGAATTGCGCCCGGAACGACGGGTCTGACCGGATGTCCTTGGCGTGGGTCTGCGCGAACTGCTGTAGTAGAGATCGGAACACCGACAGCTGTGTTTCTAGTGCCTGCGCGTCGCTCGACCGTAGCGTGTTCCCGTGCGAGGCGAACTGCGCTGATGTCAGGCGCGACCGGTCGAAGGCCGCGAGGCCAACGCCTTTGCGGGACATTGTTTTTGTCCTTTTACCAGATGTTATAAGGGGGGATGAGAGGAAGATATCAAAGATGATGAAGTGGTTTGTTAGTATTCGGTGCGTCCTATAGAGGAGCACGTGGACTCGGATCTATGGTTTGTATTGGTAGTATGATGGGAAATATGCGGACAAGAGAAGCTATGAATACATAGTATCCGGGGTTCTATTCTTTTTACACAAAGTAGTCGACGCCGTGATGTTCATGTTCACGATATCCCGAGGGGCAGACATGTGGATAACGATAAGTCGAAGTACGTACCCAAGTACCTCTTAGTCAAGTGGGACATGTCGGTATTTCTTCGGAAGGCCCGCCTTCACCTTATCACACCGACTTCCTTAAACAGCTCTAGCGCATTTTCAGGGCACAAACCCTTTTTCATCTTTTCGGCAAAACAACCGCGCAAATTGTTGCTCCTCCATCATCAATTCGACTGACCCTCTCAGTAACGCCTAGTCAAATCTCGGTTGCGAATCCCTTCATACCCAACCACCACAATCAGACACATTCCGCAACCATGTCTACCCAAAGCGTACAGTGCTTCGGCAAGAAGAAGACGGCTACGGCTGTTGCCCACTGCAAGGTGAGTTGAATTCATGAATAGCGAGGTGGACGATTAGGACGAGACAACGTTGCTGTCGCTGTCGCTGGAGGAAGAGAAGACCAAATTTAAAGGATGAAGAACTAACAAGATCGTCTTTAATTATAGAACGGCTCCGGCCTCATCAAGGTCAACGGCCGACCGCTGTCTCTAGTCCAACCAGAGGTTCTACGATTCAAGGTACGAAACGAATTATTCTCGAACCCGATACTTTCATTCGAACCCACGAACACCTTTACACATCTCCCTCTTGTCGCACAATTGATACACTCCACTACACGGAATGGAGGAAGAAAACCTATAAAGATAAAGGACTAACAAATCATGGTATTCAGGTCTACGAGCCTCTCCTCATCATTGGCCTCGACAAGTTCGCCCAGGTCGACATCCGCGTTCGCGTCTCCGGTGGTGGTCACACCTCTCAAGTCTACGCCGTCCGTCAGGCTATCTCCAAGGCCCTCATCGCCTACTACCAGAAGTTCGTCGACGAGCACAGCAAGAACCTGCTCAAGCAGGCCCTCGTCCAGTACGACCGAACCCTCCTCGTCGCTGACAACCGTCGGTGCGAGCCCAAGAAGTTCGGTGGTCCCGGTGCCCGTGCCAGATACCAGAAGTCTTACCGTTAAGGGCTTTTGTTGTTCTGGGTGGAACAGGGGATGGACGGAGAAGAGGGGGAAACCATGCCGGTCTCTATTGGGGATGTTCAACGACGGTACAGAAGTGGTCAAATCGAGACGGCTGGTTTGTTGCCTGGTCTCCTCCTTTTTGCAACGAATCGGGACAGCTATGGCGTGGTCGGACTTCTGGAGTCTTAAGAAAACGGGATCCTTTGCGGAGGGCTATCTCTACTGATGCCTTCTCTATTATCAATGCATTTGCATGGCCTGGTTGTCTAGGGATTAGGCAAATGAAACAACAAATTTTCTGAACATTGCTGCTGGCCCTGAATTATGTGATACAACACGTCTAGGTGAAGGACTATCCTGGAATAATCTGGGAGCTGTGCTACTAAACGCCTATTTTCAACCCGTGATATCTTCATCCCTCCCTAGTCCTATTGACCTAGTCACCCCATGGTAAAAAATCGTAACACAGTATTCATCGGGAGATACGAATCCAACGCCATATCATAACTCACGTCCCATCTATGTATTCCCGAGTCACTTCCTAGACAGATCCAATTCAGAGAAATCATATACATGAAGAAACATGATCCATACCAGAACTCAGAAACACATTCAAGTCCTTGCCAGGGGGCAGCCTCCTAGTATGTTTTGAGATCTATAGAAATAGCAACGACAGCCCCCGAAGACAACACCGAAAATGCATGAAGAGGTATACAGGTTAAAAACATGACGTGCAACATTTATCCATCCCAAGAGACAAGCCCCGCCTCCCTGCCGCCGCCGTCCAGCTGCACGACAACAGGCGCGAACTCGCCCCTCTCGTCCTCGTCCTCGAAGTCGGACAGCTCGGCCTGGACCACCTCGCCGTCCTCCAGCATCAGATTGCCGGCGCGCACGTACTCGCCGCGCAGGTCCCAGCCCAGACGCCACAGCCAGGCCTCGAGGGCCTTGAAGGCGGCGCCCACGGCCTGCTGCGCGGGCGACGCGCGCGCGCCTAGTGCTAGTAGGGACTCGTCGAGCCGCGCTTTGTACGTGACGAGCGCCATGCGCAGACGCCGGGCTTCGGACGGCATTGACTCGAATACGTTGTTTTCGAGGTGGTGGCGCTCGTTGAAGACTAGCTGTGCGTGGAAGGTCTGGATGAGCGAGAGTGCGAGGGCCGGGTGCGAGACGGCTAGGGTGTAGCTCCGGAACACGATCTTGCTTGCGTAGAACCACCATTGGTCTAGGCACGAGTAGTTCCCCAGGTGCATGCCGACTAGGAAGGCGAAGGAGAGCTCGCCTGCCAGGTTGTCGGGCTGCAGCCCGGAGGCCGGGTCGGTTAGTACGGAGATGATGAAGCTGCTCGGGTCTAGCGCTTGTTGCGTCCGCTCGCGGCCCGAGGCTGTCGGGCTGATGAGGGGTGCGTCCATGGGGAATGTGAAGCGTAGTTGCGACTTGCCGCTGGCGTAGAGCCGGGCTTCCTCGGCCATGGTGGCGTCGCCCGCGACGCTGTCGAGGGTGGTGACTTGCCAGCTGTTCTGCGGCGTGCCCGTGATCCTGTTCAGGAGGCTTGCGCTGATGTTCGATGTTAGTTGGGACCAGATGTGCTCGTTACTCAGAAAGGGTGGGAGGTGGTCCGCCTCTTGACTACTAGGCGGTGGCGGGAGGAGCACTCCGGATGTGGTGGTAGCAGCGGCTCGAAGCTGGTACGGCGCGAGGCTGCTGTAGATCTGCCGCAGCCGTTCCTTCTGGAATCTCTCCTCGGCCTGGCTGGCCGGGTCGCTGAGCACCTCGTTGAACTTGTCCCACTGCTTCACGTAGACGTCGGAAGGTTCCCTTTCATCCCTCTCGGGCGTGACGATCCAGTACCCACTCCGCGTCGAGGTCGCCTCGGAGGGAGCGACCCAGATCAGATGCGCGCCAGGCGGGATGTCGCGAAAGCCTGGGAAGGGCTTCTTCGTCGAGAAGGACATGGTGTCGCAGCCAACTGTGAAGTTTGCGAGTAGGTCGTCCAGGATGAGGACGTCGCCTCCTGTGGGAAAGGCGGGCCTTGAATCCGGCGGTGGTTCCATGGCGGCGTCGGGTGTAGTGAGTGGCGTGTCTGTATCTACGTCTTCCCCAGGCTCGGTGACTCGGAGAGAGCCTAGGGGGAAAGCACCTATAGCGGGGAGAGACTCAACCGATTTGGTTGATTTGATGGAGCGTATACTTGGCGAGTTCGCAGCAGATATGGTATTAGGAAGGAAAAGTTCGGTAGAATCGGGAGTTGAAGGTGGATAGATGTCGACGGTCACCCCACAATTACCCGGTCCTGACTTTGCCTTCAGTGGGTCCAAGTCCGGGATTGAGGGCTGGGTTGAAGGTGCCGTTGCAGCAGCTGCCGGCATCATGGCGGGGCCCCAGTATTATTGCTAATGATACTGAAAGATGGGAATGGTAAGTTGGAAGTCAAGCAAGATACCCCTAAATACCTATAGTTATAGCCCCTTAGATGGCTCGAGTATCAACATTTGGAATGGCTCAGAGCATAACCATCTAGACAAAACAACATATCTAATACGTACACCTATATTTTGAAGAAGGAAATGGCAGGAATTTTCTACTACTCGCAGTATGATTTTCAGGGTCCTTCCTTAAGCAGAGTGACGTTGATGGGTAGGACCGGAGGAGGCTCGGTAGCACGGATCGAATTATTAAATTCAATTCGTATGCCGGCTACGTCATACGCCGCGACTTGACGCATCGCATCTCCAGATACCACCTCGGCCATATCAAATTAAACAATATCGTTGCAAGTGAACACCACTAGGTTAGTGATAGATGCCATCACGATAAGTCCTTTTCCAATCTTGCTCTGCCACGTCGTGGATTAGCATCCATCGGTTCTTACACAAGTACATGCGTAGATGATACCATCTGGATGTGTGTTGATAGGAATATACGTAATATGAAAGACGTTCGGTAGTTGTGGCGGTTATGCGATAATGCATGCCATATATTCCACAGCAGAACGTCGTGTAAGAGAACCAATATCATTGGGGGCCGGATCCGACGTTTCAAAAGAAGTTCTTGAATAAACGTAGAAGGAGACAACTCCTCAATGTCGTTAGAATCAAATAGCAGCGCTATTCGATGAAGTTCTCCCGAGTCGTATCATCATTAGTATTAGCCAATACAATGCCAGAGAAGCGTGTCAAGTGATCGTCTTCCTTGGCCTTTGAAGGATGATATGATAGTGCTCTTCTGCAATTCGTTCAGTCTGGCCGTAGGAATGTCAGATTGATTGCTTCCTGGTCAGATGCGCTTCTGAATCAGCAAATGAATAGATGACATCGTCTGCACCCGTCGATGATTTGATGTTTTCTCTGATTCTCCCATGAGAGTAGATAGATGTCATGACCCCTTTCCCACGATTGGTGTAAGAGTCATAGATATCTAGGGTAGTATTAGGGCCGATGAGTTCATCCGTGATATTGTCGTCGAACAGCATTTATCCACGGAGACGCTAGGATCAAAGGAGCAAGCCACGAAAGCACCATACTACCCATATTAGCTTGGACAAATACCAAAGTAGAAAAGGACGAGAATATTTATGAAGGAATAAAAAATATAAGAAACAACAAATAAAAAAATATGTGACTATCACCAAGGTTACATCGACAAGTTCTAAAACCCTCGCCCGGGCCCGCATACGCATACGGACCACCTTAAAACCTTGAAGCACGTCGACCTCGTTGTGGGTTTAGCGGCCCGCTGCATGGCTATAACCGGGGGTTGCGTCCCAACGGTGGCTCGCATGGCACGAGCTAGACCCCTTGTCTAGTCCGGCCGTTGTCTTCCACACCCACCCAAAAGCCCGGTCCTGAACCTGACGTGTGCCAAAAATCTACCTAAATCTGCATCTAATCGCCCTTCCCTCCTTTTTTTTAAGATTCCCGGGGTGCTGGTTTTTTTTATGTCCGCGCCGCTGGGTCTGGCACTACAACACTAACTACTGTACACTAGGACTCGACACTTGTAACGTCACTAGTTTAAGGCTGTCCCGACGGTTCAGGACCAAGCTAAACATGGGTTTGAGTTCGGTTCGCTTACGAGGTTCGTTCGTCCGTAGTGCCAGACTGGCCGCATGGCTGGGAAGTAGTTTATTTTATTTAGTAGACAGGTACAAGACAGGTACAGCTACAGGTACCGGTACCGTACCAGTGCCAATGCAAGCATCCGGGACATGTTAGGTTAGCTGATGTACGTCGGATAGATTCGAAAGGAGGGTCCTGTTTCGTCCTTGTCGTTTGGAGCCTCGAGGCCCACAGACAGATGGACCTTGGAGATTATTCTGGAAATACTCTAAACCGACTTCATCCCTATTCTGTTTGTATATATCTTTGTAGATATAAGTATTCGCAAGACTTTTTGTTGTGTTTCTGGAGAATTGTTCGTCCTTCCCCTTTATTATATATCGGATCGATTACTTCGTGTAAGTTATGTAAGTCATGTAAGCGGGTAGCATCCAGTATCGAGCATTGGTAATATATATATGAACGAACGAATGAATGAATGAACAAACGAATTCCGCAATGGCGCTAAAGTACGATACTTAAAAATCTATAGTACGAACGCTCGGTGTCACAAGAGGAAAGTACTTAATGATGAAGGAAATGTAACGATGGGCCGGTGGATCGGCTGTGCGTCTACCTAAGAAATACATGATGGTTTGTGTAACCACACCAAATTAAAATCCCGAACTGCCTATATCTACCAAACCAACCCAAATCCAAACCCAACACAACCCATCTTACCAACCCGGTCTAGTAGCCCTAGGAAGCCTACCTATCAATACGCCGGTAGACACATGGATCCCTCGTGGCCATGGTAGCACAGGGGGACTAAGGCACCCTAATTTAGAGTGCGTCCTTTTTTACCTGCCTACCTAGGCGCATAAACGTCCCTTGAACATTAGAGGCGCATGGTCGATGGTGGTAGTGACCAGATCCTCGGGATTCATACATGAAGTAGCCTGTCGACGAACAGCCTCACTAACAACCCTACCGCCGTATACCTATACCAAAAAAGGTCTGTACGCAATAAAAGTACCAGATTTCGCAGCTCATCAATACAATCATACCAAAAATTCATAATGCATAGAAATAAAAAAATATAATAGCATCAAACGCAACTCGATTATTATCCGTGTATCTGAGCCAGAGCGAAGCATTGTTCCAGCCGCTCATCTTTGTAATCCCATAAACCGCTAGCTAAGGTGGTCCGAGCCAGATGAGGCGGAACCATCTTCTCCGCGACCAGGGGGAACCGCTCGCCCACTGCAAATAGATACGTCCGTCGAAATATGTGAAAGAGAAGAGAAGGCGTGCCAGGAACCCCTGAGCTGTTGGGGGGAAGCGCTCCTTCACGTGACAGGCCGGACCTTCAAGCAAAGCCGCACCATGACCAAATATGTCGAGCCTAGAAGCTCCAATCATTGTTTCATCCCTGCCTGCCCAGACACCCGTCCCAAATGCAAGGCTCCTCTCCCGTCCTCTCCCCTCGCGAACCCCCCCGATGCTGTATGCGAGAAATCAATGTTGGTCATTAGAATGCGTTTGCTCCGAATCATCCACTCCGATCCGGGCCAGAAATGCTCCGAAGGCAATGCTGTCATAAGAATGCCTCCAGATACCGTAAATCTACCGTCGTAAAGAATCAATCGAATCAGAAGACTTGTGTGTGTTTTGTTGCGGGGGGAATCACTGCCTATCGTACACCGGACAGAAGGTACCGCAGCTCATCGAGCTTTTTTGGATTCCGGTCTTTAGATACGGGGTAGAAAAGAAAATAGATGAAAAAGAGATCGAAGTCGAATCATCCCGACAAGTGTTACCTGCTGGTCCCGAGGGACCTGCAATGCCTTGTCGGAACTATCTTCCTCATTCTCGTTGATTATACATGCTCTGATTTTGTGGCCCGTACGGCGATGGCGGTTGTTGGTATCCAGAATACATGTGGCTCGTTGGACTATATTCGGGAAGCTGTTGCTGTGGCACAGTCGCTGAAGGGGGTGCCGGATACTGAGTGGGTTGGTAGCCGATAGGTGGTAACTGAACCTGTCGACTAGCTGTATACGACGACGGCGCCTGTCCTGAATCACCGCCTTGCGGGTCGCCTCCGTTCTGAGCTTGAGCAGCGGCGGCCGCGGCGGCCGCGTGACGCTGGCGATCGGCTTCTTCAGCAGCCTTCCGGGCTTGTTCTTCCTCCTTCTTGCGAGCTTTCCATTCCTTCCGGATTTCCTTGAATTCTATTTAAATCAGTATGGTTAGCAAGCGCCTGGTGGATATTGAGTTCCATTATGATCTTTGCAGGGGTGAGACGGGTCCTTGTCTAGCACAAGTTAGGTCGCCAACCGGCATGAGTCCGGCTAACGCCTAGACAACAGCCTTCTTGTCCCCCATCATCGACTAGGAAGGCGGAAACCAAGCTTAATTTTTAGTGCGAGTCCAAAGTATGTTGGTCTCTAGACATCATTCATCTGCTTCGCGCGTCGATGTAGAATAAAGAAAATCAGGATTAATAGCGATCTTCTTACCTTCGGGTGTCCGTTTTTGGCCGTGGCTTTGCATTGTCACATGCGCGTTCAAATGGTTTAGCGTACCGTAGGCCTTCTCGCATCCGTTCCAACCACATTTGTACATGCGCTCTATTTCTTCGTAGCGTCGACGAGGCCGTTTATGTTGTTGCGCTCCGGGAATTGGTACAAATGAGTAGACCTGCTGCGCGCCATACTGTCAATGAAATCAGTTACTTTCACACAAATATTATAGGACGGAAAGAATTAGTCCCCATCTTGATTAGCAGCGTTCGGGAGCGATCCCAGGCGGTGAGTACATTTCATCCCATACAAAAGTTTTCGCCGTCTTTACAGCACGCGGGCCAACCCTTGAAATCAAAAGGAAGAGAAAAACCTACCTGGGTCGGTCGTCCTGGAGGGGCTGATGTCGGCGTATGAGGATAAACTGAATGGGGATGCGGCATCTGTCCAGGCGCAGCCGGATGCCCATAAGTTCCCCAATCAGGCCGAGGCTGCGCATATAGGCTGCCGGGGCCCTGCGGGTAGTTGTGCGACATATCTTGCGGAGGCGGCGCGTACGGCGAATATTGGTTAGGAGGAGCGTACGTAGGGCTAGGTGCCGCGATGGAGGGATCTATGGGTACATCGCTGTCAGATTTGACTTGCTGGGACTGATGGTTGCGTCCATCTTGCAAAGGCATGGACGGACTTGTTGGTGTTTGCGCCATACCTCCGCTGCTGCCGCTATGGTTGCTTGCTGGATGGTACTGACGAAGACTATGCTCTGGGAACGAACTGGTGGACCTCGCAGATTGCGGGTAGTTACCGTACTCTGAGGTCGGCGTTGCAGACGTAGGATAAGTATTGCCCCGCGCTTCCTGGTTGCCGGGATATTGTGCAGCAGACGCGTGATCTGCAGAGGAAGCTTCAGACTGAGTGTCGCCGTAGGCGCTTGGATAGGGCGAAGGCAAACCTGACTGCGAGTATTCGGTAACGCTCCGTTCCATAGAGCTGTCGAGTGCGGTTGTGGACGTTCTAAGGGTCGCTCCCGGACTCTGGATCCAAGTCGGCGCTCGAAAGAACGTGGTAAAGATAGGTGACTGTTAACGAGGGAGCTTGAGGCTGACGCGTTAACACCAGTCACATAGTACTACTGCCAGGAACGAATAGTACGTGAACGGGCCGGGAATTTTTAGTCCTCGAGCCAGTCTCAACTTCAGGGCAGGGTAGTAGCGGACGGTGTCTTGGATCGATATGGTACTATCTGGTAAGAGAGGAGAAGGATAGAGTTGCACCAAGGGGGAACAGGCTGCGGCTGCACTGGCGTATTTGTTGGCGGCTATTTGGTCATCGACGGGAGAGTGATCCAGAGGAGATAGCGTAGATCTTCTTCCAGGCTTGCCAGCGTCTACAGATGAAATAGTCTCTCAGCCAGATCCACCAGCCCACAAGTTGATATCAGCCACCTGTGGTGCTAGAGACGTGATACCAAGGTATGGAGCGGCGCGACTAAAAATCGTAGTCCCCGCCGAAGATGGACCGTGAGAGGGATGGGGGCCAGGATGGCTTTTGAGTTCTGCTCTTAGATCGCGGGCGCCAACAAATAGTGTATTGCACGACAGATTTACCTACACCCGGCTGCCGTCGCTGGAGGTAAAGACCGCGCCTAAGGGGGGGTGTGTGTGGGAATTGTCAAGCAAAGCACTGCGCACGATCTGGCGCAGGGTACGATCTGGTTGCCCTTGGGGAGCCCCTTGTACTGCGTACAGAACGCGTGCGGACCTAGTGGCTGAACCGGGTCTGATGGGTAACTCGAGGTGGAGAGGGAAGATACTTGACTAAAATAGTTCGAAGTAAAATGGGGGAGGGCTAGATAATCAAACGATCCCCGAAGTCGTCTAGACCGCGAGACTTAGCGCGTCTTGTCAGAGATACCAAGGGTTGCGATTGGTGACAGGGGCCTCAGGAGGAGAGAGAAGTTGGACCGGCGCGATGCTAGAATTTTCGGAATGTAGAAGTTTAGAGCCGCTAGGAGAAACCCCAATGTCGGCTAGACTGACTCTTGTTGATATGGCCTTATGTTCTTATGGCGAGTCGAACGTGTCGAGGTGAGTACGGATTATTATGAGGTATGAGAGAGTGTGTGGATGGAACCCATGTAAGATGCGGTTGTATGTTTGTGGGTGCGTGCGTTGTTGCGCGCGCCTCTTCTCTCCGGATAGGTATGTAAGTACCAGGAAAGTAGCGGTAGTTGGTTATTACTTCTACTACTGCTGCTGCTGCTGCGGCAGGAAAAGCAGAAGTAGTCAGTGGGCAGTCAACCGCACACGATCGCCAGCCTAAGGCAGTGACGTGCAGTTGTGGTGTGTGGTGTTTAGATAGCGGCGCTTGCAGTACCTCGCTTCTTTGGCGATCGGACTAGTGACAGTCACAGTTAAGGCCAGGGCCCCAGTGACGACAGAGTTTGCGTGGTGTGCCTAGGACCTAACTGCGTAGTAGATACTAGGTAGTAGTAAGTGCGCCAAAAAGTCGAAAAGTCTAGTCTTAACTCGAGCGACTCGCGTCCAGACTTAAGCAGGTTTAGATTGGGCTTAGTGAGAATTAGTGCCGAGGGGATGGGAGATGGTGAAATTTTATATGCAGAAGGGATGCAAGCTCGAGGCACGACGCTGCAGTGCTGCTCGAACACGCGTGGAGGGATGATTGAATGTACTACGTGATTGCCGAACCAGCATAGAAGAATGCTTGGACGATTGAATGGCTGGTGCTGGGTTTGGTAATCTTGTTAAAAGGTTGGGGAAGAATGGAAGATTCGGGGAGATTATTTTGAGAGATGATTATTATTTGAGCTGCTTGTGTGTACTTGCCATGTATTTTGAAAAAGACGGGTCGCCTAGCCAATGAGACCCGATCGCAGTTACCAGCACGGGCACCTGCGAGGACGTGGGAGGTGGGATGCGGAATACACTCGTACTACATACAGTAAGTTGGCTAAGTCATTTGATTGTTTATTTAGCTATCTATGATTCTTACAATTTATCGACAAGCAATCAGAGCAAGCTTTTTTTATTTTTTATATTTTTTTTTCCCCTTGCCTGCGTTTGGTTTCTTTTTCTCGTTCTCGTGATGATTACATAGTACATACATGTCAAATCAAATCTTCTTGCCTTTTCTTCTGACTTTGACTTTTCTCTTTATCCTGCCCTCGGGTCCCTTACCCATATAAAAGAAGAGCGAACTCAAATTCGAGACCTAATAACGTTAAGCTCTGCTGCGAAAGTTGCTACTACTGCGTCTAACTCCACCAAAACCCGCTCCCTGCAACATCTCTCTGCCTCTCTCTCTTCTTGTTATCTACTCCTCTTTTTTTCCCTCGCAATTTGGTAGATTCAACTACTTGTCAAGCCATGAGGGCGAGAAGCTGAATACCAAAGACCCCTTTCCTTGTTCCTTCATCAGCGCCCCTCTCGCCTCTCGCCTCTCCGCCTCTTCCTCTTCCTCCAACCCGCGGCCACTCATTCAGGGCTGTTCATATACGTCCCGCTCATGTGGAACCCGTAAAAGCATAATGGTAGGTGCATTGGGGGTTAGCTGTCTACAGCGACACTTCCGCATAGTCAAAAGGTAGAATAACCTCGCGGACGGGATGTACCCGGTACCTAGGATGATGGCACTTTGGTGGTTGAAGTTCAGTTCGACGGTGTGATGTGGGGAGGCTAAAGCGGTGTAGGTACTAGGTACAGTACATACAAGCACCCAATTGATGCGTGGGAGGCGGCGGAACCATCCACAAAAGAACCAGTATCCCTGATAAAGCCAGTCGCTGCGCCAATCCCTGACCGTCTTCATTAGTCAACAACTGGGAACGAGAGCCCAAGTACCATGGATGGTATACCTTTGCGTCTTATGCAAGGTGGATACTTGAGTGCCCAGACGAGGTACATAGTAGAATTTGCACGTATTGTTGCTAAGTCATGGCCGTGTGTCCCGCCGCCCCCCTCGTACTGTATATATATCCGACCTGCACAAGTCTCCGGATGGAGCAAGGTGAGGAGGCATCCAGGGCCTGTTCCTGCCCAGACCCCGGGCTCACGAGGTTTCCATCGACAAGAAAAACCCCACATCGACAACTCTCAATCTCAGGCGCGGGAATCCCTGCGTTCCCAAGAGTCGAGTCGAGCATGTTACGATGCATAGCGTGCAATCGGATTGCATTGCAGAACTGTGGACCGTTCGCCCAAGACTCGAGCAAGAGTCATGGCCGAATGCTTCCCGTCCAGGCCGTCCCTCCGGCGGTATTACCAAGATCGCTTGTTCTCCCAATATTATACCATCATTATGTAATCGATCATCGACTACTACATACGTAAGATGCCTCTTAACAAGTACAGTACAGTAACTCAAGTGACCCGCTACCGTACATAAGCTCAACCTACGAAGTGTTGTTATATTATATCTACCTGCCTACTATAGTACCTTCAAGGTCAGGTAAGTTGACCCTTATGAAGAATGATATTGCCTGGATCGCTTCCTTACGTGGGATGACTTCTCGTGCCGCTCGGTTATCAGTTGCCTGCCCGGAGACAGACCTCTTTGCCGTCCAGTCTAGGCCGATGCCGCAACTTTCCTCCCACGACTTATTAATGGGTACTTACAGTGAATGACTCGTGTCTGTCCCCTGTCCTACGCGATGCTAATAGGCAGGCCGTATCGACAAGTACTGTACTGCGCCAGTTCGTTGCAAGCATCATCATTCTCACCGTTAAGCCTCGGTCACCATAATGGACTCCGGGAGCAAGACAGAAGAGAGCTGGGACAGGGGGAACCCGCGGGCTTCGTCATTTCGATAGCATCACGACGCTACGTGCTGCGTAATGGAACCAGCTGCGGGGGCCTGGGAAAAGAAATGAACTATGTAATGTTCGGATCAAGAGAACCACGACCTGGGACCACTTTTGTGGACAGATGCTGGGACCACAGTATGAGCTCGGGCTTCTAGGCATTCCGCGATACTGATGATGAAAACAGCGAGGACTGGATCAACAAAGGACAGGTTAAAATCGAATCTTGGTACGGACACAGTAAACATGTGTTCGGATCCGAGCGGCCGGTCTCTGCACGTCTGATTCGCAGGGCTTTGTGTGCAAGATGCACAGTTTGTTTGATTCATACGTCCTAATTCCAGGTTTGAATTTCCGAATGATCAAGCATCAGCAATATACTCTCTCCTCGGTATGATGACAAGCGATGTGCCATTATTACACAACCGCAACTGTCCATCGTACAATCCTACTTACCATCTGCTTAGTTATTAAAGATATTGTCGAAAGCCAATTCCAATTCCCGGCCCTGTTCGTATCACGTCACTTATTAATATACATAGTAAAAGTGAATTTACAATGTCCAACCCTTTAAAATCTGGAGTAGAGCAACAAATGAGAGTTGTACGAGACCGATGAAGTTATCGAGCATGACAGACTCGCGTGGCATCGAGTAGTGATAATGCGTACCATTGCCTACCCATGTCGATGTTAACAGGGGTAGGAGAAAATGGAATGGTACATGGAACCATGTCGAGAAGGGCCCCCTGTAAGAGACCGTGTTATTTCCTCGCTGGAAACTGTACCGAGGCAGAGGACCGTTCTGGACTCTGCTGACAACCTCCATCAAAAAAATGGGCTTAACCATTTCCTTACACAATGCTGAAGGCGCACTCTCCGGATCGTGGCTGGCACGCGCGCGAAGGACGCGCCTCGCTTAGTGATCTCGAGATTCAGCCTTCTAGAGCTTTCAAGACAGCCATCCATTGCATGGACATGGGACAATCGATATCCGTCTCATTAATCAGAAAAGTTCGTAAAGGACGTGGCAACTGTATGTATACCCTACATATGTAATGAACCCATAGAAAATAGAAAAACGGACCGGGTACAGTTCTCCACGTCTGGAATGCGCCGACCTTCCCCATTGTGGGACGGGCCACCTGACTGCTTGAAAAAAAAAATGTTTTTTTTAGCGAAGAGATTTTTTCGTCTTCTCTTACAGTATCTCAGCTCATATGTTTTCAAGAATTGGGCAAAAGATGTCCAGAAGCCGTTCACAAATCCCGACGTGGAGAGCGGATGATCCACATGGTGAGCGGGCTAGATTACAAAGAAGTATCTCGACTTCTTGACTCGCGATGCTGCCAATATTACGTACATACAGCAGATACGGTCGTCAGAAGAGGGGCCGCTGTTGTGTCTTTTGTATATGACATCCAGCGCATGAGAGATGAGTATTCCGCGATCCACTGCAGGATCATTGTACAGTCGATGTGAGATTTATCTACTACTACCTATTTACATGTGCATATTACCTAAAGGTATGTACTTATAGACTGCAGTTGTTATATCATCATCCATGTATTATAGACAAGGTGTGTGTAAGTCGCTAAATGATTTCCCACGCCGTTGGTACCTTCCCGTAGCCAATAAGCCCAGTGATGTTACATGGCTTACTTCCTTCGCTTGAAGCCGACCAGCCACCTGGAAGGCGCGCATGCCCGGCACATCGGTATTCGGAGTTTACGAGCCGTGTATGGTCCAGCGAGCCGGAGGAAAGGGAGGAGGAGGAGGAAGAGGAGAGGGAAGAACGAACGAACGAATTCAGCTCTGCATACAGCAGGCACGGCACTTGCCACCAACGGCGAACAGCTGCGCCTTGGCTGCTTCCATTCGTGTTCGCTGTCCAGTCCAAGGGCGAGGTGCTACAGGAACTTTGTGCGACCGCTACCTTGCAACTTGCGACTCGCGATCACTTTGCGACTTTGCGTCTGTTCCATCCTACCTACATACATACATACATAGTACACCTACCTACCTATATTTCGATGATTTATGTACAGTAATAACGCAGCTCGCGCCAGCCCCCGGCCGCATGGTTCCCCAGAATGATTTCCCGCTAAGGTCTAAGGTGATATGTCAGGACCTATTTTATGGCGCCGGCCATCGACAGATCTTTGGCGACCCGAAGCTCTGGGATGGACTAAACAAGCGTTGAATCCAATTCCTCCCATGTTTCGCAGTTGGATCGAGGCTAAACAGAGATCATTTATGCCCAGACGCGACGGCGTAGCCGTATTTCAACGACATGCGACAATCAAATATCACCTGCCAGAGAGTCGCCGACGCATACCGCGAGAGTCATTGATCACTTGGTATATCTGCACATAAAATAATGCTGCTCTTGGATTTACGTACAGAATATCCTATATTGCTCTCCACTACCCTGCACACCGCCATCCTTCCCCGAGGCCATGAGCGGCACGGCACCATCAGCTGCGCGCGCATGTACTGTAGAGGTCAATTCGAGGCATGTGATATTCGAATGACATCCACGGACCCGCAAACAAACCGAGAGGAACAGAAGAAAAGAAGAAGAAGAAGAAGAAGAAGGGAAAAATCTTCTTATTTTCGCCCCAGCTCAACTACCTAGGCAATTGTATCATGATGAACTCAGTACCAGTTTGCTTGACCAGGTTCTCCTTGCTCGTGCCCGATGTTCACCGTTTCAGAAAGTCGGTACATGGACAACCCGGCCATCATTGGCTCGTCAGCATAATAAAGCTTTCTTTCCTCGTCCTCGATATCGGCGAGTTCCTATCGACGTACGATGGCGGCTCCCTTTGAGGTAGTTGCGGGCATTGTCGGCCAAATTATTGCCTGTCAAGGCATGAGAAGGGCAGGGTCGCTTCTTTGGTACGTCGTCGCACCCCATCCGCAGCTCATCTGCAGAGCCACCTCAGCCATTGTTCACGTGGATGGTTTGCACCCCGGCCACCCTCGCAACCACCGCGGTGGTCCCCAGACTTGCCAAGATCGCCAAGTGGGCACGTCCAAGCTGCAGAGTCGTGGTGTAACAATCCAAATAGAACTAGGCTCTCGAGAGCCTGAGGAGAATTCCGCACCTACATGCTGAGAACAGGGCCTCGACCTCAACCTGCAAGGTATCTCATCCCAAGCCTAGAGCTCTGCAGTATGTAATCAGAGCAGCCGCACGGAAACCCAGTCGAGTATCAGGTCTCATGGTTAATTCGACAATGTTTCATCCAAAAGTCCAACCTACTACGCCTTCATCTCCATACTGTACGTGTAGCTTCGGTCTCCGTCCGTCTACGGATAAGCCTAGGCCATCTCATCCTACGTGTTGTCGCAGTGCCCTGTCCATTTACATCTAGATGACCTCGGTCGAGCCATGACGTTCTCGGCCATATTTCCGCATTTTACCACAATGTCCAAGCGACATCCCCGTAAGAATCCCGGTCAGACGAACCGAATTTCTTTCCACACACCAAGTCGACACAACCTTCCCTTTTCCAAGTCATCATTCCCAGCAACCATGTACGTGCATGGTACTGTACCCCGTCCGAAGATGAGCTAGGCGGTTGATTCTTACGTGCATACGCCAGTATGGTTTGACTCCTATTGGTGCCCACCATGCCAATTGGTACTTCTACAAAAGGCATCGTACATATAAGTTCAGCTTATCATCTTGCGTGTTGCTATTCCGACGCTGCCCTTTGGGCCGTCGAGCCTTTGGGCACTCATTCCTCCCAGTTCTTAAGGCATAGCATTATTAATATACCACTAATAAAAGCAACAGGATACGGATTAGACGGCAAGGACGGTGTCGTGATTTGCCTCTCGGAACCCCCTAACCTATCAGGTCTTGGATAGGGGTTGCATGGAATTTTCCCAAGGCCCGAGTTGGGTTTTGAGATCTTAGATCCGTCCAAACCAGTGATCTTACGACTAGGCGCTACTGTGATTCTCAATACCAATCAATTCGTTCGAGCCCGCGCATCGGGTCACATCAATTAGGATCTATCTCTTCGGCTATTTCATTCCCCACAGGGCCAAGTTGATTAGTCTCTCCCGTCACTTTGGTAGCGAAAAAAAAAGGAAGACCTCAAATCCGACGACAGTCAAGCCCATTGGCGCCTGCCGGCAAGCCACGCCTCTTGTCTGAGCTGCCTCCCATCTGCCAGTGCCATTCGAGGCCTAGTACACCGTTGACACCGGTGGCGCAATCTTCTCCCTAGGGCCGATCTAGTGATTCACGGGCCCCTCGGGTCCCCAGTTCAAGGGGATGAATCTGACTCGGCATGTGCATTGTGAATTCAATTTCGACGCATGCAGCAACGAATACAAGGGTGGATATCCCCAGGCCCTAGACATACCATTGATATGCTCTCTCCAGTCTAAGCGAGTCTCAGGGTCGTGTCAATTCTGCATGTTCCACATAACATGACCACGTTCATATGTGTGTTAGCGTTAGCGTGATCTAGAGCTGTGTCCTGCTACCCTCCATCGAGACAGGATAGCGCCCGGGGGTGTCAAAGACTTAAAGCAGGAAATTCATCCTAGCGTTTCAGCTGGGACGGTCTACTGTATGGCTGGTGTGTGTGTCGACAACGGCATTGCTTCCATGGTCAAGCTTCCTACCATAATGTCCGCCCAGGCTCTCTGTCCTCGAGAAGGATCATATTTATGCTGCTAGGTGGTCTTGGGATCTACGTACGGATTCCTTGGGATTTCTGACTTGCTTTAGCTAGAGCTTGGCTGACTAAAGCCACGGCTCGTGAAAACCGAGGCATAAGTGAAGCTACCTAGATAAAGAATGAATTAACCACCAATAGCTGCCTCAGATCACTGCCGTCCAGCGTCAGTTCTCTGAGATCGATAATGTCTCTGTAACGGGTATGTCCCGGGAATAGTCTCGTCATGGTTATATTTCCATCTACTCAATTCCAATTCCAAGGCGTTACAGCCCAAGCGCAAGGCATCCCCAATAATAGGATGGATTCCCGGGGCCACCAATTGGGTAGACGAACTTCCGTCACAATCAGATTCCCCGCCTTGTTGATTTCGGGAATCGATATTCCCAGGTCCAACAGCGGCTATTTGGGAAGGGTTGTCGTCCCAAGTGCGTGATATCTCCCTGTTCTGAAGCGAGCAAATCAATTGGGAATATCAGATGGACCGATGAGGAAAGGAGATCTCTGGATAACCCTGTCGCCAAGCGCTGCAGCGCCGATCACTCTTAACCACGAATCTTTCAGCTGCAGCAACTTCAACTAACAACAACCTGACGACTGCTGGGACCAGTGAGTTCTCTGGAGAATCTCATATCCCAGCTGCTACCTACAGAATGTGGGCAAACCCACAGTGGATAGCAAATTTCAAGGAAATCAGGAAATAAACAGAGGCACCTACAAGGGTAAAGGCGAGTGTCAAGACCGCGCTGAACATCTCCTCGACGCCATTGACGTCAACACTATCAAATAACAATCGCTTCCGTCAAAGTCAACGAGCTGCTAACGTATTCGTGTTCTATCTCCCTAACCCGAGAGAACATCATTGACTAATGGTTGCGTAAAAGTCAGCTCATGCTACAACCTACGATCGATCGCAACACAAGGAAATACTTCGTGGGCACGCTTCAACCATCGATGATTCGAAAATGAATTGAAACATGAACATTTTAATTAACTAGGTTACCCATCTTCAGTCACCAATCTTACGATTTTCTTCTTATGAGATGAAAAGGTATGACCCAACATCGCGTGCCGTCCCTCTTTCATCACGTCTCTTCTCGCAAGTCTCATTCGACCAGAAAACCCCGAATTTGATGCATGTTTATTTGACTTTGCTTCTTCTTTCCCCTTTCTCCCAGGTCGCAATCCCCATACGGGTAGGTCATAGTGGAGGTTCAACGCCATCACAATGACAATTACAATGAAAATAACAATGACAATAACAATGACATCGAAGCACAGCTGGGGAGTAAACGGGAAGACTGGACCTCACTCCAAATCAAGTTTTGCGAGGGAGCTGAAAGAAACGGGCCTCTCCCTTAGTCAGTACAGATGGATTTATCCATCGCCCGCTCTTTGCGAATATACAGCCTCGATCGCCGCAAGCTACATGTCAGTTTGTTTCTGGTTCCATATATGTCAATCAAATTGCAGAAGAAAAAAAATGCCAACAGGTATGTGCAGCCTGGTCGCATTCGTCCCGAACGGGCATTCCGAAGCCCTTTCGGATTACCGGGAATAGAACGAGCAGAACAAAGCAAAAGAAAAAAAAAGGTCTCCGTAGCCGTCGCAACTGGGAAATACGGAACTGCGGAACTGCGGTTTCTTCTCCTTCTTTGGTCCCCTCTCCCACGGGGAGGCTCTGTATCATTTCCACCCATTGAATGAATTTCCATTTCTCCGTTACTTCTTCTCCCTGACCTGATAATACGGGACGGGCAGGGCAAGGGCATTGTGGACGTCCGTCCGCTCCCAGGTCATATGACGTTGCTCAGGGCGTAGGTCGTGCGTTCCAACCGCATATTCCAGCTGTCAGCTTTGTCTATGTCGTGTCACAAGGCAAGTGTCTCTCTGGCCCGTGAATGTCGGTCAATGTTTCAAAAGGGACGTCAGGTAATTGCTGTCTAGATCCTGCCCGAATGCGTAGCCAATTGCAGGAGGCTCCAAGAGAGTGACGGGTTAGTCTGTGGCTTGCATACATGTTTCCCTGGCTTAGTCTAGCCAACGGGGCGCTGGTGATCGTAGTGGTTTCTATCATTTATCAGCTGAACATAGCAAAACAAATCTTCATTTTTTCAGCCCCTGTGGCAAATATTCTGCAGGTGCTACATTTCACGACAACCAACATCGTTGTTTGTCTTTTTTACCCCTATCTTATTACGGATCGTTGCTGAGTGCAGCTGTCCTTCCCTGGGCATTTCAGGAAACCTTCATTCGTAGAGGACTTGGCTGGTACATGGACGGCAATACAACTATCCGGAAGTAAGCAATCTTGACGACTCGAAATGGAATACCTTACAGCACAATCATTTCTCTATTGGTCGACAGACCAAGCAACTGACGCATGAGATATACATACTGTAAGCTCGGGGTGATTTGACTATAAATAGGATGTTTAGTTAATGAGCATGATGTCTTGTTAGGGAGACCATCGTGACATAGTGGCGTATGGCGTGACACGCCGTGGCAAACAATGATGGAAAATGAACCCGAAGATGGTAGAAGTGTGAAGTACACGATGGCCTACCTTGGAGGCTCATCAGTTCGGACTAGCGGGTTTTGCTTTTCTCATTCTCACTCTCATTCTTATTCTGACTTGGGGCACATTTTTCATCAGGTCGTAGGTACTTGATCCAACAGACTTAAGCTTACGTACGCGGGAGATACCTTTCGTGCCCAACGTAGCATGATTTCAAATTATAGCTCATATAACACGGTATAAAGGGGCTCCGGTGAGTTATTTAGCGAATATCGGGCAGCTCCCGAAGATATCTCATACTCAGTCCCGCAATCCATAATGCCACAGGCCGATAACTCCCACGGACACACCGACTACATTGTCTACTCTGGGTATAACCTTCTCCAGAGCGGTGAGTTATCTATTTGGTATCAAGGGAGGGCTCGTACAGATCCCGTGGCGTTAGTCCTTATGATATCCTCACTCAGCATTCCTCCCGCCCTCTGTATTTCGCTTACCGTGAACATGGGTTTGGGTGAAATCACGCAATGAAAAGCCCATGGGTTGGGCACGAACCCAAAGCTTGGTATTCAAACCAGTTGATTTGATATCTATGCCCACCGCTACTCAGATCTCAATACACTAGATAACCTCATACATAATGATAAGGCCACGTGGTTGATATCATAGCCTCCCTGACAGATAAACGGGTTCGAAGGCGTCTACGCTGAATGACTAGAGTTACAAGCGCCTAGAAGATCGGAAGTCCGAGTCGCTATCGCCCAACATGAAATGATATCGACTTGTTTCCCCCTTCGTGGCTAGTTGCCGAGTTATGGCTCAGATGGGATCATCGTTCCCACTAAGTGGAAGATCACGAGAGCCTGACTCGGGGGATCGACGAGGATGAAGAGAAAGATACTGCGTTGATGAAAGTAGCCCCTCTCGTGTCCTCTCTCCCTTAGTTATCTCCAATTCTAGCTAAGCTGACTCATGAATAAATACATGCTGGCGAGTTGATCAGGCTACCAACAATCATTCGAGGATTCATTGGGTATTACGATGATGACCCCGAGTGATTAGAACCACTGTATCACACGAAACATGCCTACATAGTTAGAGTCCGCTCTTAGACATGACATTGAGTGCTTAGGGGATCGGCTAGCTGTGAAATCCCATCCCGTCGTTCATTTGTTGGATATGGACTGAGAGCGAGGACAATAGATCGTACGAGAGAGGAACTCTTGGCTAATCAGAGAGGTAATCCAATCTCACGGCCAAGTGTATGCATAGCGCCCCTCGCTCTGGCGACCCCTGAACAAGTCTGTTAAACAGACTATACCTAACCACTACGGTCGAGATTCGATACGCATAGATTCCCTGATATATCATAGTATATCCAATATCATTCACTATATATATACCATCCCAAGATGTCGTTCAGAAGCAACAAGTAGACCGACGAATTCCTCCTCGGAGCCTATATACAAGCCACGCCATCCCAAACCTCCACCTCCAGCTAAACAAGCCTAGCAGGTGAAGACGGAAGGCCCAGCAGGCTGATACTGCTTGCCGCCGTTGTTGTAGATGTTGATCATAATGCCGGGGTCGGTAGCCTTGTAGGCGCCTGGGAAGGAGACGAGGTCCGACGGCGAGGCGCTGCCCGAGCCGCCGCTGACGTGCACCTGCGCGCACGAGATGTAGAACTGCGCGCCGCCCGCCGCGCTCGCCGAGTGCAGCGCCACGTGCTCGATGCGGAACAGGTAGTCGCCCTCGGCCAGGCACTGCGGTACTGTGAAGCTGATCTGCGCCTTGCCTGTTCGCTTGCGTTAGCAAGTGTGATATGCCTCTTATATATCTAGGCCTGGAAGCCAAGGGGGAAAGAGGGGGGGGGAGGGGGGAGGGAAAGGGAAAGGAGGCGTACCGTTCGATGGCCATGTGTACTGCCCGCTCGCCGCCGTGGGCATGTCCTGGAAGACCTTGAACCAAACCTTACCGCTGCCGTCCCAGCTGGCCGCGGTCTGGCCGGAGGGCACCTTGGCCATGTAGGCGGAGAGAGCTAGTCAGACACGGCTATGTTAGCAATCCATATCAACACAGAAGCTTGAAACACGAAGTTATCCACGAGCGTATAGGTATTCATGTGTGTGTATGATGACGTACTGCGGATAAATATGTTAGCTTTTCCTTTCCATCTCAGATAGGTAGTACGGATGATAGATAGATGAACAGATACAAGGGGCGTAATAAGGAACCAGGGTCATGGATACAAGTGCTCAGCATAGGTAAATCACTTTCTGCATACGTACCCGCCAGGATGGTAGATGTTCGGGGCCGCGACCCAGGTGAGCTGGCCGCCGGCCTTGACCTCGGTGGTGTCAGGGGCGCCGCCTGCCGCCCGCTGGTAGCATCGGATTGCGTCCGAGTTGACGTCGGTCACGGGGCCGTTCGACTGGAAGTTGGCCGTCTGACGGACTGAGGACCAGGCCGAGGTGCCCGCGAGATTCGGGAAGGTATCTAGGAAGGCGAGGACATCATAGTTAGATTTGTCTACCATAGTCTTGCGCCACAATACGATATAGAGAACGAAGCAAGTGATAAATTTACGTACAGTGAGGAGCGGCTTGGGCGCCAGCCACGAGAAGCGCGAATGCTGCGGCGGCCTTCATTATCGCTGACGATATTCTCGAGCTAGGAGATTTATATAGCTACTATTAAATAGCAAGGGGTCGCTGGAAAGGCAGATACAGCATCAAGTTCCCACACAGAGACAGAGGCACAAGACATCCCTGCTAGGAGACATCAAGGCGAGGCAAGTTGCCATCTTATAAGAGTGCCGCCATGGGGAACTGGAGACACCTAAACCGAGACGGAGTATGTCGTTGCGTTTACCGGGTATGGTGAAGTCACCCCTGTATTTGCGGATAAAAAGAAGTCATTCCCGGTTATATTGGGCACCCACTCAGATGTACGCAAAATGGCCATGTCCAGTCAACTTTAGAAGACCTAGTCGGCAATGCGACCAAAGACACGCTTAAGTGACGCACTTATCCAAGAATAGAGCGCTGTTGTTCTCTTGTTCGTCGACGGAGCTATATATCCCCTGTTCCCGAGGACCCTCCCTCTCCACGGCCACCGGCCGTTCTCGGGATAACTTCATGCAGCTGCGTCATCAAAAAAGAAGACTTTTCAGTTCAGACTATGATTCATACTACGTAGTCACTTGCGTTGCCTCCTAGTGAGAGCAATGCAGATGAGAGTCTACCTAAACATGTGACCTTGACGGGGGTGGTCAAGCGTCTCCAATAAGTAGGTGAGCGAGTAAGCAACGTACCTCTTTCTTGACCTCAAGTCAAACACTGGGTATAGGATGAGATCGTCAAGACCAGAGAGTGCTCTCAAAAGGTCAAAGGGCCGGGCACACCTCGGCTTCTGCAGGACTTGTGCCATGATTGTCTTCCACCTCCTGCCTCCCTTTGACTTCGTATCTTGCTAGGATGAAATTACAGAGAACGCGTTGCGTAGCTCTCAATGAAGAGATGCAAACACATCCGCGAGTGTGAGACACTAACGACATCTAAGCATCCGTACCTCTAGACGCAACGCCATTTGTGCATGTGTAGAATGAAAAGGAAAAAAGGGGAAATGCAGGCAATTCGGCGACTCCGCCATCCTGTAGAAAATCCAGGTCAACTCCTATGAGGACCACTACCATCGTCGGTTATTGATGGGCATAGCGTTGGCACCACCTGCGCCGGCGCCATTGCCGCCGCCGCCGCCGCCACCACCACCACCACTGCCACCACCTGTCGGGAGCAAGTTAGTCAATATTCGTCGGACTTGGAAAGCGACGAGAGCATACCTCGGTGACCACCACGGCCGTAACCTCGTCCGCCGTAGCGGCCTCCGCCACCACCGCCGCCATAACGGGCCATTTCATGAAGTCTAGGGTCAACCTGCTGCTTAGCCTCCTGAAGTACAGAGACTAGATCACGGGCTTGTTTAGAGTCTGCAAGATTGTTAGTCGTAGCACAAACGAATTCATGGACGGACCACCTACTGTCAGCAGTAAAGAACGTGATCGCAGTTCCCTTAGCACCGGCACGGCCAGTTCGGCCAATGCGATGGATGTAGTCTTCCGAGTTGTTCGGGTAGTCATAGTTGATCACATGAGTGATGTTACGCACGTCTTTATCACAAGGGTATGTTAGCAAAACGAAGCAAAAGTTTGTGTAACAAGTCCCAGCGACGGACGGACTGTGCCTAAGTATATTTTCCGTGCCTTTCTCCGAAGAGAATGGGGCTGTCTGTTGCATCAACATGCCAGTTTGGAGGTGAATTCCAACAATCCGGTCTGGGTCCTCGGATCTGGGATTCTGGAGACAGCTTGACATAGGATCAAGGATTGCCAACTCCGCAGTTGTACCATAGGGACAGTAAGGTACAACAGCGGAACGAGGGTATAGGAGCTTCCACTATACCACGGATCCCAAATTTCCTGGAGAGATGAGAACCACAAGACACAATAGGAGTTTAGGCAGATGCGCGCAATCGAGAGAGCCCCTAGACATGAGAGTAAAGCACAGCGGATACAACTGCTGGAAATTGCCACGGGAGGGGGGAGGAGGGGAGGGGAGGGGGATGCAATCATACCAATACCACGAGAAGCCACGTCGGTGGCAACCATGATGGGGCTTTTGCCAGTCTTGAACTGGTCGAGAACCCAGTCACGTTCGTTCTGCTGCTTATCTCCGTGGATTGCTACCAACCTGTTAGCTCCAACTCGCGTCCTAAGAGACACATGTCAACTTACAAAGGGCGGGCCACCCATCCTGTCGGAGGAATCGAGTAATGTCGTCCGCGACTCGCTTGGTACCTACGAAAAGAAGTGCCTTGTTCTCCTTGTTGTCCATGATCTTCTCGAGATGCTTGATCATGCGGTCACGCTTCTCACCTTCTGATACGACCTCGACAATTTGCGTGATACGATGGTTAGCAGACAGATCCATGGAACCAATGTTGACCTGGATGAAGTCGGTCTGGAATTCGGAGGCCAATGCTCGAACTTCCTTGGGCCAAGTGGCGGACCACATGAGGGTTTGACGGTCAGGTCGAATCTGGCCGATGATCTTGCGGATCTGAGGTTCGAAACCCATATCCAGCATGCGATCAGCCTCATCGAGGACCAAGTAAGTCACACGACGCAGGTTAGTCTTGCCACCCTCCAGCATGTCGATAAGACGGCCGGGAGTTGCGATGCAGACCTCGACACCCTTAGAAAGGTCACGGATCTGGGGACCGCGGGGAACACCTCCATAAACACAAGTGTTACGGATGCGGGAAGATTTACCGAACTTGGTGATCTCCTGTTGAATCTGGACGGCCAGCTCACGAGTCGGAGCAAGAACGAGAACGATGGGACCATCGCCAGGAGCCAAGAGAGGCTGGGCATTGATGTGAACAATGGCGGGAAGACAGTAAGTGAGGGTCTTTCCGGAGCCCGTCTCGGCAATACCGACGACATCACGACCAGAAAGAGCCATCGGCCATCCCTGAGACTGGATAGCAGTAGGAGCAGGGAAGCCCTGTGCCTTGACTTCGTCCATCACATATCGAGGAAAGCCGGCCTCGTCGAAGGACTCCACAGGCTTGGGAACATCATGACCGGAAATGGTGATCTGATGATCTCGGCGGAATCGTTCAACTTCGCTGGCAGGGCGCGTCGCGACAGCATCGTCCTCTTTGTAGAACGACTTCTCGAACTTGGGAAGGGTGCCAAGATCTGTTGAAAAACCAGTTAGTCCAAAGCTCATAGTCAAGTGATCTGAATATGGGAATTCACGTACCCCAGTTCTGCTTGTGCAGTCCAGCGCCGAGGTTAGACATTCTGTCACCACCACCACCACCACCTCCTCCGCCGTAACCACCGCTGCCATAACCTCCGGCTCCACCGCCGCCGCCGCCGCCGCCACCACCACCACTTCCGTAACCGTTGCTAAAGAGATATATCAGCATCAGAAGTCAAAATGAAGACGAGGGAGTGTGATGGGGGTAGCGAAGTCGAACACTTACCCATAAGCGTGGTCCTGACGACCACCACCGCCACCACCGTGACCGCCTCCATACTTATCATGGCCGTTGGAGTAACCTCCGTGACCAGAGCGAGAGCCGCCGTAGCCGCCGCCGTACGAGGACATGATGGATGTCGTCTTTCGCGACTATGGCGATAACGAGTGATGTTTGAAAGTGTTGATGTGAGTTAGGATGCGAGACAATTGCCGGCGCAAACGAAGTGAGATTTTTAACTTTGGGTATCCAGTTGCAAATTGGTTGAATGGCCGCAGCTTGCAATCTGCAGAAAAGGAGCGAAAATGGGAGAAGAGTGGGTGATGGGATAAGAAAGAAGAGGGAAGTTATTGTTGATGGAAGAGGAACGTTAATGATGGGTTTTTGAAGGCAAGAAAAACCTTGAGTTGAGTCGTGGATTTTTTTTTTTTCTTCTAGGCTAGGAGGTAGTTTCGAGGGAAGTCGCAGTCTAGACCCAAACGGCGTTGGTGTAGGTGGCTCGTGCGCTCTTTTTCCCTTTTTCTTTTCGCCTCGCGCCTAAAATGTTTGTCGCCAAGGCAGGTACGTACCGTTGCTACTAACTATGTACATGTACCTAGGTACCACTTCCCACATGCATCTACTAGGTAATCAACTATCGATAACCGCCACAACTGGATATCATAAAAGGTGAATTGTTTCTCATGCGACGGTCAGATAAACCCGTCTCCTTGGATACACTTGACAACCGATCTTTACCTTGAATCACTTTACCAGATAGCCGTTTCACTACCGACGTACATGTGTATTTGGAACGGATACGTGTAACCGTCGAACAACTACTGTGCGCGATTAGATTATTACCTAGGTGTATATGAGGTAAACAGTGGCCATGAATAATGGACAGAAAAAAGGACTGATTGATGGGCTTTCGACAGTATACTAACAATGTCCAGATACCTTCTATAACTTGGTTTCACATGCCTTCACCATTTACCGTACATATTATCTTCATCAAACAGCCATTCCATGCCTTCACTCCATACCTGCCTAGGTACCCTAAGTAGGTAGGTAGTGAGTGATACGGTTACACATCTATTCGGACGTCTTTCAAGCAGACGGGAACATTTCCCAGAATCCAATCTCCATCTGTTTCCAAGTCAGTACGACGAAGCCCCTATGATCTTGGGTATCCTACCTTGGTAGCGTGGATAAAGATTTTGGCGAGCTCCTCTATCCTCGTAGGAGACTGCAGGACAGCATTCTTTTCCATCAGAGCTGTTGGTAACACACAAGTCAGTAACTCCCAATAACTGTCTAGGTTAGATGGGTGGTAGGATTCTCACTAGACCCAGTCTGCACCGCCTGTGCGTAGTCCTCTGCAATGTAGTTCAGAATCCATCGCCAGTATGTATTGCCCTCTGTTCTCGTTCTCGGATCGCCGTGGAGTTGTTTCGCGATGGCTTCATAGCCGAGGAGACAGGGAGCAAGGGCAACCTGAAGACCGAGCCAGTCTTCCGACTGCCCAATGTCCAGGACGTATCTCGTGTACGCAGTGCATGCTAAACCGCCATTCAGCAATTAAAGTCTACATAAAATAGTGGTTAAGTCAGATATCCCGTACCTTGGTGCTCTTCGGTTGCTTCTATATCCTTCTTTGATATACCGAATTCCTGACAATAGTCGAGGTGAAGCTTCATCTCGGTGTGGAGATGGGATATCATTTTTGCACCCTGAGACCAACATTAGCATCAGCTGCTGCTATATAGCACAGACGCCTACCGTTACAATGTCCTCCATATTCTTTGCCTTGTACGATGCCAGTGCATTTGCTCTCGCAGAGTGAACCAAGTATAAATAGTCCTGTATTAGATAGCCTTTGAACGATTCAAGGGGCAACTCTCCATTCCCGAGTCCGAGGACAAACGGGTGGTCAACGAAACGTCGCCACACCGGAGAGACATCAGGTCGCTCAAGAAGATACTCGATGAAGTGCCCGCTTGCCGTTATCAGTACAGACACACACCGAGTCAAAGAAGTAGACTCACGGAGCGAAGGGAAGTATCAAAACCGAATGGAAATGGTTGAGCGGGCCGCTCCCTCGGCCATACCCAGGCGCATATTTGATACCTGCCTCGACGTACCGACACGCAGCTTTTACGGCATCCACAGGTTTAAGTCCTCTAGAGAGGTTAGAGGCAATTGCAGAAGCGAGCGAGCATCCAGTCCCGTGTGTGTTCTTTGAGTCTATGTATGGGCTCTCGATTCTCGTGGCGTGTCCTTCTCCGAGCAGAAGGTTGACGACTATTTCTCTTTCTTCAGGGGTCGTAGCGACGGAGCCGTCCTTCTTGAAGGGTACATGTCCGCCTTTGATAAGCACCCACTTTGGCCCTAGTTCAAGGACTTTCCGAGCGATTACTTCTAAGTCGTCCGCATTTCTAATTTCGATGGTCTGGCTGCCACTATCAGATAGCAATAGCTTTGCCTCGGGAATATTTGGAGTGAGGATAAACGCCTGCGGGAGCAAAAGGGTACGCAACTCATTCACAGCTTGCGAAGGCAGCAACTGAGCGCCGGTGGTGGCGACCATAACCTATTTGCAGTTCAGACGTCATGCAAAACCTGGGCGAGACTAGTTGAAACGACGAGACATACAGGATCCAGTATCAACGTCTCGACTTTGTAATCCTTCAGTGCCTGTGCAACTATCTCGATGGTACGGGCAGACGCAAGCATCCCTCAATAATATCACGATAAGCCTTAGATCATGAGATTTTTAGACGAGCCGGCTCACCAGTTTTCACAACACCAGGCTGGATATCCCTGAAAACAGCATCGATCTGCTTCCTCACAAACTCAGAGGGGACATGGTGTATTCCATCCACGCCTGTGGTGTTCTGAGCCGTCAAGGCTGTGGTAGCAGTCATAGCATAACATCCATGAGCCGCAATGACTTTCTGGTCTGCCTCGAGGCCACTAGAATTTGGAATCAAAGATGGCTGTGAGCGAGAATGCGGAGTTGAGGGTATAGGTAATATCATGAACTTACGCACCGCCGCTGGAGTCGCTGCCTGCGATGACGAGAATCCTTCTATTGTCCATAGGTAGTATCGCTACGAGGCAGATTCGTAAGCTCGGCAATCTGATGAGATAACCAAAGCCCTGTATGAGTTATCCCTGACGGATGGACTAAAAGTTGACAGGAGCTTCTATTTTGCGCGAGATTTCTTTTTTAAAGTTGTTAGAGCTCTTAGCTACATGACGGTGGTAAGTAGTAGTCCAAGAAAGTGGGGGCAATGCCATCATCTATCCACTTGCCGTCCATCCACACACCACCGTCAAGAGATACCAACCTTTTTGTACCTCCCATGGTTCGAGTAAACGTGGTTACCCCTATTATTACTTGGTTGCCTGCCTCTAGATGTATGTACTCTCCAACACGAGCATCGAGTACGACGAGAAGAACACAGGCCATTGTAACAACTCAGGACCTATATTGGCAATCTCGGTGTTTTTACAACAGTTAGGTTGACTCACATCCTAATGACCTGTCTACTCTACAATCGAGGAGAAATAAACCGGTAGTGTTTGTAACGAAAATATGTATTCGGTCGAAGTCTACCCTTTGATGTACTCTATAAACCCTCAACTCCGGAACCTCTACCTAATATTGATACAAGAATCGAACGCTGGTGAGCGTGGCTTGGCTAGCTTGCTCCCAGCCCAGCTCCTCCCTTTTCCCAATCTAACTGTCACTGTAAATTCCCCGTGTCCTGGAAATTCACCTGCTCGTTGAATCCCTCGGTCCCCTCGTATCGACCAAACAGCCACCGTAGTCTCGCCACGTTGTTTCGAAGTTCGTCTCTTTCCCCTTCCAGCGCTGCGCATTCGCGCTCTAGGGCTTGGATATGCCGCCTGGCCATATCCAGCACTTCTGCTTTGCTCACTCTACGGTCGGTCATGTCCAACGCTTCCCCTCCATCATCCCCCTCGCCGGCTTGCATCGTCTCCGGCAGGGCCTCTAGCAGGCTTTCGAAATGGGCGTTCAGTCTGTTCCGGTACTGTTTCTCCACCTGGTTATGCGTCTCGCGACTCTTTTGCTCCTCCATCGACACTGGGGGGTTGTGGTGCGTATTCTTGCTCGTGCGTGATGCGCTACGAAGTCTGGATTTGCTCGCGTTTGATGTCGAGGATGTACTTCCCGGAGAGAAGACTTGCTGGTTTCTAGGCCTCCTTGGCCGCGAGCCATGTTTGTGTTTCCTATTGCCAGACCCAGTCGAGTGTGATGAAGGAGGTGGACTTGTCACAACTGCTCCGTACCCGTGCGGATATGTGTGGTGATATGTCTCGGCAGTATCGACATGCCTAGATTCAGGTGCTACCGGTTGGTAGAATGGGAACTCGAAAGGATCTTGTGCTGAGGTAGTGTATGATGCTGCGCTGGAGGATCCGATATCTTCTGCTGGGTTACGGCCGCTCACGATATAACGTGAACTGCTCGGGACCGGAGCATGGGGTAGTGGCTGACCATGAAAACCTATCATGCTTTCTGGAGCCCTGTTGGGCGCGATAGTTGGATAAGAACCGTAAGAGGTATTGTGGCCTCCCGAGGATGCATGTTGATTCCTGTAGTAAGGGTCGTCGGAGACGAGCGCCGAAGATAGTTGTTCTGAAGATGCCATCTGCATACTGATGTCAGTGTGCAGGTGTCCAAGCTCACGCCACTGAAGGAAGTTGTCTGCCGGCTAACAGTGCAGTGACTTTGTGTCCCAAGAGACTGGTTTTATTAACGACCACAGCCCTACAGGCAGTCCTATAAGTCCTATCTAGAAGCAACCTCGATGCTTCTGAAATAGGCAAGGTCGTAGGAGCACTGTAAAAATAGATAAGGTGACAGGTACCACACCTCGGGCCGTCGGGCCCCCCTGAGGCATAGATGGTAGGGGGATCTTAGATCGACCGACCAAACTTACGTGAAGTGGCTCATCGACTTAGTTACGACAGCTTGAGGCTCTGTACGACATGTTCCATATAAACTCTTGGAGCAAGATTATGCTATGTTTGACGGGCAGGTTTTAGGAATGAATGGAAGGGAGTGGGACCAGAGGAGATGGTTGTAGTAGACGGTGTGCAGCTATTTCAAGAGAGTGGCCAAGTAGGATTGAATAGATGCTCGGATAGATCTCTAGCAAGAATACGTCCTCACCCCCCTAAATAGACTTACTTAGACTATACTGCTATTGGTCCTGTGCTGGCAGAATCCGTATTTTCTGAGTAGTGACCAGCCAATGCGATAGGATACTTAGCAGTTGATTGCCCCTATCTGATCTCTAAGAAACTGGCATTGCGGTCGGAGACCGGCACCGAAGGCATCCAAATAGCATCACTTCGAGGGCTCATGCCACGTGCCGCTGGGTATATGATGCTTGAAATGACACGGCAGTGTCGTGCATTCCGGTTGTCTTCATGCTATTCCGACATGGATCTCATAGGGCAGACCCAGAACTAAGAAAAACTTGGTAGGATGCATGCGCCCGTATAACTAATTATTTTCGGTCACGGTTCGGATCGTGGCTCACTACCTAGGTAGGCAGCTTTCGGATGTGCTCGACGTAGGATCTGAAAGACTGAGGATTTCTATATAGAGAGCCAGGGGTTCGTCTCCCGACGGCAGATCGTTTCAATGGATATCTTTATGAGGCTCTTTGAAACGCGCAGGTAGCCCAAGAGTTATCGGGCGTCATTCCCGTGTCTTTGTACTACGTTGGAATCCTTGTTGTTCAATGCATCGAGGCGATGGCCTATTGATCTGCTTCGGAGGCGTTGTTATCGTCAGCGTTGCTCTGTCGACCCTCGTGCTTGAGTTGGCAGGTGATGTTGACTTCAAGCATAGTATCGAAACCGTCTGTGACACCTCCTACCTACCTGGTACAGGTATATTTTTTACCAGTGTGGCGGAATTAACCTATAGGTCTACACTTCCAGACCATGAAGGATACTATCATCGGCCCTATTGTCTCGTCACGTACCTAGCTTTCATCCTTTTGAATCCGTCACCGGTCCCGAGAGTTGGAGCATAAATGGTATGTCAGAGTTGACACAGATATAATTAGTCATCTTACCATAGCAATAGATTTAGAATAGATCGCGAAGGAGTAAGGCTTTGGGCCTAATGCTAAACGTCTACCAAAACTTGAAGCAGGGTGTCTCTATTGCTATTAAAGTCGTGGACCCTAGTTAATTCTGGGATTGATGCAGTGCTCTAAAGAAAGCATCATGCGCGTATGCAGAAGTAGGTTTGTAAATTCGACATTGATTGAATTGGGCGTTCGTTGCGACCTCATCTCGGTGCCGGAGCTGCATATATTTACTACCAACTATCCAATGAAGTGCTTGGATTTCTTCCCCTCTAAACACCTGCATTCCTTCCGAGCAGCCAGCAGCACCCTAGAAGATGCAAGAGAGTTTCAGCGGGATGGAACACCAATACCGTTGGGGAGGGAGGCGTACGTTGTTTCTAACTAGACCTATCCTATTCTGGGTCTTATGCAGGATCTTACATTTTTGTTCCACTGGGGATGATTATTTAGATGAGATGGGATAGGAAACAAGCTGACTAACAGTTAAGTTATCACTCTACAGCTTGCTCTTTGGTATTTGTCAACTTAATCAGGCTACAATTGTCAATGAACTAATTAACTATTTTTAAATAATAGGGGTCAAATAGGGGTGGGTGGCCATTTTTTCATCATACCTCAGAGGTGTGGCTTGAAGGAATCCTCATCGCTACTGCTGGGCATACATGCCGTCGGCGCCAGAACACACTCTACCACACCGGATTGGCTACCTTTCACAATCCGTAATTTGTATAGATTTCACAAGCTCTCTTTGACAAGCCGGAAAGCTAATCATACGTACCTACGTAGGTATATTGGATGAATTGCTGGCGATGACTCTTGAGTCACAGCCATCTCGCTCTATGGTAGATGGACTGACTACCTGACATCATAAATCATTTGAGCAGTCATTTAGAAAATCAAGATGAAGCTCCATCGTGGCCCCTCTTCGCGCCAGTGGTCTTTAGTATTTCGAAGCCCTCAGCAACTAACGGTTCAATAGTTAACACTTCCTACACGAAACTCCCCCGTAGATAAGTGATGTGACTCGCGCACACTGTCCCCGGAAAGCGCCCAGTCGAACATAGTTCTGCACCATCCGGTGTCCATGGCATCTTGGCTATAAGAAAGGTCACTATATAGTATAAAAGACGCCACGTGCATGAGCTGATGCGGTACCGAGTTCACCGGTCTCTGATAGGCATCCTTGAGGAGTTGTCCCTCGGAAAGCTGCAGGGCCTTGGCATATTATACTGCTCGAATCCGCCATCGTCACCCAACCGGCAACTCGGATTGCTTCGACTTCCTCCTGAGATGCCCCAAGCCGATATAGGGCTTCGCATAAGGGATCGGTAGACGTGCCGTTTGATCTCAGGACTGTCGTTCACAACATCTACGCGGATTTTCTAAAGAGATGCCATGATTTGGAATCGGGTCCTGTCTCCTTGGAATATCCGGTGACTTTCAACTGCAGGTTACCGTTCTACCTTCATTGGTCGGCTGGCGGAGGTATGTGCAAAATGGTATGCTGCTTGCGAGGTGTTTGGTCAGCACGGCTTGGCTCACTCTCTTGTGAGCAAGACCCAAGAGCCAACTTGTAGTTTCAGACGATGACGCACGCAATGATGGCGAGACGCAGGAACTGCACTTTGCGCTCAGGCCGGAGGTTTCATGAACGCCAATGAACCAGGAATGCGTTGTGTCAGGTATCAAGATGCTGATGCGCTTTATTCATGGCGGTAGTGATTGGGCATCAACTCGAGCTTTGAGGTGAGGCATAATTGGGAATCAATAAGCCCACTGCCTACGGCGTCTACTGTAAGACTGATCTGCGAATCATTAGTATGAGTCATATTGTCGAAGTCATGGGAAACAGCTTACGACAGCCACAGTGATGATCGTTCGAACAGATTGGGCTTGACGTCTTCACTAGATTCAGCTCGCACTTAAACGTGGGACGTCTTAAGACCATTGTCGACTTGTGTTACGTTGATCAATGCCGTGGTATTACTAGGCCGGCCGTGATAGGTGAGTTTGAAGAACGTACGCGCCGTCTATTTCCGCTCCTACTCTTAAGCTCGTTGTGCGTGAACTCTGACTACCTGGATACTGATATCATACAGTCTCAACACTGCCGATGAATCTCTAGGCCCTACTATACACCGCTCTATCGGGAAACCCAGGCGCCGTATAATCCACGACTCAGCCTAACTCCATCTCTGGATTCTCCTGAAGACTCAGGTATTATTACGGCAACAAGACTATGCTCGAGTAACGGAAATATGTCAGAGGTCTCACAATATTATATCTACATAGCACTGGGCTGGATCGCCAATCAACCTAGTAGCGTCTCGCCTTATAGTTTAGGAGGCCTGAGCATGCTTCCACGAGAGTAGATGGTTGGCGGTCTATCAAGAAGGATTTGGCGATGTCAACCAGTGTTCGAGGGCCTTACATGCTGCACGCATGAGAGTTATCTACTAGGGCGCCCGAAGACCTAGGACTATTCTAGCTAGAGTCTATGCTATACACCAAGGTGTAAAAGAGTACATATCTTCCCCTGACTGGGCTTACCGAGTCGGTCTAGGCTCGTGCCTACTATGGTACGGTGGGTAGCAAATCAACTAGGATGATATTAATTTGATAGGATTGTGAACTCTTGTAGCGACTTGAATGGGATCCTACTGCTGGTTTGTCTTCATCAAGATCGGTAAACTGAGAAGTCGACGTGGTTGCATTGAGGCAACACTTAACATACCTAAAAGCCTATTTGGACTAAAATGCAACTGTTGTCAATGTCTGTTGCTACCGCGTTTTTCATCTTGCCTCTATGGAGTCTGTCTAAGCTAGGAGTTATAAGCTGTCCCGAGACTCGACTATAGGGTACCGCTAATGGTAGAACATGATGACGGGCTTCATTCGGATAGTTAGAGCTATGCGTGATGAAGAACTATCTACCCCTAAGCACTACCGTAGATGGCACTATTTCTATAAACTACATGGCGATACATAAATCTGCGATACAGGATGAGTAACTACCTCCTACCAGCAATCGTAGCTGGTAAGCACTATCCAGTCGTATTGCAACTGGCAAAGAGTATCTATGTCCATGATATATATCTTACTCAAGCTTCGCAGGCATGCTCGCTAGCTTAAGACTACCCAATAATCTCGAAGGCAACGAACAAGCATCAGAGCTATGATGTAGTCCACATGTATACCATACCGTGCTGGCGGTAGTTTTACTTCTGCAAGGCACGAAGTTGCCAAGGAGAGCAATTCGAGGGGTTGCGTCGTAGGATCAATAGGATTGTAGCGTAGAAGGAGTAATTTGATCCTTGCGTATGCACGTAGCAGTGTATATATATCGTTGTCTTTTATTATTACTATACCAAACGCGTCTCTAGGCTCCAAGAATGGTACCATCAAGAAGCCATGCATCGGCATTTCCGTAGCATCGTGAGTACCCAAATCAGCAATGGAACCAGACCACTGGTGTTGCACTACCGAGAGGATGTCAAGTGTTTTTCAAAAGCACACCGCAGGCAAACAGACACTTGGTGGTCCTGAAATGGCAGGTGTATAAGCCAGCTGAATCCCAAACAGACTAGGCTGCGACACCAGTCGCGATCTTCACGCAACGGCGTGGGGGAATGGGGGAGCTCACATGTTATACTAACCCATCCTATAAGTAATCTGTACCTGTCGTCCTTAGGCTACCTTCTTATTCTAGATTAACAGCGTGTGGTCGCCGATCTAGTGCAGGCCGCATCGCATATCCTCGCCTCGATCAAGCAGCGATCACCCGCTCGCTTGGGAGACCATCTTAGTATCCCTAAATGGAAATAAGAAACGACGTCTTTGCGTAGTAATTACATAATCGGAGAATAGCGAGTAGTACATATAGATGGTACTATGCTATGGCGAAGGACAAGATCCCAGGGTATCACAAGTAGGAAACGGGAGAGGGACGTGAGGCATCGAGCCGTCCGACAGTGGATGTAGGTCGAGGTCAAGATTCTGTAACCGCCACGTTTGGTGGCGCACGACGCACGGGAAAATAATTGCAGAGTCAATTAGGCGCATACCAACGTACATAGATTTCCTTAGCTACTAATGGTCCGGTTGCCGGATTCCGGTGAAGAAATCTGAGCCGGTCGGCGCCACGGATGTCTCACTAGTATCCGGAAGGCTGAATATTCTTGCGCAGAAGGGAGCCTGCAGTTGGGCCGCGATGTGATGGAGAGTCTGATTAGGTAGGTAGGGCGCGAGATGCGAGGGAGGAAGCCCATTTCACACCGCTTGCGTCGGAGTGAGGTAGATCCTCGCGCCCAAGTTTTTCTTTTCGCGGACATTATCTGCATGACGGCGACTTGCAAAAACGGGTGAAACAGATATGCTCAAGAAGCATGGCCTAGAACTAGAGATCGACAGCGAGATGGCTGAAGCTCAAGGAAGTATGTATTCAATAGAATAGACATTAAGGTCCATCAAGAACTGATCAACGAGTAATGGCTGTTTCTCCCCCTGATCTGCGAATCGACAGAACCTCGCTACTGCACGGAAGCTTCCTGGTCCCATAGGATCCGAGATGCAGAAGCGTGATTATTGGCAAGGACCCCAAACACCGGCGTGATTCCAGCCGCCTTCCACGGATATTCCAACCTCTTCTAGGGTCTAATAAAAATAAAAGAGGCTACCACGCACGGACTGATCGGCAAGCTCGCGGATCTCCCTTGGGCGCACGTACGTAGAGGCTGAAAAAGAAACTTGAAGTCTTCGTTGGCTGACTCCGGTAGTTCTAACAAGACTGCTTCTGCCTTATGCCTTAGAGTAGGTCACGTCTAAAGAGGCTTGCGGGGTTGGCTTGCAACGATACAGATAGTGCATGCTCGTTGGAGGCGCAAAGAGAGCAGAGAGAGGAGAGAGAGGCAAAGGAGGGGAAAGGGGTGTCTACCTAGGTATATGATGTTTGATATATGGATATACGTTCGCTCTTATCATGCAATTGATGAAAAGAGTCGCATCGAGCGACAAAACATCCCGGAGGTGGCATATTGAAACTATCGAGCATTATATGTTGTACCATCGCGGCTCACATCATACTATTGGTAGCCTGTTCTCTCTCCACTCTACCGACTTCATCATTCGTGTGGCTCATGTTACGGAGCGGCATGGCTGGCATACGTCCCCCGATCAAATTTGAAGCGATGTTCACGATGGGGCACTTGCTGTATCTAGGTAGCATGATGTCTGGGACTCTGGGTGAGTAAGCGTAAGACTTATTGATCCTTTTAGCTCTTTCGCGGCTATTCGACTGATAACTTTGGTTCCTGGTGAACTGATGACATCCCTTGGATATATGCTCTTTAGTACGTAGATGGCGGAGCCGCAACGACCGTTGACTTGGGAGGTGGTTGGGAGGGACTGCTATTCAGTGTAGATTGACTACACCGCCCACTGGCTCTTTAACCGGCACGGCGTACAAAACTCCTGATAACTCACCTTGATCGATCGAACACTAGGGAACATTTACCGTAAGCCGGTAACCAACTAGGTTGTGCCTCTACCGAGCGATCGGGGCTAAGAGGCTGGGCTGACCATAAGAATAACGGAATCATAAGGATGTAGGCTATTATAGCTATTTAATTTATTCCATTATATACACAGTAACATGATGGGACTGAACGATGCGGAATTGGTTGTACTTCATTTCAAGTATCCTTCTCTATTCTAGGCTCATCCTTCAATACATATTTCCTTTATGGGGATGCTGGATGTCCAAGGAATACCTGAAGCGGATCGTAGTACCGCATGGCAAGCTTATAAAGGATTCGAATTATCGCAGGGGGTTCATAAGTGGCGACGTCTCATTGCCTATTATGGCATTGAAGAGGAAGTCGTTGCATCTGAGTCTTTCGGTGCTAGCTGTAAATGGGGATATTGCTCGAACGCTGCTACTATGTAGGACGGACGATAGGATTCATCTTCTATAATCCTGAGTTGAGGTATGAATCGGCTGCTTTGTCTCCTTTCACATAGCTTCAGTGCGGGCATCTGTCTATACTGGACTCGGTTGTTTCTTAGCCACGTACGTACTGCACATTCTAGCCGTGACGGGAAAGCGAGCAAACGTCTCGCAGTCTGGCGGTTCACTACATATTGCATGTTTGTGTTTGGAGCGGCGACGTAGATCTGCTGAGATCCCGACGGCTTGGAAGCGTCAGCAATTTTCCCAAGCGAGTCAACTTTCGGGGTCGCTAGGCCACTCGGTTCCAAATGATCTACGATGGCATCTGGAATAGTACATATCTACGCAGTAAGGGGCTAACGTAAGGCACTGACGAGTGCCTGCAGTGAATATGCAACCAATTCTTCCAAACGATTCGCTTGTTAGTAAACTTCGCAGCGGCAAGTTTGCTGCAATGCAACTCCTCGCTAGCTTAGGGGTAGGTATAATAGTCGTCGGTCTGATGCTTGTACGAGCCGTCTCGCCGAGTTGTCGTTTAAATTCTGCCTTCAAGCGGCGGCCGATTCCGATTCTCCTGTGCAAGTCATCATCTTCCCTGTCATTAAGAGTCGTTGATAAGTCTAAACGGGTCGCCGCTTAGCTCCGGTGGATAAAGCAGACGCATCTTACAATGGCCTCCCTTGTACCGTCGGACTGTGCTGCCCAAACATGTTTGGACAAGTCATTCCTCTAAACCGGCGCCTTTCGAGGATAGCGAGGCGTGGATCATAACCATAATGGAGCCAAGGAGACCAACGCGTCTCGATTTATGAGCGTGGAGAAGCATCTGGAGAATAATTCGGGGAGGTAGGGATTCTCTGATAGAATCCAGGGGTATGTTTCCAGGTATGTAGGATGCCTGTACCTGTTAGCTTGGCTGCACCGAAGCCCTCCGTGTGCTTGGCGGTTGTCGCAGTCACTTTCCGCGGCCCAATAACAGACCCTACATCCAAGCCTCTTTTCATGCCGTCCCTCAACACAGCTTACATCGCATATCCCTCAGCATACCAACCCGTGGTGCCTGTTAAGGAGGTGAGGAACCTTGGACAACGTAAAAGAATGAGCATCATCTTACTGTCAACTGCGGATACTTGGCCAAGATACCTATGGAGCGTGTTAGTGCTCTATCGTGGTAGGGATACCCAGAGCACTCAATATGTTAGGAAGTGAGCTAGAAAAATGGTGTTAACTACCGAGATTACATGTCGTAATACAGTTGAGCAACCGAAAGCAACAAACTGGTTTCCTCATTGAGACATTTGTTAAATTGTCCCAAGCTCTTGGGTCTTTCACATCTATCACTCACTATTCCGACGCAGTTGTGCCTGCGTATGACGATGCAGGGAATATCCCAGACTTTGCATGAGGTCCTTCGCTTTTCACTTGGTTGGTGTGTTCCGTAGCCAAACAGTTTTGGTATTCTTTACCAACCGGCCAAGCCAGCTAGATTGGTGCTGGTGGCTTATGTACCTCCTACCTAAGACACACATAGCGTGTAGCCCACATGTCGTCCACATGTCACCCACACTTTAGTCGTACTTCAGGTTTCTAATTGGCCAATTAGGAGAAACATACGTATGTAGCTTGCCCAATTGTCGATACGTTTTCGAGAGCCTCATTCTCGATTCTGCTCGGAAGACAGTCGTCGAGTTTGGGGCTCTAGCAAGCTTCGATTGTTCGGACGGGCGATCTACCTCCCTTTGGGAGAGTCTGGAGACGAGCAGAAACGCCTTACCCGACAATTTGGTCACCCCGTGAAAAGCGCTACCCGGGTTATCGAAGAAGCAAGTTTGCCCCAGAGTGGAGAGTTGAAGTTTCTAGGCCAATACACGGACTTGACCTGTGGTCACCGACTCCTTTGACTGGACCGCGCAGTTCTCTTTGCTAGAAGCTGTGATGTCCTTGCTTCTCATGGTCCCAAGCGACTGGGAATCAGTCTAGGTCTAGGTAGACTCAGGAGAGAACGTCCTGATCTATCGACTGCTGGCTCATATGGTATAATACGGTTAATTCGTGAGGGCAAGGCTCAACTCTGGTGGAGGTATTATTAGGACAGATGGCTTGAAGAAGGGTCTTAGGGTCTTCGGGGAAGTGCTTTAGAACGAACTTGGTGCATCATAAGCCCGAAATATAGTGCTATCGGCTAGCTTTGACAGGCAGCTATCTTCAACTAGTAGAATACCCCTAATCGTCGACCCACGACCCACGGCAATTGAGCCACGCAAGACCTTTCGAGGACGATCCTGCTTGTTGTTTTCACCGTGACGGACACTAGTCGAAGCCCCGTTTCCGTTCTTGCTTATTGTTTCTTTACCACTCCTCTGTTCTCATTTCTAACTCGGAGTCTCCTGGCTGGTAAAGGACGCTTTTCCATAGCTCTTTTGGGTTCGTTTTCAAAACGAGCGAGTAAGAGAAGAAGAAGACGATATCAATCAAGACCTCTACGTGTGACTCGTGTTACCGGGCTCCGTGCCTGCACAACCCCAATTCCTTCAACTTCCGAACGACGATAACCGAGCCGCACCTCCACAGCTATCAACCACCGAGACTACGGCACAAGAGAAGGATCCAAATCCGTCATTAAGTTCTGGAAGACGACATTCGAGAGGAAAATACTGAACAGGCTGGCCTGTCAGATTGACCGTGGTTGAGTTATAACCGAATGTATGGTCGAGTCGACTCGGACATTTCTTATTCTGATTACGTCCCGAATATATTTTTTTTTTCATCCAATAGGGCGCCGAATCCGAGAGCTGCAGGATGATATATTAAGCACGTACTAGAGCACATTTCTATTGTTCTCGACTACCACGCCGCAGCATTCTTTCAAGCCATCGCGATTTACAACATAAGGTACGTCTTTGCAGTTAGCCTTAAAGAGTATTCCCCCGCGAGCTGCTATACAGCACCTGGTATATAGAACTGTCTCGTATATGTTCTTTTATCCGTCGAATGAGTGTTCGAACGGTTTCGAGACGGGCCATTAAAGTTGTGGGCTCCCTAGTTTCGAAGAACAATGCCTGCAGTACGGGTACCATGAATAACATGTGGCTGTAGCCAATCTGCAGTGTAACAAGGATTCATCCTCAGTGGGGAGACCAGCAGTACAGGGGACGACGAATGCTGGTCAGTTCAGGCGGGTCTTAGCTGGCTGGGAAGTAAGAGATGTTGATCATCGGAGACCCTGTCGAACGAGGACTGCATCCTACTTGAAGTCAAGACAGTCCGATGGCGTGAACATAGCCGTCACGATGTTATGCGTAAGAGGCACTCCGCATTGTCAGATTATTTGATAGATCGTGTCCCGTGTGTTTCCCTCAGCTTCGAAGTGTGGCTTTAACTGCATCAAATGCTGATCCGAATCTCGCTAGCCCGGACGAAACATACCTAACGGCGCTGACCAGATCGACCAGATCGACTTCTCGACGATAACCATTTTTTATATCTTATAATCTGAGTTGTTGACACTGCTTAGAAGGACCTGGGGGCCAAAAGCTCAAGACGGCACCGAACGATATACGACGGATTTGCCTCATCGCCAGGCTTCGCGGCCTTGCTCGACCAGAATTTGATATTCGATGGGTTTGAATGACAAAGTATTCCGAGCCTGCAGACGAAAAGAGACGGCGGTTGTCTGATTCTCCAGTGACGCTCGGGTTCTTCACACCATTCCACTGCGGCATACATATGGTTCCTGGCCTAACCGTACGCCTCTGACTGTACCTGCAGCAGGCTCGACGTCCAATCCATCGGCTTCGAATCATCTTTATGGTTCAATTGCCGATCCTAGCGACACAGTGAGATTTAGACTAGGGACTATTGTCTTTAGATCTTGACTTTGTGTTGTTTATTTCTGGCGCAGCTCGAGGAGCTTCTCTACTCTTGTCTTCGTTGTGTACTGCTGGGTCCAACGAGACATCTGATACTCTTATGGTGTTTCCCTACCTTTTTCAGGGTCACTATCTCTAGTTAACTTGTCATAAAGCGAGGTGCAAGTCTGCCTTCGAAATCCTATTTGAGACCCAAGAACTACGAACTGTGAATAGGAGTCACAACCGTTACTATTCTGCTCCAGCTTATTTCTTCACCCACTCATTGAACCAGCATACGATAACACGCCGCTATTCACAGTCGGAAATTCAACTGAGGCACAGCAAGGGGATCGTAACAGACCTCATTTTTCCCGACAAACGACCCCTTACCCCTGTCTCTATACCCTGTTACCAATCCTACCCCCCAAGACGGACTTGCATGACAATTCAAAGTAGTGGCAGGTCTCTCTCCACCACCCCCATCGCGTCAGTGTCAACACTACCCAGGATTCTTTTATATCCATAACCTATCTCCCTAACGGAGCAGAGTTGGCCTGCCACATCGCCCCCACACTTTTCCTTCCGTGGCCATCTGTGCTCTAGCAGCAGAGCCTCTCACGATAATCGTCATTTTCGAATCAACAGCGACCCGGGAACTCCAGTCCCGGGTTGAGCTTATTGGTTTATCAAGACGTGGGAATATATTGATGCGCCTCTTAAGTTGGGGTTGTACGACATGTATTCGCCAATTCCCATGTATTCGACCAACAAGGAGTCGCGGCGTGGAGCTGTGAAAGACGGCGCGTCTCCTTCCCCTGAGATTGGTCGTCCTTCGACAGCTTCCTCTCCAGCCGTGTCAGCGAATTATCGATTCCATCACGGCTTTGGCGGCCTATTCGAACCTGCGATTGAGGGTCCGCCATCTCCAGAGCGCATCCGAGCGCTGAGCAATCAGATGAAGCGAAATTCAGCCACTGACAAGCACCGAAGTGAACTGACGTCGTCGTCGGGCTCATCCTCACGTCTCTCGGCCACATCCGATAAACAATCCTGGAATCAGAGGTTGGAAAGTCTTAGTTTGTCGAGGAACCCATCTCAGCGGTCTACCTCGAGTGGCATACCGTCTCGCGATCGACCCGAAAGCGTGCAGATCTTCGGGAAGGCCATTTTTAGCCGTAGAGGCAAACTGCGTAGGGAGGGTAGTGACCAGAGTTCTAATAGTTCGTTGGATGTAGCTGAGACATCAATTGACTCTACCGCGGCCGCGCCCAAGGATCAACCCTTCATCCAATCCGTGTTCGCGCGACGGAGGGCATTGAGAGGAGAGGCCGCGGCGTCGTCGCAGCAGAAGAAACTGCAAATCTCAGGGCCTTACAACTTCCAGCATCTCACACACACGCATAAAGATAGTGTACCTGATCTAGACCGGACGAATCGCATGGAGCTTGTGACGGAATTCTCAAGCTTACGACCGCGACGAACTACGGACGCGTCTATGATCAGTGTACAGCCTAATGAGTCACACTTCGCGAATTCCTCGTCCGAGTCGTTCCATCACCAGGAAGATCCATCGGCAGGGCTCAATGCTAATGTGGCGCGATCACGACAAGGAGTGGTAGTACCACCGCCATCACCACCGCCGATGCGGTTCACGAAGCGCACTCAGTCGCAGGACAAGATCCGCTTCCCACCTCCCCGTCCACCTAGATCTCCAACTGAAAGTGGCTTCACGTCGCCGATACCACCACCCCCGAGGACATCTAGCCGGGTCTCTATACGACATAACCGCTTTGACTCCTTGTCCGCGACGCTTATAGAGCGCCCGGCAACGAGCACTGGCTTCCGAAAGCCGCGACCTTTCACACCCACTCCATCACCAGGATTGCGGTCTACGTCTGCCTCGCGCGTGTCGCCCATGTTGGAATCACACCAAGAAATAGCCGTGGAATCGCATAGGATTGCTCATGCCATCTCCACCCCGGACGATGCTGCATGGCCCTTGGCCAACAATATAACTCCATTACCCGATGTTCCTGAAGAGGAAGAGCACCACGTATTAACTCGGCCATCTCGTATGAGTGTAGCGAGTAACCATTCCTCTCTCAGGGGTAGCGTGTCGGTTCCGTTGCTTCGGCAGTTATCGTTGTCGCAGTCACCTCAGCGACCGCCAAGTAATGCTTCGGATACTTTGGGCAGGTTTGACTTGTTCAATGCTCAGCGCGTAACCCGCGCGGGCACATGTGATGACCAATTAGCTGATGATGCGGCTCGTGATAATTGGGAAGATGACATTGATTATTGTTATGAACATGAGGCCGAGGCGGATTGCGACTACGCGTGGGAACGACCGTCCTGCGATATAGCACGAGGAGGTGAGACTGAGCGACCCCAAATAATGGGAGACCAGACTGAAACCATCATTACCTTCGGCGGTCTGTCACCTGGACTGCTGTCTCCTGGGAGCGTTGATATCCCTGCGCTGAGTCCAGCAAGCCAAATATCGAATGCGACACTGCACGAAGCCGTGACTCCTACCAATCTAGCCATTCCGGTGACATCTAACTTCTCTCTTCCACGACGAGACAGTTCAGCGCAGTTCCTTCGTGTTCACACGCGGACCAACTCACCCGAGTTCACCTTTAAGGAATCACAAGGATTCAGCTTGTCACCGTCTCTCCTGATACCCAATGACTACCACCAGCAGATGCTACAATATGAGAGGGAAGAGCTGCACGACAGTGAAAATGACGAGGACTTCCTCATCCAGGGGACGACTCTGAACGACGAGCCCATCATGAAATTCGGCAAGGCAATCACTCCGTCACACGCTCGTTCAAGCGCCTCGACTACTGATTCCACCCTCTCGGAACAATCTATGACTTCAAGTCGTCACAAATCGACGACGTCAAATTCCACTGCTTTTACACGCTGGACCGGTAGCAGCACTTCTAGCTGGCAGACCCGCGACTCCTCGCAGCCCGTCCTGCCAAAACCCGTCAGTGACAACGGGCACACTATCATCGCCTCGCCTAAGATGGCGGCAATTCCCAAATTCGACCCAGAGATTGCCTTGCAACAGGATCTCAGTCGCGAGAAACACGCGAGGACCCAGTCGCACGCGGATCTCCTGGTGAGGACGAACTACGACACGATGCCCGCCGTCGAGTCCAAGTATGCCAGGGAGCCGCTGAGGACCCGCCGACGCGCTCGAACGACGAGCCGGAGCCACACTTCTCCTCAGTTCGCTCTGTTTCCTGCTGTCACCACTACTCATGGGGGCCGGATTTAAATAGCCGACTCAAGAGCCCCTATGGCTCCTGTCTAAGTTACTGTACTCCAAAACCCAGCCCTGCTGGACTCTACACTCGCTACGATCTCTCTCATCCTGTTATTTCCCAGTGTCTCAAAAGTCATCTACTTCCCGGACAAAAAGCTTCTGGTTTCGGATATAGACATTATCATCATGGCTGAAGAGCTAAGGCGTTTTCTGGGTAAACCAACCACCCGTGTCTTTTTTCCTTGGACATGTCTCCGTTTTCTATGTCTCTCCGTTTGTTATAGACTTTGGCTTGATCTACGGGAACATCCTTTCGAAATCTGTCGTTTCCGGCGAAAATAACTTTTTTGCTTCTTGTTTTCTACTCCATCCATAGAGCCGGGCGACGGGCAACTGGGTTTTTCCTTGCTTCTTCTTCTTCTCACTTCCTCTTTATAGAAAAATTGGGTTGAACGGTCCAAAAAGTTCGGTGCTACGGAGTATTCACACAACGTTTGGGATTTTCTCTCATATGGCACGGCTTTTCCTTTCTAAGGTTGACGATGGGGTATGACGGAAGTATATATGTGGGCGCGAGAAGACGATGGCGATATCGAGGGGGTGTGCATATGTTGTATATGCTGTATATGGTGTACAAAACACGCCTGATGAGGGCGACAAACATCTGTCAGATGTGTCGTGTCTATTTACAGCGGGGTTTGAATCCGCTTTTGTCACTTACCTTCAACTTGGGGCTCCTACTGAGCACCTAGAGTAGTAGCTCGAGAAGTTATGTACGTCAGGTTACCTTCCTGGTAGCTAGGAGGGCCTCTCGTGTACTTTGGGTTTGGTAAAGCGATGTGCGGCGAGGAGATACATCTAGCGGTCTTAGATAAAGACCCGGAATATAGATTTATGTTCTCTGATATGATCGACAAAATACTAGTCCCCATGTGTGTTTTGCACTGGATATGTCTCCATTCGTCTATTCTACGTCCTAATCTTTTAAAAAGCCTAATGTTGGTCAGTTATCATCCTGTGGGTTATATGGAAAGGGGTTGCTGGACAATATTACTTATTATTATACCTACCTGGTATGCAAGTCCAGTACACGAATATACGCTACTAAATATTAGCTGCAGATGTCGATATTGCTGGAGTGTCAAATAAATGAAGTTAGCTGGGTAACTATTGTTTGTTCTGCTCGTCTTGAACGGGCTCTCTAGTGACTAATACATGAATTTCTTAGTTATGCCAAGGAGGAACAGAGACGTTGAGTGTTACCTTAGGCTGTATTCTACTAGGATACATTATCTAGAGACTTGAGGCTGTAAGAAGGATAATCTAGTGGTCGCATCGGCCTACTGAAACGTTGGAATGATACTAGTAATATACGGGAATGTTGAAATTAATTAATATTCGAAGGGTATAGATCGTTCTTACTTAGACAGAGGGGATATCTCAATTAGCATATTCAATGAAAATCTATAGCTTTTAAAAGCCAGTAAGTCATACGAACTGGGTATGATAGACAAAGCCGCGCATCTGGCAGCAGCACCGAGAGACAAATTCCGAACTCCTATCCAATGCATTGCCGCCATCTTTCACCCGAAAGAGCGTTCGCCATCAAGCGCGTTCGGGAATATACAATTGCCAACATATCTTCACAAGCAAACCGACACACCCCCGTTTTAGGTATAGCATAGGGGTTTATGCCGAAGTCTCGCTACGCTGACTCTCGCCATCTATACCAGGCTCCGGATCTGATGGCCTTCTCCGCTTCGTCCGCCCGAAGAACCCCCCCAATGCACTGCTTAGGCTGCGCGCTCGTCCTCGAACTGTTTTATGGTCTATCGGCAACGGATCGTCCTGGTAGGGAGGTTCCTCATCATCCTGGTCTCCTTGTAGAAGAGGCTCAGCCAGCGAGCTAATATCATCTTCACTTTGCGGCACAAATAGGCTTGATCGAATACCAGGCCTCGTTCGCCTGATGGATCTTCTTCGACCAGTCGGATTTTCCTCGCCACGAAGGAGAGCATCTGCCACCACAGCGCTAACGGTAGAGGACAATGGTGAGGGAGAAATGAAGGCATTGGAAAAGTGATGGCTGTGTGGCCTAGAAGTTTGAGAAGCACGTGGGGTAATGGGCCGGTCAGGAGACGAGGGCGGGACAACTGGCTGTGGAAGACTTGTACTAGATTGAAGAGGTTCTGATACAGCAACGGATGTCACGGAGTATATCGTTGGAACACTATCCGCCGATGACCTCAGTGGAAGTCCTGGGTGGGAGGATTGATCATCTATAGAACCCCTCCACGGATTATCAAGGAGCGGTGAAGACTCAGCCGGCGTGGCAAGTGGCGTCCTGGAGTTTGATGCATCGGGTTTGCGGGTTGAAGGGGTCCTGCTGTTCTGTGGGCGGGCTAAGGATCTGGCATCTGCGTGCGTAAACCCGATTCGTGAGGCGTGCGACGAACGCCTCGATGACCGAGCTGAGGTTGGTCTTTGTTGGTCTGGCCTAGGCTGCTCGCCTCGATTGGCGTAAGGACCGGATGTTTCCTGATCTCGAAGACCAATAGTCTCTTCTACGTTCTCGTCGTCTGATAGCTGATCTTCATCGTCTGATCGCGGCCGGCCGCTGGTGATGAGGAAGACACCGAAAAAGGTGAGAAGGCAGCCGCCAACAAATTTGGCAGCCTGCTCTGCCGTTGTACGCTCAAAGTCTCGGTATAGGATAGCGCTTCCAATAATTACCGATAAAGTAAATAACACAAATTGGATGGGTATAACCTGCGTCGAATCGAATCGCTGTAGCGCCTTGTTCACGTACCGGACTTGCATGACGGCTGTTGCAAGTAGAATGATTACGAGGCCGTAAGTCACTGGGGTGGTAAACGCCCTAAAGAGGGTCGACGAAAGCATCGAGGAGACGCCTTTGGTTGTGAGAGCAGTATAACCCCCTATGCTACTTGTTAATGCCGAGCTTTTTGTAATAGAGACATGTAAAACTCACCGAATAACCCGACAAGACCAAGATCAATTAATATTGTCCGGTTACCATACCTAGGGCTTGCCCACATTAGAACGATGATGAGAGAGATGGAAATGCCCATATAAATCTCGAATTCCATGCTTGTGATAGCATCCCAAACGTCATGTGGATCTAGCTTGGTCTCTTCTTGCTTGGCACTCAGGACGACTGTAACGGCGCCGGCGACGGCAATAACGACACCCCAGAAGTCCCGTGTTCGAAATACTTCGCCAAAGAAGATGGGTGCAATAACACAGTTCGAGATCAGAGCTACAACGCCCAGCGGTGACACAATGGAAGCTGGTGCGAAGCCATAGGCTAAGAAGTTGCCCATCTCGCCCACGGTCATCAAGACCTGGCCCAACCACCAGGACGGGGACTTCAGATAGGTCGAAGCAACTTTGGAGTCGTCGCATGACCGTTCGGTCAGATTGGAGTCTACCGATTGGACCGACTGAGAAAGTGGGTGTATCGCTTCTCCTCCGTCGTCGTTGTGCGGGTCGGCGGCGGGTGCATCGGCAGCTCCGTAGCCATTACGATGACCGTCTCGAGCCCTCTTAAGGGCTTCCCTCGCCCGGTCCCGGGCCTCGATTCGACGGCGATGGAGCTGGATGTGGGAGTACCTCTGGACATTGAGGGCTAGGGCAATCAGTACGTTGCCTGATATTGCCGTCACGATACCGATGAGGGAGCTCCAGTTGCCTAGATTCGACCCATCCTTGTGGTCGCTCGTCTCGTCGTTTACGGCCCAGCCCATATTGATATTGGTTCTATCGGTCATTCGCGTCTGGGCGGGCCGCGACGGGTGCAATTACAGCTGCAGTACCGCAATGTGTCGTAATAGGATACCAAAGAATCGTCGTCGATGTCGATGTCGATGTGCCGGCAGCTATGTTGAGCCAATTATGGCCAGTTCGTCCGCGGGTACCGGTCGCGAATGGAATCATCGGGCTTCATTCGAAGCGAGCTCATGAATAGGACCTCAGGAAGGAAATAGGAACTTTAGGTAGATAGGGCGAATCGTATAGGATGTGATCATGGATCGGCGCAAACCTAGTGTGGAGGTAAGACCCCGACTGTACCGAGTATGATATCCAGGCTGCTAGGTAGAGAGGTGGAGCAATTCCACGAGCACAAGTCTGTTATTGGTAAATGAAGTATCGGTTGAATCTCTTCAGAAAGAATTAGGTACCATACAAAAAGCTAAGGGGAACATGAAATGTCATCAAGATTTATTACTACGCTACCTTCGGTTAGGTAGACACTGACCAGGCAAGTGTGACAGCGACGCTATCGATGTTAATCGTCGTATTACCTAAGATTATTGGGGTAGGCACTCAGGCACTACGAACTGCCAAGTTGTTTGTGTTGTACAAGCTCAGCGTTGCCGTCATCATGCAACCAACCAGGGACTCCGCTTCCGTTAATCTATGGAGCTACTACATGTACCTAATCATATCGCCCATCAGCCTTATAGTCTTTCCACACGTTTTCCCTCCTACAATCTCTGAATTCGCAACCACCCGACAGAGGGCCCGACAACAATGAGTGACGACGATGACATTCAGGTCGAAGGGCCAGATCTAGCCGAAGACGACCCTATGCGCGCATTCTTACCTACTTCATTCGGGAAAAAAAGTAGAGAGGCTGATATCGCCGCACAAATCGACCGGAGCAAGAGAACTGTCGACGGACCACCAGTCGGCAAACTCAAGTCTCAAGAATCAGACTCGGACGATGCAAGTGATAGCGACGATGACTCGGACGACGAAGACGAATACCCAACCTCTCACGAGATGGTCATCAAATCCCACGACCGTGCTGTTACCTCACTTTCGCTAGATCCGGCGGGCGGCCGCCTAATATCAGGGTCTATCGACTGTACTGTCAAGCTCCACGACTTCTCCTCCTTAACCCCAACCACAATCCGAGCTTTCAGGAGCGTCGATCCTTACGAAACCAAGGCGTCCGCCGCAAATTCAGAATCCCATTCGATACACCACGTTCAGTTCAACCCTCTCGCAGGAAGTGTCTTCCTCTGCATATCGGCACATCCCCAGGCCAAAATACTGTCTCGAGACGGCGATATCATCACCGAGTTCGTCAAAGGAGACATGTATCTCCGAGACATGCACCACACAAAGGGCCATGTTTCCGAGGTTACAACAGGTACGTGGCATCCCACAGACAAGAATATCTGTGTCACGGCGGGGACGGACAGCACATTGCGCATTTGGGATATCAACAACAAACGCAGCCAAAAGGAGGTCCTGGTGTTCAAGTCAAAAGCCGCCGGCGCTGCAGGCCGCACGCGTATGACCGCCGTCGCTTGGGGTACTCCGGCCCAGGGAGGCAACAACGTCCTCGTTTCCGCGGCGCTAGATGGTACCCTTGTGATGTGGAGTGGGAACGGCCCGTTTACGCGGCCTGCTGGAGAGATAAGAGAGGCCCATAAACCGAATACCTGGACTGGGGGCATAGATATCAGCGCCGATGGACGAATGGTTGTGACAAGAGGAGGCGACAACTTGATCAAGTTGTGGGATATGCGGAAGTTCAAGGAGCCTCTTGTTTCTGTTGAGCACCCATCTACGTCGGACCACTACCCGACGACCAACATTAAATACGCGCCGAATTCCACAAGTATCATTACTGGCTCGGCAACGGGTCACCTTCACATACTGAACCCGGGAAATCTGCGTCCGGAATATGTTACACCAATCACTCCCGGATCGCCCGTGATCACGGTGGATTGGCACCCAAAGATCAATCAAATCATCACCGGGTCTGCTAACGCGGAAACGCATGTTCTATACAACCCCACGATGTCGACAAGGGGTGCGGTGGATGTTATGTCGCGCGCCCCGAAGAGACGACACGTCGATGACAACCCAGAGTTTACTACGGACCAGTCCCTCGGGCTTTCTGGGGAGTCGATAGTCACTCCAGGCGCTCTGCCTGGCTCTAAAAGGACGGGTGTTACTGCATCCGGAAAATCGAGAGATCCCAGGAGACCTCATGTTCCCCAGCAAACGCCGTTTATGCGAAGTCAACCTGATGAGAAGCATATTAGCCAGAACATCCCATTGAGTCGAATGTTGCACGAGGACCCCCGGGAAGCGCTGCTGAAGTATGCAGACTTGGCCAAGAAGGACCCCGTATTTACGAAGGCGTGGAAGACCACGCAGCCGGTAACGCAGTACGCCGATGTAAGCGACGAAGAAGACGAGGGCCCGGATAAGAAGAAAGCCAAGAGATGAGGAGCGTCTAGGAACCTCGAAGGCTTGGTTTCTAGAAGAGAGAAATGGCTTACCCGAGCAGCCTCCTTAAAATCTATGTAAGGCATAACCTACGAGGACCGATGAATTCCATGAAGCTCGAGGTATCCACAGGGCTAAGCAGGATCCTAGCGCTTCGTACGAAGTACATACGTGCAACTCAAACAAAGGTAGGCCTATAGATCGACGTACTAGACCAGCACCAATAGCAAAGAAGCTTTTGAGAACTGCATCGTCAGGTACAAGATAGACTATCTATAAAATACCTGGGTAACAGTTCATACGTAGCCTAGGACAAAAGCAAAAGCAAACTGAACTTGATAGGAGTAAGCTTAATAAGGAAGTGAACTTGGACCTTGTCCCGCTTCGATTAAAGATGTCTTGGTGTCTGCATTATTTTGTACAATACCAGAATACATGTAGTAGTTACTTTGTACTTCGTACATTAATGAAAGCATCGAATTGACATACCGACATAACTGAGCTGGTACCTTTGTGAGCAATTGATTGGCTAGACGATGGATTAGTCAGATATCTACAGGGGTTGCCCGGGAGAAGTATTGGACCGATTGGCTATCAGGGTGGGCTGGGTCGCTAGTGGATTTTCCCTCTCTCAGGTGACAGGCAAAACGGAGATGGAACTTGTTGTGCGGTTGTGCGCCTTTCACATCAAACCATCTCTTTCCACGCCATCAATCGCGCATCAAAAAATGCGAGCCGCATCACCCATCCCCGTCTAAATTCATCGACAACCATCCGGAGTCACCTCCAACTTTTATTTTACGCGATTTCTCGCGGAAAACGGCCCCTCCCCGCCGACTTTTACGCGCCCCTTGCACCAACCATCTGTCTTCCCACCTTTGTTGGCCTTCTGACACACGTTTCCCCCCCCGCGACCGCGAGGTGCGAAGTGCGAAGTGCCAAAAAAAAGGGCAGAATTCCCTACTTTCTGCTGATCCCCACCACAACCACCGCGACCACCGCGACCACCGCGATTTCTTTTTGAATCTTCCGGTGGACGACACCGCGCACCGCGTCCGGCCCCTTTACTCATCCAACACCGTCCGTCATCCCCCAACCCAAATTTCCCCTTTCCGAATAATTCCACGTTCGCGCACCATCAACGTCGTTTCGGCTTCGAGCCTTGGCTCGCGACCTGTTAATCATCATCCTCATCAATCCGACACAATCCCCCATCACGGCTTACTATCTCCAACCGGACTTCCAATTAGTCGCTCTTTTATCACGGTTGGACTTAGTTTGTCCTCGAGCCTCGCGCAGTACCTCGACCGTCGCCATTACCGCGCCACAGATAGATATGAACGTCTCATAACGCAGTTTCGAGAACAACAGGACTTGTAGCAACCCTTAAAGAGTTGCTTCAGATTTATTCAGAATGGCGTCTGTTCAGGCTCCCCCGGTCGTTCATCATGCTGGTTCGGCAGCCATGCCGGCGCAGATGAACCAGGCTCAGGTGCAGGAGATGTACTTGGTCCGTACTTCCCCCAGTGTTCCTCGTTTTGTTTCAATGCTGTTCCTTCCTTGCATATACTGATTGTGATACAGAAGTTCCAACAGATGAAGGAGCGAGGTGTTCCACAGACAGACCCCGAGTTTGTGAAGACGAGCCAGTTTTTGATGAGTGTCCAACAGCAACAGCGGATGCGCAAGCAGCAGCAGAACTATCTACAGATGCAAGCTGCGCAGATGTCGCATAATGTTCCCAATGGCAACGTCAACGGAACTCCGTCAGGCCCGCAACCACAGCAGACCGCCTCACATACAACCCAGCCACCGTCGTCAACTGCCCTGAACGCCTCTGCGCTACCTTCTAGCTCAGGACCGGTCGCGCAGCCAAGCACATCGTCCCCTTCGACGGCCTCTCCCTTGACACAGTTCTCTCCTCAACAGCTCGGCCTCCTAAGACAGCAGATTCAAGCGTTCAAATTGCTTAGCAAGAATGCCGGCGTTCCCTACCAGATGCAGCAAGCGCTGAATGCGCAGCGTCAACGAAGACAGGCCGTTGCTGAGCAATCAACCCAACCCCCCGCGTCTGCTGCGGCATCCGCGACACCAGCGCCTGAGACGGCCAAGGCTGACTCTGCTCCTCCAGATGGTGAGGTTGAGTCTGAAGACTCGGCGCCAAAGGGACGGACCTTCAAGACAATAAAATCTCCGTACGAGGGTGGTCTAGTCCGCAAGGATATCAGTTATTTCGACCATACACATCGAAAGCAACGCCTCATCATCCCCAGCATCTTTCCTACTGGTGTTGATTTTGAGCAACTGAGACATGAACGGGAAATAATCATCTTCAACCGCATGAAGGCTAGATATGCCGAGCTCAAGGCGTTGCCTGGGAACATTTCCCATTGGGACACTACCAAGGAGTCCGTCGATCCCGATGACACATTGAAGCGGAAAGCTATCATCGAGCTAAAGTCCCTTGGACTATATGCTAAGCAGCGTGCTCTGCGAGAGAAGATTGGCCGACAGATGATGCATTACGATAATCTCGCCATGACAACGAATCGTAGCCAATATCGGCGGACCAAGAAGCAGAGCGTGCGTGAGGCGCGCATTACCGAAAAGCTCGAGAAGCAACAGCGAGATGCTCGTGAAAGTCGCGAGAAGAAGAAGCATACTGACTTCCTCCAATCTGTTCAGCATCACAAGGCAGAGATTGTTGCTTTAGCACATGCTGCAAAGGCTAGAGTGGCAAGGATGGGGCGATCCATGCACATACACCACTCCAACATCGAGAAGGAAGAGCAGAAACGCATTGAGCGCACTGCCAAGCAGCGTCTCCAGGCCCTCAAGGCCAACGACGAAGAGGCCTACCTTAAGTTGCTCGATCAAGCAAAGGATACCCGTATTACGCATCTTCTCAAGCAAACCGATGGCTTCTTGCACCAGCTTGCCTCGTCTGTGAAAGCACAACAACGCCAAGCTGCGGCACGCTATGGTGACGAAGCCGGAGAATTCGTGGAGCAGGAAGAGAGCGAGGTCGAAGAAGAAGATGAGGAGGCAGGTCGCAAGATTGACTACTACGCTGTGGCTCACCGCGTCAAGGAAGAAGTCACAGAGCAGGCCCACATCCTTGTGGGCGGTACCCTGAAGGAATACCAGATCAAAGGTCTGCAGTGGATGATCTCCCTTTACAACAACAATCTCAACGGTATTCTAGCCGACGAAATGGGTCTCGGCAAGACGATCCAGACGATCAGTTTGATTACTTACCTCATTGAGCGCAAGGCCCAGCAAGGTCCATATCTTGTGATCGTGCCCTTGAGTACCCTCACTAACTGGAATCTGGAGTTTGAGAAATGGGCGCCGTCTGTTAGCCGCATCGTCTACAAGGGACCTCCGAACACGCGAAAGCAACAGCAGGAGAAGATCCGCCAAGGGAAATTTCAGGTTCTACTAACAACGTATGAATACATCATCAAGGATCGTCCAGTCCTGAGCAAGATCAAGTGGTTCCACATGATTATCGACGAAGGACACCGTATGAAGAACACCAACTCAAAGCTGAGCGCTACCATCTCTCAGTATTACAATACTCGGTTCCGTCTCATCCTCACTGGTACTCCTCTCCAAAACAACCTGGGTGAGTTGTGGGCGATGCTTAACTTTGTCCTGCCGAATATTTTCAAATCGGTCAAAACATTCGATGAATGGTTCAATACTCCATTCGCAAACACCGGCGGACAAGACAAGATGGAACTCAATGAAGAAGAGCAGATTCTCGTCATTCGTCGTCTTCACAAGGTGCTGCGACCGTTTCTGCTCCGTCGCCTCAAAAAGGACGTCGAGAAAGATCTGCCAGACAAGACAGAGAAAGTCATCAAATGCAAGTTCTCCGCACTTCAAAGTCGTCTGTACAAGCAAATGGTTACCCATCAAAAGATTGCCGTTAGTGATGGAAAGAATGGTAAGACCGGGTCTCGTGGTCTTAGCAATATGATCATGCAGCTGAGAAAGCTCTGCAATCATCCCTTCGTGTTCGATGAAGTGGAGAACCAGATGAATCCCATGAATACCAGCAACGACCTTCTCTGGCGAGTTGCAGGCAAATTCGAACTACTAGATCGAGTTTTGCCAAAGTACTACAAGAGCGGACATCGTGTCTTGATGTTCTTCCAGATGACTGCGATTATGGATATCATGGAGGACTTCCTCAGATATCGGGGGATCCAGTATCTGCGATTGGACGGCACGACAAAATCTGAGGACAGATCTGACCTTCTGAAGACCTTCAATGCTCCAGACTCGCCCTATTTCATATTTCTGCTCTCCACTCGTGCGGGTGGTCTAGGTCTGAACCTGCAGACTGCTGACACGGTTATCATCTACGACTCAGATTGGAATCCTCACCAGGATCTGCAAGCTCAGGATCGTGCTCATCGTATCGGTCAAAAGAATGAAGTACGTATTTTGCGACTCATCAGCTCGAATTCTGTTGAGGAGAAGATTCTGGAGAGAGCTAGGTTCAAGCTTGATATGGATGGCAAAGTCATTCAAGCTGGTCGATTCGATAATAAGTCGTCAGAAACTGACCGAGATGCCATGCTTCGGACACTACTGGAGTCGGCCGATATGGCTGAATCTGGCGAACAAGAAGAGATGGACGATGAGGAGTTGAATATGATTCTTGCACGAAGTGAGGATGAAGTTACTCTCTTCCAGAAAATTGACGAGGAACGTGCAAGGCACCCTCTATATGGTAATGGTCCGGGCTCGAAGCGCGTTCCGCGACTTATGGCCGAAGACGAACTTCCCGAGATATATCTACTAGATGGCAATCCTGTTGGTGAGGAGCCAGAAGAGGTCTTGGGTCGTGGCGCTCGCGAGCGGACCCGAGTCAAATATGACGACGGTCTAACCGAGGAGCAATGGCTTATGGCTGTGGATGACGAAGAAGACTCGCCAGAAGCGGCGGCAGCACGGAAACAAGCCCGAAAGGACAAGCGGGAGACCAATAAGATTAAGAGGCTAGCGGTACTAAACGCGTCAGGCGCTAACTCGCCGAGTGCAAGTCGTGCGAGCACCGAAGAGGTCGAGACGCCGCCCAAAAAGCGAGGTCGCAAGCCTGGTAGCAAGAACGAGAAACGTAAAGCCGAGGATGATGACGGCGAGCCACCTGCAAAAAAGCGACGAGGGCCGCAGGGACGTCCTCGCGCATCGGCAGGTATCGTCAACGATTCGCGCGTCAGCCCGGAAGTTCGGGTCGTTCTACAGAAGAGTCTGCGTAGCCTCTATGATGGATTGATGCTTCTCGAAGCCGACATTGCACCTGAAGACCAGGTTGACGACGACGACGACGAAGAGCCAGCCAAGCGACTGATCATTGGCCCCTTCGTCAAGTTGCCATCAAAACGGGACTATGGTGACTACTACCTTCTAATCCAGAACCCAATCTGTATGAACCAGATACAGGCGAAGATTAAGAGGGAGGAGTATAATAGCATCAACGATATGCGCAAAGATATTATCTTGATGTGCAACAATTGCAGAACCTACAATGAAGATGGAAGTCTTCTTTACTCGGATGCTATTGTAATGGAGGTAAGTGCAGAATACCCTTGCTCCGTTTTAGTTTATTGTATTAACGCACCTAGAAATTCTTCAACGATCGGGCGCAAGAAGAATTCAACGAACATCCGGAACTGGCTGAGCTTGAAGACCCCTCCGGGAAAGAAAGCTCGGCTGCGCCTACTACCAGCGCAGGAACGCCTCAGTCCTCAGCGAATACGACGAGGATAAAGTTGGTTACTAATGGTACCAACCAAGTAGGCATGGGCGCAGGCGGTGTTCAAAGCGACGGTGAACAGTGATCTTGAGCAAGTCGTGTCTCTCGCTAGCTTACCTAGGTTTATGGCCTTGGTGGCTCGGGATTCACTCTAGCTGCTTTATCGGTAGATCAGTTCCGGCCGTGGATTTTCTTTCAACGACTTTGGCCGCGTATTATTGCAAATAAGATTCGCTCGGGCCGGACAACCCTCTCGAGTGACGGAGCTTCGGGCGTTTGGGTGATTTCTACAGGTACGGGGGGAAGGAGAAACGAATGGCACGTGTATTACAGACCATTGTGTAGGTATTCGGCGAGGCAGAGCAATACCCTGGGCTCTTCTTTGCCTCGCTTCTCATCAACTACATTAACTACCTACTCTACTAAATTAACGACTACGGCGTGTGCTAGTGAGCATGGTAGCAAAATTCGCTTTACTTGAGAAAAACGTAACTATCCGTGGCATCATAACAGTGGTGGCGTAACAGTGAATGTCAACCTAGGCCGTTTTACCTATATCGTACGTTACCAGCAGGCCGTACGAAGTTTAGGTAACCAATGCAGTACAATAGTAATGTCAAGTCTGCTACCCCGGTCGTGATTTATATAGTATCACAAGTAGATATAACATCGAGGCTGACCGGCGACCTGAGTAGCCGCATCACCAGTAAGTAAGGTTAGCTCTGGCGGTTAGATAGGTCGGCTATACTACAAGTTAGTAGAAAGTTCATGTTCATGTAGTTTTATTGGGATAAAGTACTGTCTGGAACCATATAGACCTTCGTCTAGGTAGGTCACTCTCAGTCCCTTGCTTAACTTATTTACGGGTACCTATATTGACCAGGTCGATGCTAAGTTAGGGAGCCCGGAGAATGGTTTATGTCATGACACTGAATGCCTTTATATAGAAAGCTATGGTAGGATTGAGCTTGACATAAGTTCATCTATGATTGTACACGATTATGAAGCATGTACACGTACTGGGTTTAGTATGTAAGACAATGAATGCACCTATAATACTCGTCGGCGTAGCCAACTATCAGGTTACACGATACAACAGGGGTAGTACGTTTAGCATAGTAGATAGTTAGTGTTACTCATTTCAACTAGTTTGCTAACTGCATTGTGCCCGGTAAACGCTATAGAACCTGGATACAAGTACATTGTCTTGTTGCTGTATGATTCATATTCACGGAAACGGGGAAGAGGAAATGAGTCTTATCGTATTAGCTGTAGCCCTCACGCGAAGTCTGTAACTGTTCTCATATAACATCAGTCGTCTTATGCTTGCTGAGGCGGTAGAAAGGGTCCATTCGCTTGGCCACCTTAGTTAAAGGGACGGGAGATATCCATGACTGTTAGCACTGCTACGATTCCATCTTGAGTAAGCTAGATGTTTAGGCCTTTCTTTAATTCAATACCTAGCGTTGATTTTAAATAACATAACAACAGTGTGTCCTTCAACTAAGAAGATGGTGATCGCATTTAGACCATGTCTATATTCATTAATTGCCTTAGAGGTCACTTTAGGTCACCTCTAGGATCCACAATGTATGTGCTATGTTACAGAAGAGAAACAGGAAAAGCCAGAAGAGGAACTCTGTCTGAGTACATAATCGGTGTTGCTCCATGCCATATCCATCCTTCCCAAGGTCCATTTGACCATCTATGCAACAGCGTATCTTGGGCCTTTGCCTCTGAGACTTCGTGGCGGCGTCATCTTTGCGACCCGCTGGTGTTCGTGCAACTCCCATACATCTCGGGCAGTTGGGGCGGACTGGTGTCTCATGCCACTTCGGCCGGGAGGAGTAGGGAAGAGGCTAACATCGACCTGGGGGTAGTCGCTCCGCCTGCGCGAGAGGTTTGCGTACCGAAGGCCCCCATGGCCGGACCAGCAGTACTCCCAGTCATTATAACGGGGCTCCGAGCAGGAACCCAGCTCCTGGAAGACGTCAAGTATAATCTCGACGCCAGCGCGGCCATGGTTGTGGATTGTGATTGCACTGTCGGTTGTGCAATCACGGCAGCCGTGAAGCGCGTATGTAGGCATGTGACGGGTGCTCAGATCCCAGCCCTCTGGTCCAGGTGCCTCTCGCAGGCCTGCCTTCTTCCGCGCCATCGAGACAAACTCGGATACCATCTCGTGGATACTCATACCCTTAAACCGGGACCAACCCAAGGAGCCCAGTGGTGGGAAGAATGATGATAACGGATCGAGACCGTGGCAGCAGCCCTTGAAGATTTGATCCATCGGATAGGATGCGTTGATCCTTAGGAACCCCATAACCTTTTCGGGTTGGAGTAACACCCGGTGCGTCTTATGGAAAAATAAGCAGCCACCTACGATGACCGCCTCAGCATCTAGCTTGACGTATCCGTGGGTCATGTCCGGGTTATTACATGAAGTCCCCAGTCTAGCTAGCTTCCAATCGGTGGATAGAGCTAGGTCAGCCACCGGGGCTCTGGGGTTTAGGCCGTCACAGGTGTGCCTAATGATCTCGCTGGCCCTGTTGAAGCTCAAAGCGTATTGTGGCCACAGTGGTCCAAAGGTCATCAAGCCTTTGAGGCTTGGATCGCGACGGCCACGGACTATGACGGTATATTCGCGAGCGTACTGGCCCTGTACTGCGAGACTCTCGTACTGGTGGAGTTTCGAACAGCGCTGGCAGACGAAGAGGTAGGGGTAGTCGTCTGCCAGCAGATGTAGGAATCTGGCCCTTTCCAAAAACATGGAGGGCGACTTCGTCATTAGAGCATTGCGCAAGTCCGTGGCGCTGGTACTTCCAAAATCCGTACTGCGAATAAAGTGGAAGGCGTCTTTGCATGTGAGAGACAATAAGGCAATGTCTACTATGTCGAGCAAGGAGATAACCTCCAAAGCTAGCTCGATTGGCATGTCAAGCAAGAGTTCCAGGCCGTTGGCACGGCCAGTTACTCTAGGGGTTGTGACCTTGGCCCGTTCGCGCTCGACATACCTGCGGGTAGTCTCGATCGACATGGTGAGCATGTTGATGTGTATGTGTGGCTGAAGCTGATAACGAGTGGATATTGAATGATGCGAAAAGTGAAGAGTGAGGCCGTTTCCCCTCGAGAGGTTGGGTTGAAATTAATAGGATGTACTGTACAAGTTGAAGGTAGGCGACGTTGAACTCAAGGGTGATGAGCTGCTTTCTTTGGGATCCAGGAGAGGTGAGCAGAGTTGAGCTGATTTCGCTTGAGTGGTGAGAATGAAAGTGTAGAATAGGTGGAAGTGTTGAGTGTTTATATATGAAGTCAGGTCGGTAGAAATGGTGCTGGGTTTGCTTGATCGTATACGAGGACCATGTTGACTTGTAGCATAGAGACACCGTAGTGGCTCGAAGTCATACTGGCCTACCTTAATGGCCTACCTTAACGGCCACTGCGGTATACCAGGTAGGGATCGTGAAGAGTCGTAATAGGTGTAGGATGGGCCGCTTTATAAATACCTTAACGGCCATATAGATTGCCAAACATCCAAAATTGTAGGATAACCAAACAGTGTAAGCAAAGATGTTGGCCGTTAGTGTTCTCATTTGGTGTTTTGAGTAAGTGTATCTCCATAAGGGTCAATATTTGTGTAGATACTAAAGTACTTAGTGTGTTAGTAAAGAAGCTCGGGCCACATTTAGCAAGACAGAAAGGTACCTACTAACTAAGTCTAAACCCTCTTAAGTAATAGTGGAGCGGCTTCTAAGACAACCATGTGGAGTTTGATAACTACATATGTACAACCCTTGTAGCTTCTAAGTACCTAAGTGGGCCATATGCACGTGTACGGTGTACGTCAAGGTCCATTGTCTCTTCCCGAGTCCTAATACTGTACCACTACGAAGTACTACCACCACTACCACCATTACCACTACTAATCCTATGGACTACCTTTCATTTCGACGCGAATTCTCACCACATTTGCAATGTGGCTTACACCCGAGAAGCAACGTATAATAACTACCTTTTCGCATCTACTTCTATTGGCAGAGCACGCCCTCGGCCAAGGCGACCCGGTCGCCTCGACTACCCACGATGCCGCGAAGACGACGTCGAGTATAGCGTCGTCAGAACCCACCTGTGAGTCGAGGACGGTGAATTACATCACCCATACGCTTCCACAGCAATGCCTCACATCCTCGCCCTCTGCTTTCTCGACAACCGAGTCCGTTAGCGCTACCGTTACCTCTTCTGCCGCCGCCGACTCGACACCCACCGCTAGTGACGGTAGCAGTAGCACCCTCGACCACAATGAGCTCGACGCCGATGGAAACGACCTCAGCACCGGCGCTTTCATGTCCTTTGAGGAATGGAAGGCTATGATGCTCGAGAAATCTGGCCAGGACGAGTTGGAACCGAGACAACGCAAGACTAAGGATGCGCAGGCTGACGTGTACCCGGGCGAGGACTTCGACAGTCTCGGTGATGAAGGCGAGGTTTCGCTCGACTTTGACACATATTCCGACAGGATTTCCGAGATTACCTCGTCTACGAAACCATCCCAGAAAGAGAAAGATGTCGAGAAGGTGACCTACGACGAGGGGCTGGCTCAGGGCCATCGAAGCAAGGATGCTGGGACCACGTGTAAGGAGAGGTTCTCGTACGCCTCGTTCGACGCTGGTGCAACCGTCAAGAAAGCAAGCCCTGGTGCTAAGAACCCTAAGGCTATTCTGGTCGAGAACAAGGACTCGTACATGCTCCTCGAGTGCGCTATGGAAAATAAATTCGTCATTGTCGAGCTGAGCGACGATATTCTCGTTGATACCGTCGTGCTGGCTAATTTCGAGTTCTTTTCAAGCATGACACGCCACTTCCGTGTCAGTGTAAGTGATCGCTATCCCGTCAAATTAGAGAAGTGGAAGATACTCGGTACTTTTGAAGCCCGTAATTCCAGAGATATCCAGCCTTTCCTGGTCGAGAACCCCCAAATCTGGGCTAGGTATCTGCGCATCGAGATCTTGAGCCACTATGGTAATGAATATTATTGTCCTGTGTCTTTGTTACGAGTTCACGGCACGCGCATGCTCGACTCATGGAAAGAGGCCGATCCCGCTGATATAGAGGCCGAAGACGATAGCAGCAGGACTGTCTCTGAAGAATCCGAGGAAACTGCTGACGTGGCTGAGCCTCAACCCGAGGAGGTCGAGGTGGTTGAGCCTACCCAACCTGAGAATCAGACAGTGAATCTAGAGCAGAGCGACTGGGTGCCTTTCTGGGAAGAGTCCTACTTCTATCTTACTTATCCCTATAATTTAACTTGCGCTGCGATTTATGAAGTTGAAAATGCATCAAAATCTTACGAAGAACACGACCAAAACACGGCAACTAATCCTCAACCCGTGGGGACAGCCGAACAAACAGCTTCAGGTAGCCCGAGTACATCTTCGTCAGGGGCATCGACAACGCAGTCTGCTAGTCAGACAACTGCCGAATCAGCAAAGTCTGCGTCTTCGAGCGGATCCGGCGAGTCGTCGGCAAGCACAGTCGTCGCGAATTCAACAGAATCCACGTCGACCTCTGCGTCCTCTGCAGAACAAAGATCTGCTACTGTAAAACCCGCATCCACACCCACCACAATCACACCCCCAAGTCTTGCTAAGACGGCGAACGTGCAGCCTTCGAAGGGGAGAACGGCCGCGCCTACGTCTGTGAAGCCGCCATCTTCGCGGTCAGCCGCTTCCAAGGGTCAGCCCTCCGGCTCCCCCACAACGCCGCGCAACAAGACCACGACAACGACCTCCTCGGCCGCCTCGGGTCCAACGGTCCAAGACTCATTCTTCAAGGCCCTGACGAAGCGCCTCCAGGCGCTCGAGTCTAACACCACGCTGTCTCTGCAGTACATCGAGTCGCAGTCCAAGTTCCTCCAGGAGGCGCTGGCTCGGCTCGAGAAGCGGCAGGTGGCCAAGGTGGACCTGTTCCTCGACACGCTCAACAAGACGGTACTGGGCGAGCTGCGCGAGGTGCGCACACAGTACGACCAGATCTGGCAGGGCACCGTCATCGCCCTCGAGACGCAGCGCGAGCAGTCGGAGCGCGAGATCGTCGCCCTCAGCTCCCGCCTCGGCGTCCTCGCCGACGAGGTAATCTTCCAGAAGCGCATGGCCATCTTCCAGAGCCTGCTCCTCCTCGGCTGCCTCGTCCTCGTCATCTTCTCCCGCGGCGGCGGCATCGCCGCCGTTAGCGAATCCTACTACGCCGCCCAGTTCCTCGGTGGCAGCGGAGGCGGCGCCTCCTCCCGCCTCGCATCCCCCATCTTCCCCTCCACGCCCAGGGGCCAGCACGCCATGAGGGCCGATGCGAGTCCCAGCCCTAGCCCCAACCCCAACCCCGCGCTCCTCTCCGTCGAGGACGCGAGCCCCCAGGCTCGGTTACGCCGCACCCCGAGCCAGACGCCAGAGTCTTCGCGCCATCGACTGAGGAGGGGCTCCGGAGCGACCGAAACGAGCAGCACCTCCGAGCCCACGAGTCGGCGGCGCCCGTCGCCCAGTAGATCGTCGACCGAGCCGGGCTCCGTCGACTTCTTCCTGGCCCCGACGCCGTCGAGCGTCGAGATGGGCTACGACTCGGAGCCTGCGCTGACGCCCACTGGGGATGCGGACTACTACCCCGGCATCGCGAGGGGTGCGGACGGCGACACGACTACGGGGAAGAGTAGCGGGCTAAGTTACTCGGAGACTTTGGCTAGGAAGTCGGAGAGGCAATTGACGCCTTCGTCGGACGTCGACAGCATGGAGCGGATGCCCATGTCGAGCAGCAGGCCAGGTTTGACGCATAGTGCCACATCAGCGCGGAAGCCTCTGCCTGCTTTGCCAGAAGATCCCGATTAGTGTAAATTACTTAGAGTTAACTTGATGACTATGAATAATGAGATGATGATTCGAAGAGGATGTCTTAGAGTGTTATAAGCTGCTACGAATATTGAGCGATGATCGTTTAACATGCACATGGAAGCGTTAGGCGAGGAAGATAATTATTAAAGCACTCGTAGTTCACTATCTTAAGTCTAAAGCAACGATTTTCTCTTATATTAGCTCTAGTCCGTCCAGTCCTTTTGTTTTGCTAAGCATGGTCTGCCCGCCGGCACCAACCAATTTGTCTGAAATCAAAGAAACAGCAACTCCGAATGATGTAGGCGCCAATTCTCCGAGTAGTTTAGGGCTGAGTGACGTGAGAATTGCCGATGTATCGGCCGTTCTGCAGAAATCACCGTGCTCTCCTATTACGCTCGAGCGTACTCTCTAGGAGTGGCCTGAGTTTGATACCATTTCGAGAATGCAGACACATCGTCAGAAGTGTTCCTGATTCCAGAATGAGGCCCGAGTTGTGGCCTCTAGCTGCCCGAACACTGCGCTTCCGGCAGGAGGTCAGGCAACCAAGGCTCTCCCAAAACGGGGTTTGTCCTTTTTCTTGGCGTTTTTTTTTTTTTTTCGTATACATTGGGGAAAACGCGGGCGAGTAATGTGATCGGCCGCCAGGGGAAGTAGTGCCTGCCCTTGATAGGATCGAGGATTTTCTGCTCGAAATCTCGAAGTGCAGACAATGGTGCCCCTTCTAAATCGTCCGTGAAATTCACAGATGGTGCAAAAGTTCATTCTAGATAGCAAAGCAAGGTGTAGTGGCCATCTCAACTGTGGAGAGAAAATGTCGTCAATTCTCTCGGCCGGCGAGATTCAAGGCATTATGGTTCCAATGTGGCCTTGTTGTCACCTTTACGACAACAAGAACTTCCTTGGTGGTGTTGTTCCGTAGAATCGTGGAAGTGGCTGTGACCTAACCCCTTAATCTAAGGCTTATACGATGTGAATAGCCTCCGAGGGTTGGTATGGAATAGAAAACGCAAACCTGTATGGAAGTCAAGTTAGCTAGATTCTAGTTTTTTATTTTGTGAATTTATTAGATGGGAACCCCGGTACCACTTACGAGTAGGCATATCATGCCATAGAAATCAAAGAGGACCCCAAAGTCTTCATGTGATTGGAGGTGCTTTGAATTGAGGCAATTGCCTTCGAGACAGTCAAGTAGTGTAAATGAGGAGGCATCCCCAAGATGGCCGCAGAAGCTTCCAAGAGCTCACTGCGGGTGGTAATAAGTCTGGTGGTAAACAGCTGAATCGTAGTCGTACTCCTCAAGTCGCGGGTTTCCGCGGTCGAATTGGGAACGGCGGCGTCGCTGCTCATCGCGGAAATGTTGTCCTGCATTAGGAGTAAAGAGACCTGTTCGGATACTGTCAGTGGCTTTCGTCTTAAGAAAGTGTAATAGCGAGGCGTAACGTACCGACGTGCTCTGCATTCTCGCAGCTTCTCTTCATCTTGGACTGGTTGTCAGGCTCCGGGAAAGGCTCTTCAGTGCCCGATAATTCGGGACACGGCCCATTCATGGTGAAGAAGAGCTACGGACAAGGGGGATCAGCGACTATTCGAACAGTTTGCTGGTAGGTTGACCTACCTTGGGGCGATAATGGGGTGCCTCGAGCATTACCGAGCTGTTGCGGAATTTCTGAACCAGGCAGTCTTTGCCTTGGATAGCTATACTTCGGTTAGAATCAGGACGAACAAATTTAATCGTTTGCATGGCTGACTAACTTGCGTAGGAAATCTCGGCAATCTTGTCGCTTTTGAAGCAATTCCACCGCTGATTTCCCCTGGCATTCACAAACTGGAAGAAGGTTAGCGCAATTGGTTGTAACTTTCATAGCAAGTGATCTTACGTCGACAATGTCCAGCGGCTAAGGAAGCGGTTAGTGACGTCGAATACACCAGGTACAGGAGAAGAGTGAGACTCACATCGACAAAGTTGATGAACGCATAACCCACGCTGCAGCAAATTAATTAGTACATGTAGTTACTTAGTCGACATCTATAGAGTATCACTTACTTGCAGTCATTGGCGAAGTCGATGCGGAGATACATGAAATCGTATTTACCCCAGCTGGACTCATCAACAATTTTCTTCAGTAGAGCTTGGTCGACCTTGTTGGGAATGTTGCGCAACATTATCTATAAAGTTAGCTGATGTCCATGAGTGTCCCAGCTCTGAATAACTTACAGTCGTACGCACGTCAGTCCCTTCTCGAATGCGGCTGATGTCAACATGATTGTGGTGATTGGACGCATTGTAGTAAGGCGATCTGGCAACTCGCGTTGCGTTCTGTCGTCGTCCGTCTAGGCGTCCATCTCCGCGCAGATAAGGTTGGATGTGCCGAGGCGTTGTAAGGTCCGTAGGCATAAAGCTACCTTGCTGGGGCATCATCGGGCTCACCAGAGAATAGTTGTTAGATGACAACATACTACTCTGGCTAGCGGGGGGAAGTCGAGGGGGCATATAATGGGGGCCAATAGGCAGACCAGGATATACTAGAGGTATCATTCCATACGATTGCTGCAGGGGAAAGCCGGTTGGGGAAACTGGCGATCGGGCTGGAGTGCTGAGTAGAGAATTGGTGGTGCCTGGCACGGCTGACTGAGGTCTTCCAATAGACATACGATGGAATCCAGAGGTTAAGTCTGCCGGGGTAGCCGCTGCCCGAGTTGAGCCAATGATTCCACCTTGAGTGGCGTTCGGCATCAAATCAGGTCGGTACAGCGTCACACAGATTTGAATCCCCTATTATTGAAATGTGAGTGAAATCGTCTTCTAACAACTGGGAAGGGATGCTTACCTGGAGGACGATGTTATGGAACTTCGAAACAGCGCGCAATGCCATGTCATTGTCACAGTACTCGATGACGGCGCTCATCACGCTCCCTTCTACACCTTCTCGGGTTTTGAAGGCAAACAAGTCTCCCTCAGTCTGCAGGATGTTCTTGAGGAAGTCCTCGAGCGATGAACCCTCGATCGGGAGGATCGGCGAGTGAGGGAAGACGCTGAGGTAAAGCTGGCCCTCGTGGGCAGTAACGAGGCCCATACCAGCATCCACAGCCTGAGAAAACTCTCGGGGGCTGATCGTACGAACAGTCCAATCGCGGCTTCTGGTGGCAAGGTTCGAGAAGACGGTGCAGGCAACGCGGATATTGGAGAAGCGCATGTACACCTGCTCGCCGATTTCATAGACTTGTCTAATACCTTCGAATGGGATGCTTACTTGCTGTATCTCCTGTGAACGGTTAGCTCGTGGAAATATAGAGACCGACGATAAGTCTTACAGATAAGCAGCGATCTATATCGGTACTAGCAACTCTACCGCCAGATCTGGCAGAGACAATGAGACATCTAGAAAGACCACTATCCGTGCTGAGCTTGTCGTGGACGAAGCTGGAGTACGACGCATTACCTGACGATGTGAAGTACCCAGAAGTTCGGCCATAGCCCTGGCCCAGATCACCTGGCAATGGGCCAGATGCTCTCTGAGGCTCAGACGCTGAACCTTGAGCGGCCAAGGCCGCAGGGAGAGGGGAAAAGACCGAGGCAGTGGGGGATAGCTTCTGCATTGGCTTGAAGCCGGAATCCGAGGTGCTAACGAATGGGTCCTTATCAAGTTGAAGGCTGCTACGATAGAAAAGGCCCGATCGCTCAAGAGGTTGCGGCGCATTCGCCGAATACTTGATGGGACCAGTATCGCGGCCACTAGCATGGAGGGACGCCAATGCCTTGGTGGATCTGGCAGAGCCATCTTCAGGCGAGAAGGTCGTTAGTCGAGTATCGGGAGTTCCCTTGAATGAATCGGCAGCACCACTTGAAGAATGAGGCGAGGCCGGGTTGAAATGGCCCTCTCGACCCTGGTGCATGCTCATCTTGTCTGCCGGATCATACGACATCTTGGCAGTAGTGGAACACCAAGTCCAGTATGGAAACCTTGGGTGACCCCTAGAGTTGGTATTAGCAGATGTAAGCAATGTAGCAGATGTAAAACCCGAGCAAATATAGAGCAATTGGGTACTTTGGCTCTAATCGGACATCATAGGTAGCTCTTCAATAATAGGGAAGGGAGTACGATTTACCTGACAAGGACGGCACGCTCGGCTGTTCCGTCCGAGCGTTACGATAGCAATCAGTTATCAGGTCCTGCTATGATCGTTAGCAAAACTGAAATTGTCGGCAAAGGAAAGAGGGCAAAGAAAAAAAAGACAGCGAAGGCTTTTGTCGGCGGAGATATGTGTTGGCGGCAAGAAAAGAAAGGAGGACAGCGGCGAAGATACCTATCGTCGAAGATACCCATCGGCGAATATTATACCTATTGTCGAAGATACCTATCGGCGAAAAATATTTTCGAGGGATAGTGCGATCAATGTGTGAGAGTGAACAAACAAGGGTCTCAATATATCGGGACGTCCAATTCGTAGAAAGAACGACAAGGTAAGAGAAAGAGAGAAATTTTGCAATGAAAAGTCTTGAGTAGTCGGCGACTAATCGAGAAGACGTAGGGGGAACTTTGATGGCGGTTGATAAGAGACGAGAATTTAGCGTGCATACTTACCAAGTAAACCTTCCACTTCAACCAATTGTATCAACTCTTTACTTAGTGTTCTTCCCGAGAACTATGATGGTGAAAGTCGAAGATAACTAGAATAACCTCTACGTGGCAATAGGAGTCGAGGATGGGTTTTCGATTTTCCGGTCCACGTTTCTTAAGTCGAGAGGTCTATGCCTGCTATGTAAATTAGTTAAGGGATTCACCAATCTTAGAGTGCCGAGAGGAAAACAGAACAACAGTTGGGCTAGGTAGGTCTACTGTGATACAGTAGAGATATATCTAGACCACTAGGACTACTAACAGACGAGAACTTATGATGTATGGTGAGGGAAGGAGATGAATAGTCATGTTTGAGCGACGACGAGTATAGGAAAGAAGTATGTGTATAAGAATGCTTGAACGGGGAGAGGGAAAAGGGTGGGGTAGGGTATCGTGACCAATAAGAAGGGATGTATTGATGGGAGAGTTGCCATATTAGGCAATAAAAATACGTCGAAAATGGTATCAGAAAAATTTGGTACTTACTTTGAGAGTGTATGTCTTTAACGTCTTGATGATGTCTTGGCGTGAGGTAGAGTGTAATGTTAGGAGATTCGGTATCCTAATGAGGATACCTTGAGGCGACTTAGATTGGTAAGTCAATCTGATACTTTAATGATAAGTCGTTAGACTCATTAAAGTGTGATATGGTCACTATTCTGCGCGAGAAGGTTAGTCGGGCGGTCGGCCAGTACCAGACGTGGCAAGTGAGCACAAAATATCTACCTAGGTATGTAGGTAGAGAAGATGTTGGTCAATGCTTGAGGAAGAGAAGCGGCGATTGGACTTACTGGCCAACTCAACCAGAACTGGCAAGATCTCTAAGATCCCTATCTTGTGGCGACAAAAGATTGGCGTGCGACGGCCTTTGAATTATCTGCTTGTCTCAAGAAATTTGCGATGGTGGGGTCAATGTTGCTCCAACTTCGAGGCCTTCGCCGAGGTCAAGATGTTAGAGAATGGTAGTGTGTATTGATGAAATCCAGATGACCCTAAGACGTGAAAAGGTCCAAGGTGGAAGAATGGAATGGAATGGAAGATGGATGGGTTGGTCAGGTTGAAGTGTGTAGGTGTAGGGTAAATGTTGGTGTGGGAAGAGTTGGCGACAGAGAGAAAGGGTTGAATTGGCGAGGTTAAATGTAGAGAGACTGGGGTCGGGTGATTAGAAAACTGTGGAACATGTGTTTGTGTGCAAATATTTCCTGGGGAAGCGACGGATAGTATAATGATTGCATTGGAAGAGCTAGTTTCAGAAATAACATAGTTGACTACGACCACTTAAGTTAAGAGCGTAATAGCTTGATTCGCCATGAAAGCACGTCATTGGATCAACTGCCATCTGCCCATGCGTTCTTGATTGTTTGCGCCAGACCTAATCTACCTTTTCAACTTGGTACCTACCATACCCTGGCGTACATACCTATCTAGACTGGGCAAAGCGTAGCGGGACATGGCCAGGCGCGATTGTGATCTTACTACCCACACGGGTACTCAGAAGAGTTCCAAGGTTCCAAGATCAAGCACGGTCCATACTGGGGGTGATTGCTATAATACCCGGATAATAACTCATGGCAGATACCCAGTGGCCATGTCCTGTCACTTGAGCAAGTTATCCCAGCAATCATCTAATTCCCCTTCCCCAATATGTAAGGATACCCATTCATGTCTGTGTTGAACGCATATATCGTCCATTGGCCTTCTGATATGGGTGTTGTGCCCTACTGCACAAGCCATACACTCCTCGTTCTCCATCTCCGATATGTGATATTGGAGATGTATTCGAAATCGCTGATGAGTAGAGTGACACTCCGTCCAGGTACCTGTTTTAGGATATCATCTCTATCCATACAGTGCTCTTTATTGATACAGTGCCCTTTATTTGTTGAGGCATGGAACATTTGAAATATTCCTCTCGCATGGTAGTTGCGGTATGCATATGGCAGTCTATGCAAGGAACACGCCATCTACATGTCTTCTCATGTAGTCCATATAGGAATTGTCGCATGTGGTCAATATAGGAAGCGTCGCATACAGCCCATATAGGAAGTGTCGCATGCAGCCAATATAGCACGCGTCGCAGCCATAAGACAACGCAGCGCCCAATTTAGGAGACGAGGCCAATCTCCCCTCGTAAATGCAGTCAACTCGAACTGCTTTACTTATTGGTTACCTAGGTAGATTTAGTCGTCTAGGTATCTAATAATTTCATAATAAGGGTTTGAAGGAGGTGCCGATACTTATACCATGTGTCATACTGCGGGAAACCCTGCGTATTAGCTCTATTTATGAAGCAGAATGCTCATTGAGGTTTTCAAGAGCCTTGGGACAAAAAATGTGACTCGATTTACGGTATCGCAAAAGAAGATATCGTCGATATGGAGGAGGATACTTCGCCGTAGTTGGATTTTCATGCGTTCTTGACCTTCGGTAGTAGGCGAAATATGGTTGAAGGTATCGGCGTATTGGTAAGTTTAAGACTCATTTACGAGGAGTTTTCTCTCTCTAAAAGAGTTGTTCTGAGGATGTTAGTGGTTGTTATGCAATAAAGCTAAAGACTTCGCCGGACTTTAGACATACGTAAATTCGTAAAGACTTAATCGCATACACGGCGACGAAAGGGCTCACACATGAGCACATCCAAAATGGATTTTCTTAATTACGGACGATAAATAGAGATCACCGTCTATTATGTCCATAGTTACAGTCAATAGCTCGAGTTAATTTAACTCTTTGCATTAATTGGTCCTTAATTGAAATCGAATACTGAAGATGCACACAAATTGAAGCACGACGATGGGATGAAGTTATGCGCCACAGTTACACGCCACCCGCATCCCTGCAGGATCTCGGGAGCTACGGGGTAGTGGGGCTGGTGTGCAAGGCTCCCGCATCCAATCAAATGCGGTTACAGCCGGGGTCCCGATGCGACGCCTTTGACCTATGGACGACGATATTCTAAAACTTACAGCTTACAACTACAACATACAACGTACAACCTACCTACACAATCTGCCTCCACCTGAGAGGAAGCCGATTGCTTAACGATCTGATATAAAATCTAAAGATGACGGCTTGTCCCGTTGCAAATTGGCCTTATCCGACCAACCTCTAGCTCCTCTTCTGTTGAAGCCTTGCCCGACCTGTGCAACGCGTACCATCGCATTGGGATGTGACAAGGTCAACGTCTACCGCCGTCATGCCGCGAAGAGTGCAGAACTATGACGACTACGGCTCTGCCGTCCAGCAGATCATTCTGTCTACTTCGGATGCTGAATTCCTCGATCAATTAATACCTGTTCTGAAAGATGCGACAGCGACGAACCGAGCCACTGCTCTTACGCAGGACCTGTCGCAATATGCCGAAGATCGGGAAACCGAGATTGAGAGAATAGGGTTGACACAGCATGAGGAGTTTCTAGACTCCATCAATCACCTTCAGAGCGTTCGCGAGCGGACAGTTGCCTTAACGACCGACATCCTCGAATTGAATCTATCCATTCAAGCCAGCACCGAAAAGTTAGCAGAGCAGAAGCAGGCCTTGGTCAACACGCGCGCTGTTCGGGAGAACATTTCAGATGTATCCGATGCGCTGAAGGAATCTCTAAAGATCCTGCACGCTGTCAATAATGCCCACGATTTGATCCGTAAAAAGAAGTACTATGTTGCGCTCAAGTCTCTCGAGGACCTCCAGAACGAATTCCTCATCCCCATCATACAGAACAATTACGCGACCCAGCACCAGCTCGCCAACCTGATACAGAAGTCCATTCCTGCGTCCCAGAAGACTATATCCGAGGCGGTCATGACCGATCTCAATACTTGGTTATTCCGCATTAGAGAGACATCGCAGTTTCTTGGCGAGGTGGCCTTCTATCACACCGAGATGCGCCGTACACGGCAACGGGAGAGGGCGGAGAAGGATGAATTTCTGAATCATTTCAAGCTCAACTCTGCGATCGAGCTGGTCTTTGACGAGAGTGAAGAGTTTGACGTGCTTGACAATGAAGAATTAAAGGTCGAATCTCTCTGGTTGGCGATTCAGTAAGGATTGTTTACTGATTTAAAGTGGCAGGTTGATTTCTCACCCCTTTTCGAGGCCTTACATATCCACGATGCGCTAGGACAAAGCGACAGGTTCCGATCCGAGTATGCTGCTACCAGAAGACGGCAAAAAGAGCTGCTTCTTCCGAGCTCCGTGAGCCTTACGACCGATGACGAGTCGTCATTGAGCAGTCTGTTGGAAGGCATTGCTGGCTTTGCCATCATCGAAAAGGCGACAATGCGGCAAGCTCCCCAATTGCGCACAGCTATTGATGTGAGCCACACTAGTCGTTTGGTTGGTCTGAAGTCTGACTTTTCTAGGTTGAGGAGCTATGGGACTCAATGTGCTCTACGGCGATATCCCTAACATCAAAGGCCTTGAGCGATATTAACGATGCTCAAATCCTGCTGAACATCAAGGGACGAATTGATCTCTTCATCTTAACAATGGAGGTATGTAATTCAACATTTCTCCTTAGAGTGACTTTCTAATCTTTCCTTTAGGGATGGGGGTATTCTGTTTCAAGACTCGACGAGTTCTTGGTCGATCTTTTCGATAGATACGCCGAGTTGTTGAAAAGAAGGTTTAGCGATGACTTCCAAGAGGTATGAAAGATCTTCATCAGAAAAGGGATCTAACTGACTATTCCAGAAGATTGTCTCGACTGATGACTACATGCCAATGGCTATTAATACCAGAGAAGAGTACGAGAAAGTGGCCAACGTTAGTTGGTTCGCTCCAGAGAAACCCATCGAGGAGCTCACGTAAGTCTTTCCTATCCTTTTTTCCAGTGCTTGTCTAACTGTTGCAGGTTCCCATGTGTTCTACCCTTCTCTCAAATGTACCCACTGTGTTGTATCGACATTAGAAATTTCCTCAACCAGTTCTATTTCTTCTCAGATGATCATTTCCAGCACCCAAACAAGATCGATGATACACTACGCAAGGTTGGTCTCTTACGTACCCCGACTTTGCTACAGCGACAATTAACCTTGCGTAATCAGTCGCTTGATGAGCTCCTCACCGAGAAAGTATGCCAATCTCTGGTGGAGAGACTAAGCTCGCAATATCTAGGCCAGATAGTGCAGATTCTGATCAACTTGGAACATTTCGAAATTGCCTGCCAGGAGCTAGAGCAACTACTGATCAGGGCGCGGTCGTCGGCATCTGCAGGCGGCCCTCTGACCTTGGCAGCTACCGAACAATTCAGGGAAAATAAAAAGACGGCCGAAAAACGCATCTTCGAGCTTGTGAACTCCAAGATTGATGATCTAGTGGAGACGGCCGAATATGATTGGACGGCGTATAACCGTCCTACAGAACCGAGCAATTACATGCAGACCCTGACCAGGTACCTCTCGAATATTATGAATTCGACGCTACTCGGCCTGCCGAGAGAGATCAAGGAGCTCATCTACTTCGACGCGCTCAGCCATGCGGCAAACAAGATTCTCGTCGGTGTCCTACATCTATTAAACTTGTTCGAAAAGTCGTCGTTAACAGTATAATGCAGGCCCTCCCCCTTTCCCCAGATGTGAAGAAGATTAACCCGAATGGCGTTGCGGCGCTTGCCATGGACGTCCAACACCTGACCATTTTTGTCGACGGTCTCGAGAACGGCTTTATGCTTCGGTCCAACTTGGACGAGCTAGAGCAGACGATCCAGCTCCTCCAGTCGGAAAATACCGACGAGTTCTTCGATATCTCAACTAGGAACAAGAAGTACGGGCGCGTTGACGCTATGAACGGCCCCGTCTTACTAGAAAAGTGAGTCGCGCTCTTTGGTAACTTTAGATGGAAGGGCATAGCTAATACATCCTAGGCTTACTCAACAGATCTCGAGCCCAGGCCAGACTGCGCAGCGGTTCGCCAACTTCTCGTCGAACCTCTCGTCGCGTTTTGGCACTAAGTGAACTAGGGAGGCAAGCAGGCAGATCACATTCACATTATAGGCATGTACCTATTACCTAAGCATGTAGAAAAAACATCAATTGCGTTCATTGTACTGCAGTCCGCAACGACGGCGGCAGCCCCTTTGACCTATAACCCCTACGCCGTACTATCAAAGTAAGAACATTTGTCGCCTAGTAATATTCACCGAAGTCATTTCTAGAATGTACTGTCCCTCGGCCTCCGGGCGAACCCATTATTTCTGGTAGGCCCACGGGCTTTAGGTGGAAGGTTAATCCTCTCCTTCGGGCAAATATTCTGGTACTGCGCTCTGTTGCGAAGAGTATTCCTGTCGATCAATTCCCGGAGGGCCGTGATAACCCGGGGGCGCCAGAGGATCCTACTGCTGCTGGGGCATGCCCGGGTAACCATACATGCCCTCCATATCGCCGTACATCGTCTGCGGAGGCTGTTGGCTGTACGGGCCTCCGGGACCTGCCTGCACCTGGTTGTACATAGGCGGACCGCGATATTCCTGATCGGAGCCCATTCCGTGACCACCCATGCCGTAGTCGCCAGGCGCCATGTGGTTCGCGGCCCCGGGCAGTCCGTGCGACCCGGGCATTTGATTCCCGGGCGTCGCGGGCGGCACGCCACCTTGAGATGACTGTGTTTGAGCGGGGTTGGCGCGTTTAGCATGGCTCGCCTCTTCGCGTGGCACAATGTCGATGAGGAAGTCGAACATGTCGCTCTTGGCGAGGGCGGAGGCGATGTCAGACCGCTGCAACGTTCTGCGCTTATTCTCCTCGGCGTGGATCCAGGCGCGCATGGTGAGCTCGGTGATGAATATGTCGCATCCCTTCGCGAATAAGATGGGCGCTTCCGCGGAGATCATCTTCACCTCGGGGTCTGCCTTCATGACCTTCTTGATTCGTGCGAGGGGGAGCTGATGGAGCTTGTAGTCATGTTGGTCTGACTCGAGGTGGTCGATCGTGTTCTGCCAATAGGTCGTCAGGATATCCTTATATTGACCGTGTAGACCTTGGTGCACGTTCGCCCAGGGTCCAGTGTAGAGCTCGGCGGGTGCGTAGCCCGAATTCGCAAGCTAGATAGGGAGGTTCAGGTGAGTCGTCATGATAAGATGGGAAGAGGGGGTTTTGGCAGCATAGAGAAGAGGAAGAGAGGTAGGGCAACGCAAGAGAGGAGAGAGGAAGAGAAGAGGGGAACGGGAGTAGGAAGAGTGGTGGGACTCACTGCTGCACTGGCACCTAGAAGGAGAGATGATTAGCGACGTCGCACGAGCGAAGGCAACTCGCAACAGATGGGAATGCAATCAAGAGGTACTTACCATAGTGACCTCCATGTGCTATATCATATACACCACCCCCTGCACCTCCTCGAGACGACTGCGGGTGATTCGACGAGGACTGGTCCATGGTTATCGGTTGAGAGAAATGCGCACCAGTCCTACAAGGTTAACTGCGCAAAGCGGAGAAGCGCTGAGTATTTCAAAAGCCGCGCAAAGGGGAGAGAGTAAGGCACAGAGTCGACCGGGGCTGACGGGCAAACGAGACTCTTGCGCGATGGTATTGCACGCACGCGCACGACACCAAGCTGCTAGCGAAGTTTTGTCGAGCGGACCTCTTTTCGCTTTGCCGAGAATTCAATTCTCGCACGTAGGTACCACTGTACGTAGGGTAGACAGTGATCCCGACGGCGGAGAAATAAAAAATAAAATAAAAATAAGGGCTTGTTTGTATTGTTTACACAAGTCCCGTCAGGTCGAAGCTCTGGTGCACGCGTGGTGATGTAACAAATTGGTCCAGTAGGTATTCGAGTCGAGGGTGGATTGGCGAGATTGATTGGCCGGAGGGGAGGTTGGGGCGGGAGTGACGAAGCTGGGGAGTGGAGGATGACTGATGATGATTGGGCCGTGTCTTGGGATGGAGAGATTGTTGTGCGATTTTGGTCGAGGAATTGACCGTTTATTACGCGCGGCGAATATTTTGCCTTTCCCGCCTTTGTCGGCTAGTCGTTATTATTCGTTCCCGAGTGTTCGTTTTTGGCTTTTTGCTTTGTTTTAGTCGGAAAGTTTGCTCACCTTTGCGGCTCGCTCCGAGGCCCACTACCTAAGCTAAGGTACCTAGGTACAGGTATCTTTGGGTAATAAAAGGTTTGTCCTTCTGCAACCGAGGGATGAACAAAAAAGGGAAGAGCAGAGTAATCTCGATAAAAATGCTTATGACTGCCGACTTATGAACTGCATGTACGTATGCATTTAAAATGATCTGATCACAACTCAAGACTATTTATTAGCTCTATGTATGCGTTGGTCGGGATTGGGCAATGACGTGAAGGGCGGGTTTCTAGAAGTGCTCAGATCTTCGATGCGCTTTTACGTTGTAGGGCTGGTCGCGAAAACTGGGCAGCCTCGATGGGAATCAATGCGCTGGCAATGTGGTTGGGCATCAGCGACCCCGATATCAGTACCAGCATCAGCAACAGCACCCGCACCATGTAGGCAGGCAGGGAAAGAGCTCTCTCGTATGTAGCATGTAGCAAGGATCGCGGTGGTGTGCTCGGAAGGCCTTGACGGGCAAGTCCGCTGCTATCGATAGGGCATATCAGCCTTTGCCAGCGCACCCCGCAGTGCGCGAACTTTAGCTGGAAATCTTGTACCTCCGTACCTTTACAGCCACATGAAGCACACAGCCTCCTGAGGTCCACTCGAGGTCCACCTCACTCCGTAGAAATCCAGCCACAATTTCCCTTGACAGAAATTTCGTCCATTTTAGAGCTCCAAAATTTTATTTTCTTTCCTCCCAAGCTTTCAAGACTTCCAACTCCGTCAACAGATTGAGTTGCCGCCCACTATGGAAGGCATAGAAACTGCGGATAGTCTGTCTGATGATCAGATCGATCAGCTTCTCAGAGAAGCTGAATTAAGATTGCAAGCAAAACACCAAGGACAAGATGGCAAGGCTGTTGCCGCTCCCTCCAAGTCGGACGTCTCGAAGTCTCTCAAACCCGATACTTCAAACCCGAAAGCAACTACTTTGACCTCCTCGAAAGACAAATTGAAATCCCAGGACTTGTCGATGAGGGTTCCCGAGGTTCGGCGGTCCAAGAAGGAAATGGTACGTGGCGTCTGCATTCCCTATCACTGATATCTTGCTCCTGGCACACTCCTTTTATGATGAAAGTAATATCCCATGATATTGAAGTAGCAACTATTCCCGTTATGGGTAATACTGCTGCGCCAGAATGATAGATCAATTATCATAGTTACTCTGACTCTTCATTTCACTATTCATTCATCCTCTCGGTGTGTTAGAAGGCTGTTCGCTGACCGACTTCTAGGCTGTTAAAGCAGACGCTGGACCCTCGTGGTTTAATCTTCCCCGGACGGATCTCACTCCTCAACTCAAGAAGGATTTGCAACTATTGCGGATGCGCGACGTCCTAGATTCGAAACGATTTTACCGCAAGGACAGTGCGAGAGCCTTAGTACCTGAGTTTTCGTCGGTTGGAACCATCGTAGAAGGCCCGACCGATTTCTTCAACGCCAGGTTAACTAAGAAGGAGAGAAAGCGTACTCTTCTTGAGGAAGTCCTGGAGACTGAGGACGTGACTCGCAAGTTCAAGAGCAAGTATGGCGAGATCCAAGCCACCAAGACGAGTGGTAAGAAGGGCCACTACAGGAAGATGATGGAGAAGCGATATGGACGTAAGAGTTGAGAGCTGGTATTTGGGAGGATGGATGCAAGCCTCTACTATGCATGACATAGGATTCCTAGAGCACCGCTCATTCTGGACGTTTACGGCCCTTGGCCGCTCTGAAGCCAGGGAGCTGCCACAGCGCTGGGAGACCAAGTTGTCATCCCGCTGAAGATCGATGCTGTTGAGAGAAGGCATACGAGTAAGTCTCTTCATAGTGATACCAGTATCTCGAGTCTAACCCTACGCCTTTCAGCTTCTACAAATATGAGGCCACGGCTTGCAGAGTTTACTGCATGTTGTGCGTCTAACCCTTTGGAAAAGGGTGAAGCTAAATTGCTTCAGCCTAGGCCAAAGTATCAGACGATCATACTGAAGCTGGGTTCCTCGGAGTGAGACCGCCCTGAAATGTATTAAAGAAGCCATAGACATTGGTCTCTATGCTAAATAAGTAGCAAACAATAGATTACTACGCAACATGTAATGTGTCCTGCTTGTTCCTCCTGTCCGCGTATGCTGTACGGTGATTACGGCTAGCCCATCTTTACCGATGGCTTTCTCGACATTTTATCAAAATAATATCAACTTTATGCATTTAAGTCTTTAAATAATCGATTTTCGCAGGCTTGTCTAATGAACGTCTTATCCTCAGTCTTATACTTCGTAAACAGTAAGGCTTAAACTTAAGTAGCTGGCCCATGATGAGCTGAGGGTCCGTGCATAAAGCTGACGTAGCGTGGATGTACTTCGTGACCCGACCTTTATCCGGTATTATTGCCCAAGCTCCAGGGCTTCATTCACCTACCTAAACACATACGCACTCATGTCACACCCCTGAACCCAGAATAGAGTGTTGGGTTCCTTGACTACATTACCATGATGAAGTAAAGCAAAGATGGAAGCAACACATCCAACTGCTGGGTGGGAGAGGGTGGGAGATAAATTTTACCGCAAAACGCAGCTGTATACTGCCATATTCGACCAGGATCCTGACCTGGATAATTATATCGTTGCTGGTGCTCCGTATGGTGGTGCTGTAGGTAAGCTGCATTTCAAGATATCTCCAACTTCCAAGGTTGCCCTTGTAGATCGCATACCTGACATCAAATAGCACTATGTCGCGATGACACCAAGATCGTATCTTATCAGCCTTCCAAGTCATCAAAGCCCAGCATCGACATATATAGTTGCGCTGGCAAGTTGTTGAAGAGCATTGCCTGGGATAAGGGATCCATCAAGGGTCTCGGCTGGTCTGAGGATGAGAAACTTCTGGTCGTGAGTTACGACGGCACGGTGAGATGTTATTACAACCTTCAAGGAGACTTTACGCAATTTTCCCTTGGCCGTGAGGCTGAAGATTTCGGTGTTCACTCATGCCAATTTTACGACCACGGAATGGTTGCCTTACTGACCAACAATGTGCTCATTTCTGTGTCCTCGTACGATGAACCCCGGCCAAAGGCACTGGCATCGCCGCCCGAAGGAGAAGTCTACGCCTGGGCAATCATCTCCCCAAGCTTCACGTTGTCGAGATCAGTGGAAGTGCTCCTGAGCATCGGTAAAACGGTCTACGTCGTGGATGCAACCGAGTGCGAAGACCGGTTCCTTGACATCGGTCCCTTTTCGCACATCAGCGTATCCCCGAATGGGAAGTTTACGGCACTCTACGCCTCGGACGGGAAGGCCCATGTGATTACTGCAGACTTTCAGAGCCGGCTGAGCGAGCACGATTCAAGATCTCAACTCACGCCTAAATATTTGGAATGGTGCGGCAATGATGCAGTCGTCATCGCGTGGGAGGACGAGGTGAACGTCGTTGGACCTAATAATGCCGTGGCAAGCTACGTCTACGAGGGTCGTGTCCACGTGATCGCTGGTAGGCTATAAGATATTCATATTTCCTGTTGATAGCCACTAACATGGTGACAGATCATGACGGTGTGCGGCTGATCACTAATGACGTTTGCGACTTTCTCCAGAAGGTACCAGACGTCACGGACGACGTGTTCCGTTACGGCACCGAGTCGCCAGCTTCTGTTTTGCTCGACGCGGTAGAACAGCTCGAGAACCAGTCTCCAAAAGCTGATGATAATATCCAGCTGATTAGACCGAATCTCGTTGAAGCAGTTGATACATGCGTTGCTGCTGCCGGACACGAGTTCAACATACATTGGCAGAAGCAACTGCTGAAAGCTGCCTCATTCGGCAAATCGGTGCTAGATATCTACAATAGCGATGACTTCGTTGACATGTGCGAGACGTTACGAGTTATAAACGCCGTACGTTACTACGAAATTGGCTTGCCACTATCCTACGAACAATACCAACGCCTCACGCCTGAAGGATTAATCCAGAGACTCATCAACCGTCACGAATATTTACTTGCACTTCGCATCGCCGGGTACCTACGTTTGCCTACAGACCGCATATATGTCCACTGGGCGTCTGCGAAAGTCCGAATGGGAACGGAAGACGACGACTCCATATGCCGACTGGTTGTGGAAAAGCTTTCGGGTAAGCCGGGCATCTCCTTCGAGGCCATTGCTCGCGCTGCCTATGACGAGGGTCGTGGCCGACTAGCTACAGAGCTTCTGAACCATGAGCCTCGAGCGGGACGGCAAGTCCCACTCTTGCTAAGTATGGAGGAAGACGAGATCGCGCTCGACAAAGCGATCGAGAGCGGCGATTCTGATCTGATCCTCTTCGTGCTTCTCCAGCTGAAGAAGAAGCTCCCGCTGGCATCCTTCTTCCGCGTGATCAACGCAAGGCCGGCGGCCACCGCCCTCGTCGAATCTTCAGCGGCACTAGAGAATGACAACGCATTACTCAAAGACCTTTATTACCAAGACGACCGCCGGGTGGACGGCGCCGGCGTGTTTATTGACGAGGCGCTGCACCAGCCTGATGCTCGCACAGCGGGCGATAAGCTAACCCTCGCCGCGAAGCTGCTATCTGATTCAAGAGAAAACCACTTCGAGCTGACGGCTTTGAAGGAGGCCGCCACACTTCTGCGGATGCAGGAGGCCCTAGACCGAGATCTAACCGATACGTTCACCGGCCTAAGCGTCAACGAGACACTATTCAAGTTGATTCGTCTAGGCTATCAGAACAAGGCCAAGAAGATCCAGAGCGAATTCAAGGTACCGGAGAAAGTAGCCTGGTGGATCCGGTGAGTTCCCATGCGTTATCCTATATTCCCGATACCCAGACGCAGAAGCTAACGGCGCTCGCTCTAGATTACGAGCACTTGTAGCGAAGCGGGACTGGAATGAAATCGAGGATATAGCTAAGAGCAGAAAGAGCCCGATCGGCTGGGAGGTAAAGTCAACCCCAAAATTCCCTTCATCCCCCTTTGTTCTGTAGGATTCCATGCTAATCGCCCCTCTCTAGCCTTTTTTCAACCAGATTCTACAGGCGGGCAACGCTCGCCTAGCGGCCGTCTTCATCCCCAAGTGTACGAACCTGGAGCCCGGAGCGGCCATCACTATGTACGAGAAATGCGGCATGCGTGTAAAGGCGGCGGAAGAGGCTGTCAAGGCTCGAGACGTCGACTCTTGGACCCGTCTGCTCGAGGCCGCCGGCAAGGGTACCCCGGAAGGGAGGGACATCGAGCGGCTGGGAGCTCAGGTATTTAAGAAGTAAATTAGTTTAACAGACCGCTCGTGGAGCCTAGTCAGATTGGTGTTAGTCCCATATAGGAGGTAATAATTACTGGACTGTTGTTCCGGCTGCACGAGTACCATCACATAGGAATCGGGTAGAAATGCCATGGAGGGCCAACACTAGAGATCACGACAATGTAGCAAGTTTAGCAAGTTATAAACCCTTAGGCACACAGCAAGCACGACATATCTGCAACCGTTTTCGCATTTCTGATACCGATGTCTATGTCAAGATGAGTCTGACTTTGCTGAGGGGGGAGAACGAAAACCAGCTGAGATCATTGCGATTCGACGCGCAGCTGTGAGATAGACCGGCGCGAAGTATATTCCTCCCCTTCATCCAGCAGACCCGAAGAGGAAAGAGAAAGAAAAGAAAAGGCGAGGGGAAGAGGGGAAAAGCAAAGGAAGTCCCTGACCACCGTCCGCAAAACTCCTAACTGGGCTTTTGTTGCATCCGGAATAAAAAAAGGAGATCATCTTCGTGGCATCCATAAACCTGCCTCCGTACTCGATAGTCCCATTCATTCACACCCACCCTGCCTCCCAGATCAATTACCCCTAATGACGAACGCGTAAACCAGAACACGCCAGGCGGAAACAATGGATGAAACGATGGATGCCCTTCGTACGGTTGACGATCCCCTGCTTGACTGAACGTTGGGAAACACCCTCCAGGGCCGATATAAAAGTACGGGGACCCAAGCACCTCTCAATCCATTAGAAACATGGATACGCGGAGCTGATATACATTGTGCCACGGAAAACTACCAACATCTTCCCAGACGGCTTGGTATATACGGTATGGCAGTAGACCAACCTCGTATGGCCGTAGCAGAGGAGTTGTCACAACGAAAAGGGGGTAGTAGGGAAAGATCAAGGAGTTTTTTCTTCGTATTGCAAGTCCAATAGTATCATGGTGCCAGTGAACGCCCCTTTACGAGCCTGAGCATGAAAGATCTGGTTTTATACAGTGCTAATGCCCCATTCAAACACGCGTGCTCTGGTTGCGGCGGCCTTTAGCTGGAACGGTCGTCCAACCATCGGGATCCTGCGTCGGTGCAGCTTCAGCTTCTGGGGTAGGAGAAGGGGCTTGAGCGGGCTGCTGCGGAGCAGAGGCAGGAGGGTTGCCGTTTGCTCGAGGAGGTCTGCCCTCGAGGTTGCCGCGCGGTCCTCGTGGTGCACCACCGCGTCCTCGCGCCTCGCCACGGCCTCGTGGGGCATTGACATACCCACCGCGACCATGTCGCTGCTCTCCCGATGCCGTTCGCCAGTTGCCGCTGTCAGTTGCCCTGGACTTCGCATTTTGGACACCCTCTTTAGCTCTAATTGGTATCTTTTGCTCTGCAGCCCCTGCGTTTTGATCACCCTCATCCTTGGGCTCCTCCTTCGTCTCAGTTGCGACTTCGGTCTTCTCCTCAGGCGGCTCAGCCTTTGCCTTCTCTGCGTCAGCAGCAGCCTTCTCCGCCGCCTCCTTTGCCGCGGCCTCTTTAGCGAGACGTCGCTCTTCCTTCGCCTTCTCGTCTGCTTCCTTCTTTTCCTTGAGGACTTGCTCCCGCTTGTCTGCGATCTCACGCTCCTTCGCCGCCGTATCAATAGGACGGGCAGCACCGAACGGACTCGCCTTAGAATCACCACTTGCAGATGGCAATCCAGGAGATGTCACCTCAGGGGACTCGGATACGGTTCGTTTCTGGAGATGAAGTCGGGGACGGCCTACGGGAGCAGGGACGGCAGCGGTACTGGCAGCCGGCGACGGTGGCGCCTCGGATCCATCGCGGGACTGTCCAGGCGACTTTACTGATCGATCAGGTCTCATGTTGCTGCGCCACTGGTTGTCAAGCTCTGCAGCAGTCGGGGCGCGTTCCGGGCGCTCAGGCTTGTCTCTAAATTCTCTGGGAGGTCGAGAACCTTCTTGGCGACCTTCACCCCAGGTAGCAGGGGAAGTCTTACGATCCTTTCGGAGGCCATCGCCGGCCCGGTGGGAGTCGTTAGTTCTGGGGCGGCTGTTATCCCGCGATCCGGCAGGACGTTCGGTTTGAGGAAGCGGAGACAGCGGGCCCTTACGCTCCCAGTTACCAAAGTCGCGGACTTTACCGTCATCAGAGGGCGCGTCTCGGAAACCAGGTCCGCGGCGCTCGCTAAACTCAGAAGGGCGTCGATCGCTACCACGAGACGATGGGAGATCTGCTAGAGGGCCCTTGCGCTCCCAACTACTCAGATCACGGGCAGTGTCGCCACGATTGTCTCGTTCCTTGGCTAAAATCTTGTTAGCATTACTGCCTTCTTTGGGGGAAAAGCAGATTGAATGGTAATTTGACTCACGAGGATCAGCGATCTTGACCTTGATGGTTCGGCCCTGGAAGCTGGTTCCATCTAGAGTCAAGGCCTTCTTCAGACCTTCGACATTTGCAAACTCAGCGTAGGCAAAGCCTTTTGGGCGCTGTTCAATACGATCCTCGATGATTCGGACGCTAGTGATATCACAGCCTTCGAAAAAATCGGTCACGGATTCTGTGGTAGCGTCGTAGGACAGGTTTCCCAGATGAGCGGTGTAAGGGGGCTTGGTTGGCAGTTGGGCCACAGATGGGGTCGAGTAAGAATCACGAATAGAGTAGCCTTGTTGGATACAGGTTAGCAGTCATCCAGTATCAATAGACGGAATGTTTCTCGGCATACCTCGATCATTGACAGAGCCACCGTAGCTGGAATATCCAGTTCGTCGATCACCTGAAGCGGCAGGCAAAGGCTGAGAGCCTACAAGGTACTATATTAGCAAGACCCAGTTGACGGGTAGGATTAAATATGCCGCGGGGACTTGACATACCGAATGACTCTTCCACCTCGTCGGCCCAAGATCCGCCGAATTCTATCTCATGTTAGCAGAGTCGCTCGCTCGTTCTCATCCAAACCCTCATTTCGTTCTCTATTTGTTGAATGATGGCGACGTGGGCGGTGTGAAGATGGGATGAAAGGGAGGGTGGACTGACTGTCTTCCTGCAGAAAGGCCCCAAGGGTCATCTTCTGTTGTTCCTTCTTCTTAGGCGCTGCAGTGGGTCAATCGTCAGTATAGGATCTCGAGCGGCAGTGTGAAGCATATGAGGCGACAACATACCCATGATTGCGGTGTTTTAACCACGCGCAACGCTCTTCAAAAGGCCGTCGCGCGCAGGTGGTAGATTAGATGGCCGAAGAGACTAAGGACTAGTTCTTCGGTGGATGATTGGTGATTGAGACAAAGTCGTCGATAGACGGACAAGATAACAGGGAAAAGGGTGAATTCACCAGTGCCAGTCCAACGAATGGATTGGGACGATGAAGTTGGTTGCCGAAGGTTTGTAGGATTGGCAAGGAGACCGAAAAGTTTCCTCGATCAGAGGAAAATAAAAATGGATGCTGTGCAAAAAAAAGGCCGGGAGGGCTAGCTCGATTATTTTTTCGCAACGTATGAGAACCTATAGTACAACCTAAATAGGTACTCCCCCTCTAACGAGGATGGCGGGGTTGCACGCTCGATACATACATATATCCAACTCGACCTTGCCTAAGGTACACAGTTTAACCTTTATACCTAAGGGAAGTACCAGGTTGTGTCGAGAAGAGAAGAGTCGAAACCCACAAATTGCACTTAAACGTTATAAGAACAACCGAATACAGTTATTCATACAGTAATATTCAAACCAGGGACCGTCATCTTACACGAATTGTCTTGGATATATAGAGTTTGGGGTCTACAAAGTACCACATCTAGTGAGCATTGGGTCTTTCAATTCTTCATTGGCTGGGAATTACTGGGCCTACTAGTCGGGTACCTCCTTATCAAGTACCTACAGCATCACTACTTATTTATTCCCGCCGACAAGTAACAACTTAAACGACAAATCTCAGCTCAGGCACCGCCTCCAATCAACATCAAATAGCACTCCCAACCATCTCGCCTCGTGAGATTGGCTACCATCCCCGACTTGCGCCATCTTGTAGGCTAATGCATGTGAATCCAGATAGCCCAGTGGCAGTGACGAGATAGTTTGGAAGACGCAGGGCCTTGACGAGTCAACCTTGTTACTTGTTACTATCTATAACTCCTTTTTCTTACTCATTCTACTACCATCATTAGCCTCATAAAGTAGTTCACTCCAATCTTTTACCATCAACTTTTCTCTTCTCTTTTTGATATACTCATAAAGCATGGCTCCTTCATCCCAACAGCCGTCGCCTCAACGGCCACAAACCTCAACCCCTGATTCCAAGGCGGACTATGTTCATGATGAGATTCCTTCCGCCAATGAGCTCATGGAAATCGCGAGCAAGTCATTCGAAACCGGAGTCGTAGCTGGTAAGGCCACGCCTCGCCTCACAGCCTGTCCATGCAGCCTTACTGACTTCGTCTAGGCGGTATTGGCATGGTATTTGGGGCTGGTGCCGGTATCGTTCGATCAGCACCGCCGACATTATTTGCGTTGGTTGCCGGCGTCCAATGGTTTGCTCTCGGGTCTACATACATGGGTAAGACCCATCGCCTCACAATCTCTGTCATCATTTGTTAATCATCAACAGCTTCGAGAAGTCTCCTTTGGCACGCATGGGGTGGTGAAGACAATCTCACCCCATCAGATCTAGTTAAGGCGGGCGGAGCAGCCGGTGGCGTGGCCGGGATGGTCGGCGGCATGTTTCGTGAGTCTTCCTGATGACTATATGACTTCTTCTTTGAATTGCCCACTAACCGCCTACAGGTGGCCCCAGGAATATCATACCAGGAATCCTATTCTTTGGCGCCGTCGGGGCTACCAGCCAGTATTTATCTCAGCGCTTCGAGACTAACTCCGGAGACATTGATTCAAAGCCCAAGTCGAGTTGGCTTGATTCGAGATGGAGCCCCATGAAGCGACTATCTGACGAGGAGTATGGGGAGAAGCTCGAAGAAAAGATTCTCCGAATCAATGCGGAACTATCCATCATCGATGAAAATATTGCCTCCCTTCGAGCATCGAGAGACGCACCGACTAAGCCAGACGAGAGGAGTACGACGATTAGTAAATCATGATATACATATTAATATGTCTGAGCCTTAGTTAGGACTAGTCGCCCCCCTATACCTGAGACGCCTATGAACTTGCTCTCTTGTTCAGTCGCTATTCCCTCTCTTCTACAGTTGTCGAAAGTATCAACTCCTTCATAAGGTCAAGTGGAAGGTTGGGTACTTAGGTACACGAGTATGACCTCAACATACGTCATCGCATTGTCCCCCACATGCGATGCCAATGGACGTAATATATCAAGACACTTAAAACATTCATCTCTTTTACTTAGCTATATCTATCTCACCTAGTTCCAATCTGGTCCTAATACAACCCTACACACTTTGTAATAGCTTCGGCCTCAAGAAGAAAGTAAACAGGATGACTGATTCTCGAGGGGGGCATTCTTCCGAGATTGAGCAGACACCGCTCGACTCGCACCAGCACGGCCAAGCGAAGTGAGTTGTCAACATACCTAAGGTTGCATGATTGGCAAATACTTCGACGTCTCTGCTGACTTTTGAGAATAGAAATATCATCGACGAAACGACTTCGACGTATGGTAATACCACTCAGGCAGACCTTGGTTCCAACATGGAAGCCCACGACGAGGCCCTTAAGGACAAGGTCGACGGCGCAATACGGAGCGGGCCAAAGAAGGCCGACGAAACCTCGGGCGGCAGAGTCCAGGTCGGTGAGACGGGAGACTTGCACGACCTCGCTGCCAAGAGGCAGCCTTAAGAAGTGCGGGCTAGTGAGAGGGACGGTAAAGATTGGGGGTCCTCTCAGGGACCTAAGGGTGTTTATCTAAATATAAGGCGTCTGATGGAATCGGGTCGGTTAATCTGGCGGGAGATATACAAGCCATGATTGAGCGAGCACATGGGTCTTAGATATAGCATGCCCGGTATTCCTTTCTGGGATTAGTGACATAATCTGACCACCACGTCTTGTCATCGGGGGCTGGGTATCTATGTAGTTTACAACTCGCTTCTCTCTATTTTAGCAAAGGTATAACATATCATTCCCCGTACAGACTAGTTGGCACATTGCCCTCCGTGAGATGCTAGCGGGGGGGGGGGGGGGCCAGAGATGGGGCCGGGCCATCCAACGGCTTGAACAAACGGGTGTGGCGGATATGGCCCTGGGGGGAATGGGCGGGATGGTTGGTGCTGAGTGGGTGAAGGCGCCCGGGCC
>MU399572.1:0-166048 GCA_022578875.1 Hypoxylon crocopeplum
AAATATTATATAAAAGTTTATTTTTTATAAATATTTATAAAATAACGAAAAAAATTATATATTAAAATTAAAAAATTATAACTTATAATTTCTTTAATTATAAACCGTTTTTATTATATTATTTTACGATCGATTATATTAATAATATATTTTCGATTATTTAAAAAAAAAATTTTTATTAATATTAAAAATATAATTATATAATATATTTAAATAATTAATATATATATAAATTTTATTTTCGTAATTTATAGTATATTTAAAATTTAAATTAATTATAAATTAATAATAATATTATAAAAATTTCGTAAAAATTTCGAATTTATTTTACGAATAAAACCTTTTTCTATATAATTTTAACGTTAATATAATAAAAATAACTTATAATTAAGAAAGTTACGATTTATAATTTTTTAACTTTAATATATAAATTTTTTCGTTATTTTATAAATATTTATAAAAAATAAATTTTTATATAATATTTAATTAATCATTTATTTAACTAAATATTATATTATATTATATTAGAATAATACGTTATATTATATATTAAACGTTAAATTTTATTTTTTCGATATTTTTAATTATAAATCGTTTTTTTATATTATTATTTTATAATAAAACGTATAAAAATTTTAATTAATATTTTAATATTTAAAATATTATTTTATATTAAATATTTTAAATAAATATATATTTAAACCATAATATATGTATATATCCGTGGTAAGTATGCAGGTATATATCTATGCATTGTTTTTAGGTTTTTAGGTTTTTAGCGGTTCAACTTGTTTTGGATATATGAACCATCATACTCTGCCCCTCTACCCCTCTACCCCTCCGTCCCTATCGGGATTCTCTTAGCCCCACGTTATGACTCGAAACTAAACCGTCCATCACCGAAGTAGAGTAGATTGACTATTTCTCTTTCACATAATTTCGCTTGCCCTACCCAGCACAATCGCCATGGCCGACCCTGTGAAGACCATGGAAGGGCTCCAGATCAGCGCCCTCAAAGATCTCAAAGGTACATACGAGGCTTCTACCCTCGCTCCCTTGCATTAGCACTGACTGTATTCTGGAGGGACCGAGAAGCGCGATTCCCTAATCGCCATTGAGAAAAAGTACCAGCGGGAATGGGAAGAACAACGTCTATTCGATGTCAACGCACCCTCCACTGCCGAGATACCTCTTCACTCGATCACGGCAGCTGAGTTGCGAGAGAAGTTCCCCAAGTTTTTTGGAACTATCGCCTTTCCCTATACCAATGGCCGTCTTCATGTAGGCCACGCCTTCTCCTTTAGCAAGGTCGAGTTTCACGCCGGCTTCGCTCGCATGCAGGGCATCAATGTCCTATGGCCCCAGGGGTACCACTGTACCGGCTTACCAATCAAGGCCTGCGCCGACAAGCTAGTCAAGGAGGTTGAGATGTTTGGTCAAGAATTCCAAAAGTACAACGAGGAAGAGGAGCTCGGGGTCGAGAAGGTTGCCGCGCCGGCCCAGAGAGAGAGAGAGGACGTGACCAAGTTCACGGCTAAGAAGGGCAAGGCTGCGGCCAAGTCGGTCAAGATGAAGTACCAATTTCAGATCATGCGAGCCATGGGCATCCCCATCCAACAAATACATCTCTTCGCCGACCCGGCATACTGGCTCGAATACTTCCCGCCCCTCTGCAAGCTTGACCTTAGCAACTTCGGAAGCAGAATCGACTGGAGGAGGCAGTTTGTTACCACAGACGCCAACCCGTACTTTGATGCATTTGTCCGCTGGCAGATGATCCGACTTAAAGAGCTGGACAAGATCAAGTTTGGCAGACGACATACCATATACTCCATCAAGGACGGCCAACCCTGCATGGACCACGACCGGAGCGAAGGAGAGGGCGTCAACCCACAGCTGTACGTGGCAATCAAGATGCGAGTCCTCGAGTTCACTCCGACGGCCCAGGAAACCTTGAAAGGAAAGCTGCCCGACGACGCTAACGTGTTCCTCGTTCCGGCAACCTTACGAGCAGAGACCATGTACGGACAAGTGGCTTGCTTCGTCGCACCTAAAATCACCTATGGCATCTATGAGGCAGCCCCTAACGAGTACTACGTCATGACTGAAAGGGCCGCCAGGAACATGGCCCACCAGGAAATCTTTGCCGAAGAAGGCCTTATTAAGAAGATGACTGAAATCCAGGGCTCGGATCTCATTGGGACGCTGGTGAATGCACCCCTTAGCTTCCACAAGGCGGGAGTTCGGGTTCTACCCATGGACACGATCCTCGAGACTAAAGGCACGGGCGTGGTGACTTGCGTACCGTCAGATTCTCCTGACGACTACGCCACGATAATTGAGCTAGTTAAGAAGTCTGACTATTATAAGATCAACAAGGAGTGGGCAGAGCTACAAATCATCCCTATCATAAAGACTCCCACCTCCGACCTGCTCGCCCCAGCGCTAGTGAAGAAGATGAAGATTTCGTCTCCGAAGGACGTCAAGCAGTTAAAGGAGGCTAAGGAGCTGGCCTACAAGGAGGGCTTCTATCAGGGCCATATGCTCGTGGGAGACTTCAAAGGTGAAAAGGTGGCAGATGCAAAGCCCAAAGTCCGGGCGCAGCTGATCGAAGCTGGCCTCGCCTTCGAATACGCAGAACCCGAGAACAGGGTTGTCAGCAGAAGTGGCGATGAATGCACGGTGGCGCTCATGGAGCAATACTACATCGACTATGGAGAAGAATCGTGGCGCGCGGTCGCCACCGAGTATGTCGAGAACAAGGATGGCAGCGGTCTCAACACCTACTCGAGCGACGCCCGCAATGCATTCTTGGGGGTGCTCGACTGGCTCAAGCAGTGGGCGTGCGCGAGGACATATGGCCTGGGCTCCAAACTCCCATGGGCACCTGAATTTCTGGTGGAAAGCTTAAGTGACTCGACGATTTACATGAGCTATTATACCGTGGCTCATTACCTGCATAGTGATATTTTTGGGCGGGAAAAGGGTGTCGGCAAAATCGCGCCTGAGCAGATGGTTGATGAGGTCTGGGATTACATCTTTGCCCGCACCGAACTCACCGACGACGTCTTAGTCAAGTCAAGAATCCCCAAGGATACCCTCGAGGCGATGCGCCGCGAGTTCGAATACTTCTACCCTCTTGATCTAAGGGCGAGCGGCAAGGATTTGATCAACAACCATCTCACATTTTTCCTTTACAACCACATCGCCCTGTTCCCCAGAGAGTACTGGCCTAAGTCGATCCGAGTGAACGGGCATCTCCAGCTCAACGGCGAAAAGATGTCTAAGAGCACTGGCAACTTTATGACTCTCGATGATGGTATATTTACCCCCCTTATACGTGTAACTGGCCATCGCTGACCTTGCTCTAGTCGTGAAGAAGTTTGGTGCGGACGCGTCCCGCATAGCTCTCGCGGACGCTGGGGATACCATTCAGGATTCCAATTTTGTGGAGGATGTCGCCAACAACACCATGTAAGTCTCTTTACTACGGCTATACCTAAGCGGCCGGTTAGCTAACAAGTATTCACCACCAGCCTCCGCCTCCACTCTCTGAGGGAGTGGTGCGAGGAGATGGCTACGAGCCAGGAGCTCCGGGCTGAGATGAACGACTTCGAGGATGCGCTATTTGACAACGAAATCAATGCGCTTATTCAAGAAGCTAGACATCACTACGAGGAGACGAACTACAAGATGGCCCTCAAATCGTGCTTCTACGATCTCATCAACGCCAAGGACATCTACAGGGCATCTTGCGTAGCAGCAGGGATTCCGATGAACAAGGCGCTGATCTTCAAATACATGAGACTACAGGCTCTCTCCCTGACGCCAATCGCTCCGCACTGGGCCGAGTACATCTGGCTCGAGATACTCGACGAATCCCGGACGGTACAGCTCGCTCGGTGGCCGCAAGTTCCAGATCCGGACGCGAGCCTCAGCGCAGCCCGCGCTTACGTGCTGACGACTCAGTCCAACATCACATCAGCCGAGTCGGTGCAGGTGAAGAAGTTGGCTAAAGGGAAGCAGGCCAACTTCGACCCCAAGAAGCCCAAAAGACTCACCATCTTCGTAACTAGAGAGTTCCCCAAGTGGCAGACAGAGTGCATCGAGCTGGTGAAAGAGACGTGGGATTCTGCGACCAAGACACAGAAGTGTAGCGATAAGGAACTGAGCGGCCGGGTGGCCAAGATAGGCAAGGTGAAGGAGGCGATGCCGTTTGTGCAGCGCCTCAAGAAGCGGCTCCGTGACGGAGAACCGGCCAGCGTTGTGATGGAACGCAAGTTGGCGTTTGACGAATCCAAGACCGTGGCGGCCGTGGTACCTAGTCTTAAGCGGGCGGCAGGGTTAGTGAAAGTTGATGTATTGGTGGTGGCTGAGGGCAGCAAGACGGGGACTGATCTGCTGCACGGCGGAGAAGTCGAAGTCAAATCGCCCATTGCCGAGCTGGCGGTGCCGGGTCAGCCATCTTTCCTATTTGAAAACATCGAGGCGTAGGTAGGCAGGATGATAGATGGGACCGTGCCGTTGATGAAATAAAAAAGAAAGCAGCAGGCGACTGATTCCCCCGACGTTGCGAATTGATACTTGACCCCCTCTCCCCTTTGACGAACTCGTTTATAGTAGATAGCTTCGACCTCGAATTTAGAGTGAAGTCGGACTCTACTTCTCTTACTCTCGCTTCAACTTATTACCTCGCTGGGGAAATGCCCCGAGGTGGAAGGCGAAGGACGAAAGGCGAAAGGCGGAAGGTGTAAGGTGTAAGGTGCAAGGTGAAAGTTGGAAGATGGAAGGTGGGAGATGGCTTGAATTATGCCCGCCTCCCGCTTTCCCGCCTCCGCCCGCCGCCAACCGAGGATCGGAGGTAATATCGGGGTAGGTAAGGAACGTTATTACCTAAGGTAGGACAAACCAGTTCTTTCTCCTCCTCCTTGACTGGACATTGTTTCCCCCCCTTCGCTTTCCCCCTCTCCAACCACCTCTACCTACCTAGGTACTCTACTACCACCACTAGTTGACACTCGCAACCCTAGAAAAGACCAAGATGTCTCGGAGCTCGTTGAAAATTGCTGTCATCCCCGGTGACGGTATCGGGACCGAAGTCATGCCGTATGGTGTCCGGTGTCTTGAGGCCGCCGCCAAGGTATTCGGCATCTCATTGACGTTCGAGACGTTCCATTTCGCCAGCTGTGCCTTCTACAAGGAACACGGGGACATGCTGCCGCCAGACTGGAAGACGACGCTTGCCGGTTTCGACGCCATCTATTTCGGTGCCGTCGGCTGGCCAGATCTTGTTCCCGACGAGGTCTCGCTGTGGGGGAGCCTGTTGCGGTTTAGGCGTGAATTTGACCAGTACATCAACCTGCGCCCGTGCCGGCTCTTGGCAGGGGTCAAATGCCCTCGTGCGTATAGACCTTGAGTATAACACTACAACAACATCACCTCGCTCGCTGACACTGGCAATGGGCGCCGAAAGTGGCCGGCCGGAAGCCCGGAGATATCGACTTCTGGATCGTTCGCGAAAACACCGAAGGCGAATACAGCAGCATCGGAGGTAAGATATTTGAGGGAACGGAGAGGGAAACTGTGATCCAGGAAACGGTCATGACCAGGACGGGCGTCGACAGGGTGCTCCGATACGCCTTCAACCTGGCGCAGAGCCGGCCGCGGAAGCGACTCACTAGCGCGACCAAGAGCAATGGTATTAGCATCACTATGCCCTACTGGGATTCCCGCGTCCGCGAGATGGCCCGCAACTACCCCGACGTGCACGTGGATAAGTATCACATCGACATCCTCACCGCCCATTTCGTCCAGAGACCCGGCATGTTTGACGTAGTGGTCGGGAGCAACCTGTTCGGCGATATCTTGTCCGACCTGGGCCCTGCCTGCACCGGCACCATTGGTATTGCGCCCTCGGCTAATATCAACCCCGACCAGACGTTCCCGAGTCTCTTCGAGCCGGTCCACGGGAGCGCTCCGGACATCGCCGGTAAGGGCATCGCGAACCCGATCGGCATGATCTGGGCAGGCCAGATGATGCTTCAGCACTTCGGGTACCAGGATGCGGCTACCGCGATGCTTCAGGCCATCGAGACGGTCCTAGCCCGGGGAGACCCGAGCGTCGTTACCGCTGATATGGGCGGTGAAGGGTCCACCAAGAGTCTAGGAGAGGCCATCGAGGGTGAGATCCTTTCCGCCAAGAAGGAGGCATCGTAGTTTTCCTTGTATGCTACCTACCGCGCCGTCGCTATAGTGAGGGAGAGGGAAGAAGCAACTACACAGTCGCTGCTTACGTACAGGTCAGACCAGTACATATATTTACCCAAACTTCTCTACCACTAATGTTCTCTTTTGTTAAGAAGTGGGTAGACTGTCCAGATACCCTCATATGCCTGGAGCGAGAACTTGTACGTCCCACACTTACTACCGGAATCTGCACAATCTGCCACCGCACCACTCTTGCTCCCCTGAATACAAGCATCGAGGATCCACGTAGTCATGCTGCCCGTAATCCATCGCGAATCTTCCGAATAGACGCCCTGTCCCTTGCCACCGCAGACCCGGCCGAGGCAGCCGCCCTCCCACCAAGCAAGTGCTGAAGGCATCATCCGTGATCGAGAAGGCGCCGTGCGTAGTCGGGTCGGCCTAGACTCAAGCCTCTCCGTCATGCGCACTGTCGTCTAGCGTGAGGAAGCCTTTCGGTCCTACTCCATGGCGCGAGACCCTAGCTGGTCCGAAATGGTCGCCATGTACGGACGATGAAGATTGGGTGGCCCTCTTGCAGACACTGCGCAAACGCCTGCTAGCAAGGCGAATATTCGTCTGGGTGACTGGGAAAACATTGATTACAAGTATAGCGCTGTCGGATTTAACGAACGTAAGAGCAGACAGATCTGCGCTGGGAATCAACAGCAAAGGTGGGATAAGGAGTGACTTTTAAGGGACGGAGGCAGAACTCACGTTCATTGATTAATCTTGTGGTCATGATCCCGTTATATATATCCCCGGATGCCTGGGAGTGAGCGAGCGAAGATGGCGCTAATGCCAGCGTCTTTGTTTACGGTAGCTACCCGGCTAATGCCTGCTTTAGTTAGGTCTAATCGACCCGTGAGAGGTGCATAATGATGGGTATTTGGGGCTGTCTGGTGGACAGGCGACCCACGCGAGAGATGAAAACCCCGGCACCCAAGATTGGCGCTGCAGGGGTACGGAAATCCTTTGCAGACTTGCTACTTCTTAGACGAACTACACGCGATTCCCATGATGCCTCGTGTATTAACTTAGAAGCCACCTATGATATGTGCCACCCGGATATGACGAGTTGGAATCATTCATACCTAACAACACATCGAATTTCGCAACCGAGGCTGCAATATTTTCCTCTCTCCTCAACCTGACTCAGTACATAGACTGTTCCACACCAGACAAGTATCAGATGGTCTAGTGATTCTGGGACTAGAAGGGGCCCTTCTCTGTCTTGTTACCGATATAGTCGAAGCAGCCCAAGGTGCCGTTGCTATTCCAAACGACGCGATCTAAGCGCGGTGTTAGCGTTGCAAATGTGGCGGTCGTCAGTGAGAGACAAGCAGGCGTACTGAGATCATAGGCGGCTGAACCGAACAGACCGCGGTTGTTGAGGCATTCGCAGGTTAGGAAGAAATCTGCGTTGCTGCCGTGGACCGAGCAGTTCCCGCACGTCGACCAGTAGTTCCCGCTGTGTCACACCCGTGTTAGCACGACGGCAAGAAGCGTACCGGGCGCAGGCAAAGCCACGTACCTGCCGTGGGGGTAGAGCTTGCCACCATTGTTGGTCAAGCAGGCATTAGTGTCGAGCCTTGGGGGAGCCGCCGAGTTAGTAGATGTTATCTCTAGGGCGGATCCCTGTCTATCTAATAAGAACTTACCAGGTCCAGTCGTAACTGTAGTTTGCCCAATCGTCGTTATTGCAATACACACCCAGGAGACTGTCGACCATGAAGCCGGTCTGCCAGGTGCAGTTGGTGATGAAACCCTGGGCGTTGACCAGTTGACCGGCACCAAGGGCCACCATCAAGACAGCGAGGAACGACATCGTTGTGCTCGTAACAAGCGTCTCTCCTATCTCTTTCTGTTTGCACCGGTGATGGTAGGTAGTTTCTCGGGGGAGAATTGAGTTGCGCGATCGTAATCAAGTGTATGTGGGAGTTGAGATGAAGACAGTGCACCTAACTTGGTTGGGTACCAGAAGAAGTCCGAGTGATGGTGTGGGATGTTGGGGTATTTTGTTGCTACCGCGTGTATGTGTTTGCGTAAGCGTGTCCGAGGGCGAAAGAGGTGGGCAAACAGAGAGAAGGAATGAAGAAAAGGGGAAAAGGGGGGGGGGGGGGGGGGAAAGGAGGAAAGGGAAAGGGAAAGGGAAAGAGAAAAGAGAAAAGAGGGTTCATCCGATGACAAGATGCACCGGGGGAACAGCTCCCACTAGAGCCGGGCACTCTTTCCTCGTTTGCTGGGGCGATTTCTAGCGCAGAAGAGACAACCGACCTGACCCAAGTACTTCATGTAATCTCTTCAGGGGTTGGAAGCACTACTCGCCTCTCTCCTTATTGTATATACCTATGTACAGTACTTAGGCAGGTATTGTCGAGATGGCTGCCGAGTATATTACAATGCTTTAAATAGAAACATCAGATCACAATATATCAACAAGCCCAAAAGCGCTTTATACCCAAGTTATATATAGTCTATACTCATGTGACAGGTACGCCGCAGTTTAAATAAAAGACATAATCCTGTCTCCAGCGTATGCGCTACCGTCCAGGGTAGTCTGTGAAGCCGGCAGTCGGGCCATCTCTGTCCAGCAGATATGAGAACTTATCGGGATTTTTTAGCAGTGCTATCGGTATGTCGCTATTGTTGTCTATCCTCTCGTACTCTTCCCCCTCCCGGTCCCAGAGGTCTTTCCCATTCCTCACACGGTCCGCGATGCGTTCGCGGTCACGAAAAACCTCCTGGTTCAGCCAGATATGAGAGAAGGACGATAGCTTGGTGAGAACTTGGTCGACTGTGGAGAAACAGGTTGAGCAGTGCCATCCAGCACTCCACAGGTCGCCTTTTTCCAGCTTGATCAAAGGCTGGATACCTCCATCCGAGTTTCGTAGATTGACGGGTAGTATCGTCCTCCAGCCCTGGTAGTACGTTGCTTGGGGATGGGCCCATTGAGTCCCCTTGTGGAGATACTGGAAGCTATAGTAGTAGAAGTGACTCCGGAGCGTGAGGCGACGCGGGAAATTGCACGACTTAAGCACTACCAAGGTCTCAGGCCGGACGATTTCGTCGACGTCGGCCACGATGATGACATCGCCCGACAGAGGCGCTTTGGCACCATCCAGGATCGGGAATACCTGCTTGTACATAGCATCTCTCTGGAGGTCCTCCCATGCCCAGGACGGATTGGCGCGATCCGAATGGAAGCCTTCGGGAATCTGGAGCTCGTGGTAGATGATCTTGTCACGATATGCCGAGAACTGAGCTAGGTTTTCCTTGATGACCAGAGGCTTATCATGATTAGTGAAGGTCTTCCTAGACTCGACAATGATAAAGTAGTCGATGTAAGGATAGGTGGTGTTGAGACGGATCTCCAGCCAGTCCAACTCGTTGTTGATCATAATTAAGTCATAGACCTTCCTCCTAGCAGGATTGGCGAAAGGAGACCAGCCGTGCTGCTGGCATAAATTCCGTGCCTCGTCGGCATTGGAAATATCAACTCGCTGGGGGTCAAATCGGAAGACGTGATGGATCGCTCCACCAGACCAATTCGGGTTCAGCCAGAAAAGCAGTAGAAGAGCAAAAGTGAGGGTGATGGCTGATCGGATTGCCAATCTCCGCCTGTCCGGACGGAGAAAGACCGCAAGTGTCATCCTACGTACTCATTGAACAATTGCTGTACTATTCTGTGCTGAGAAAAGGGGGAAGAGAGGGAGGGAGGGAAGTAAGTTCTCTAAATATGACAAAGGATACCGTGTTACTTCATTGGTCCGTGTCGACGGCATCTGGTGGAGACTTCCTGCCCTCAACTCCGGCGAAGCGTGTACCTTTCCTCTTTGGGTAATCGTACATGTAGGTACTATAGTACATAGGTACATATTTACGGTGGATTAAATACATGGATGTAAGATGTAAGTTCTGTACCATATAAGGTTACTAGACTTTACTACATATAGGTAGGTACCTAAGTAACTTACACGAGCATAGAAACGTGACCTGCTACATACCACATACACCACCTTGGATAGCTGGAGGTGATATGGATTTCTTATTAAATCCTCGGTTTAGGATAGTGCTCGCTGAAGCTATACAAGCCGCCCCATCCACGTGGCGACATCGGATAATGGTGACCCCGCCGTTACCTCCAGCCCGTCCACTGCACCCGATATCTATCAGCCGTGCGAGTTTCCTTCATACTTCATCTGCTCTGCTGTCTGCTATGGAGCAATACGAAGGGGAGCCGGCCACCAGTTGGCTTGGCCATCGAGGTGCTGCCGCCTTTGACTTGAGAAGTGAGTCGCTAGCCCGCTGCCATGCGCTGCCCCGTGTATGGTAGATCATAGTCTCACATATCACTGTAGGCGACACCATGACCACCCCAACTCGAGCTATGTTGTCTGCCATCCAGACCACAACGTTGCTGGACGACGTTTTTCAAGAAGACCCGGTGACGCTAGACCTGGAGGCTCACGTTGCCTCCTTGTCGGGCAAAGAGGCTGGTCTCTTCGTCCTCTCCGGCACCATGGGCAACCAAATTGCCTTGCGTTCCTTGCTTACCCAGCCTCCCCACGGCGTGCTGACTGACCATCGCTCGCATATCATCAAATACGAAGCTGGAGGGTAAACGTCAACCCTCGCCGTTGAGTCTTTCCAGAACTGACCATACCGCGCGCAGCGTTGCCTCTTTGTCCGGTGCCATGGTCACCGCTATAGTCCCCAGTTACGGTGCTTACCTCACTCTCGAGGATGTGCAGTCCAGAGCTGTACTTGGTGACGACGTGCACTCCTGTCCGACGCGAGTCATCAGCCTTGAGAATTCGCTAAATGGCATGATCACGCCATTGGACGAGGTGAGAAGGATATCCGAGTTTGCGCGAGCGAATGGCATCTTGATGCACTGCGACGGCGCTAGGCTATGGGAGGTGGCGGCAGCCGGTGCCGGGTCACTACAGGACTTCTGTCAATACTTTGATACGGTCTCCCTTTGCTTCTCCAAGGGCCTTGGCGCCCCCATCGGGAGTATCGTCGTCGGCAGCAAGCGCCTCGTCGAGCACGCGAGATGGGTGCGTAAGTCTATCGGAGGTGGCCTTAGGCAATCCGGCGTCGTCACCGCCGCTGCCAGAGTGGCGGTCGACGTGACCTTCGGAAAAGGACCGAACGGCGAGGGCGGGCTCCTGCGAGACACCCATGCTACGGCAAAGCGCGTTGAGAAGCTGTGGACCGATTTGGGTGGAAAGATGGAAGTCCCTGTCGAGACGAACATGTGCTGGTTGGATTTAGGGTCCATGAATTGCAGCGCCTCTAGATTCGTCCAGTTGGGCAGCGAAGTCGGCTTGAAACTGATAGGCAACCGTCTCGTAACGCATTACCAGATTGGCGAAGAGGCTATCCAGAGGTTAACAGGCGTCTTCGGGAAAATAGCTGCAGAGAAAGGGGCTGGCGATAGCGATAGAAGCCTTGCGGTAGACCAAAACCAAGGGCCTTATAGCAAACCTTAGTCCGCTATGTCATTAATGCATTTACCTGTAGATATAGTCTCGCTACCTGGTACCTCTTCTACTTTACGAATTACGTGAACGTATTTACATACTGAACTGAAGATGGAACCCACGATAAGGATTCCGAGGGCCTCGTAAGTTTAGGTAATCGAGGCACATGTCGTGACATGAGGTTGAATATGGCATGTAAAAACCCAACCTATCCAGTAGGGACAGGCTTTGAAAATCTTCGTAGATTACCGAGAAGCTTCCCTGGCAAGTCATACATTTGCCGAGAACTTCTAATGTGCTAGACCTCTTAGGACAGACTACTACTCCTCCATGCTGTCGTCGACCAGCCCATAGCACTTGTATGATGTTTGTGCAGAAAATGTGGCTATATACAGCGCATATCGTGACCCAGAAGCCCGCTAGTCTTGTGATGTGCTTTTCGTATGTATAATCAGCCGGGGTATTGACACTGCCCTCCCGCACCTTTGTGCCTTTACCAGTCCCAAGCTCTTCCGGTATGAAGCAAAAGTTCCTCGTGATACCCTCAGCATAGGGGTATTCTGCGTAAAACAACTGTACTAAATGATAAAGAGAGCGACCTAGCCCCTAAACGTTATGCTTGAATGGTATTCTGCTGCTTTTGTCGAATAGATGCTGCCGCCAAACGCCGAGGGAGGTAGAATGTTAAAAACCACAACTACAATCCCCTATGATTCGCCGACTTTTCTTCTTCAAGTTCGCTTGCCGAAAATCCCCCTACTCCTCGACTTACTCCGGGCACGTTTCGACTTTGTGTTGCTAGCATCGTCACTATATTTTGCCTTGTGAATCCTACGGTGATAATGTTAGTTATTAGGGGGCGGGTGCAAGATACGGTTATGTAGGACTCACCAGCTATTTCCGGGCATGCTCATGCCTTTGGCTTCGGCCATCCGATAAAACTTGGCGCTCTTCTTGAGATCCTTCTTGCAGCCAACACCTTGAGCGTAGCAGAAGCCAGCCTCGGCGAGAGCATCAACGTCCCCCCAGCCTGCAATCATTGTTAGGTCGATCGATGGACTACTTGCTCTGGAGATAGACTTACTTCCAGCGATCTCAAAGCATCGCAGGGCGAGTGCCTTGTCCTGCTCGATTCCCCAGCCGTTCATATGACTAACACCTAATTCGTAGATGCTCAGGGCAAACTGGGCCTTGCGCGTTTTCTGATCCATGAAATCCACCGACTTGCCCTCTTTGACCTGCTCTTCGTCTTCGGCGATCTCAGCGCTGACAACATCAGCGGCTTTCCGCAGCCACTCGACGCCTTCCCGTTGGTTTGGCCGCATGCCCCACCCATGCCGGCAAGCTAACGCATATAGCAGCATCCCTGTCGGGTCGCCAGCACGTGCAGCAAGTCGCAGGTGGTAGGTCGACTCTTTCACAGACCCGTCTTCGTGGCACTTGATGCCCTTGGCTAAATGCTCCTCCGCGCTCATTTCGGAAGCTGTCGGCGCATGAGAATGCTGTGATCTCGGCGGCTTGATGGTACTAGCCGAGTCACTTGTGGCTACAGACATGGGTGTGCGCCCGCGAGGTTGGTCGTGAAGGGGTGACGTGAGGCTTCGCCCTCGGGGTGCGTCCTCTGATGGTCTACTCCCAGTTGATGGGCGACTGGGGTCGGGTGACGGTTGCCTCCCATCCAATGACATTTCGTTAGAAAGCTTGCTCCGTTCGAGAGATGGGCGAGCTAGAAGCGAATCCCCGGCGTGAGGGCCTTCCTGAAACCTCGACGAAGAACTCGAAGGTCGTGTAGGTGGTGACGGCGGTGCTTGGCCGCCTCGTGGAAAAACCTGGACGTTGCTTGGAGGGACCATTGGTTGCTCCCAAACGAACGAAGACATCGGCTCGCTATCACGGAAGATAGCCGAGTTGCGCTGCAACGACTTTCCTCTTGGCAATGAATACTTCGAGTAGATGTACGAAGGTGCGCCTCTCCCATCCTCTGCCAAACTATTCTCCGAGAAAGTTTCGCTATGCATGCTGACTGGAGTGTGAGCGGTCTCGTCGGCAAAGACGAAAGATGGATGGCTGTCTGACGAGGCCTGCCGAGATGGTGCATCTAGTCCAGGTGTGCCTGCCCGGCTCAGCGGGCGAGAGAAGTTGAACGAAGGTCGCGGAAGGGGCGCGGAAGCCTCGGAGCTGATTGAGGGTGACCTCTGGTAGTGGGCAATTGGAGACGCGAGGGCTGGTCCCGAAAATGCGCTACTCGAGGACAGCTTTCGAGCTGGCTGTGAGTAGAATGAAGCACTCAAAGTCTCGTCACTATTGGCATCTAGGGGGGCCGACATTATACTCGAAGAGCGTTTGGGAAACAGGGGCCTTGGCGGAACCAACCCGACAGAGTCATGCGACGACGTCTTGGTGAGCTTCTCTGGCGACGGCGGAAAGCGGGAACGTGTGGTAGGCGACATTTCCCTTGCGTCGAGATCATGCTCGGCTGATTTACGCGCTGCTCCTCCGTCCGCCACGCTCTCCAGAACGCTAGGTGATTGTTCTCTGCGGGCGCCGTACAACCCACCATCTTCACCAAGCTTGTCAAGCTGTCGGCCGCGCGAGCTTTCGACGAATGGATTCGGAGGTACAGGTATCGACTGGTCCGGTGTAGGGGGTATACGGCTCATTCGGGGGTGCATCGAAACCGGCCGCTCCGATGGAGATTCTACCTCTGTGGTCAAACCAAGCCCGGTATTATGCTGCAAAGGATCAGGCTGGTCTTCAGACGAGTCGTAGGACATGGAACGAAAGTAGTCGGAACGGCCCTGGACGATCAATGGGCTTTCAGTGGTCAACGGGGGCAAGCGACTCATTCGCTTCCCGGATTTGGCACTCTCCTCGAGCTGCTTGGCGAGCAAGCGACTCTGAGCGGCGAAGGCATCGAGAGGGGATAGAGCGGGAGGAACCTCGCCTGCGACGTGTAATCGCGGTGACCTGAGAGGACGGGAGGAGGCGCTGGTTACCGAGGCCGAGGAATTAGCCCTCAAATCGATAAAATTAGGCCTATTCGCCATGATGAGGCAGAACTATGCAGGGCCTGATCGAAGGATGTTCAGTGCGCCGTATATCGACCTGTAGGCGAACCAGAATGTTCTGTGTCCCTATCCGCCTAGACACTTTGTAGGCGGATGGTCAAACTGGAGCGGAGTCAAGTGGCCACGGAGGCATAAATGAGGCAATTCAAGTCGGAATCGAGATGGTTTGGTAGCTTTCGACGGGCGCATGAAACATGAAGTCGGCTACGTAGGTCTACCGGGATGCGACAGGAATGCGAATCTAAGATAGGTGGTCTAAAAAGGCATCTAGTATTCTCTCTCTTTAGGTAGTAGTATAGCGTAGGGAGGGTCGGCAGGGATATCGAGAGTTGTTTTGTGCAATCGACGCAGAAGCTAAACTAGGTATTTCGCAGGTTAAGGAGGAAGGATTGCAATCAGGTTGGAAGTTAATGGATGAAGGAGACACAGGAAATGCGACTTGGTGATGCGAATGATACAGTAACTGGCTGAGGACGCAATATAGGAGCAAAGAGTGGACGATGACTGGTCACCAAAGGAAATGCCTGGTCTCGACAGCAGGAGTGGCGGAGAAAAGAAGAGGAAAACAAGTTGACTTTGCCTTCGCGTGTACGAATGTGTGATGTGTGTGATGTGTGACGAGGGATGAGGAGGATGAACAATCAAACTCAATTGGAGACCGCCCTGGGGGTTCATCGTCAGAAGGAGAGAGGGACGACAAGTACAGTGTAATGATAACTTACCGAACTTTTACCATCACTAATCCGGTTAGCAGCGCTGCATTACCCTGTACTGTCTGCACACTGTATCTAGAAATGGACAAAGACCGGGGACAGCATTTCTCTCATTGGCCAGACTTAATGTAAAGGTACGTATTGCATAATATGTTTCTTTATATATAGTAACGTACCTAATTATATATAAGGTTTCTTATATATATGTATTTAGGTATATATAATATTTTAGATATTAAATAAACGAATATTAAATAATATATAATAAAACTTTTATAATTAAATTTAAATAATTTTTATATATTATAAAAATATAAAATAACGAAACGAAATTATTTTATAAATCGAAATAATATTTTAACGAATTAATAAAACTTAAATAAATTTATAAAACGATATAAATATTAGAATTTTTTTAAATAAAAAATAATATATAAAAAAAACAAAAATATTAATTAATTTTTTAAAGTTTTTAAATTAATACGAAATATTATATTATATATATTATATAATAATACGAAAATATTTAAATTATATATAATATTATAATTTTAAATAATATTAAAATTCGTTTATTTAAATTTTACGAAAGTTATTATTTTTTAAAAAAAATAAAAAACGTTAATTTAAATAAAAAATTAATAAATTTAAAAATAATTATTTATAAACGTTTATTAAAAATTTCGTAAAACGTAAAAATTAATCGAATTATATAATAATTTATTTTTATTTTTTAATTAATAAAATATTATTAATTTATTAAATAAAAAAATTAATTTATAAAAAATTATAATAAAATTATATATATATATATATATATTATTTTAAATATTATAACGTTTTAAAATTATAATAATATTTATTAAATATAACGTAAATAATTAATAAATATATTATAATTAAACGTAATATAAAAAACGTTATATAAATAAATATAACGTAATAATAAAAAACGAAATATAACGAATAAATAAACGTAATATATTAATTAATAAAAATATTATAAATAATAATATAACGTATTTAAACGTAAATAAACGTAATAAATTATTTATATATAAATAATATATAAATATATAATAATATAATAAAGTAAAATATTAAATTATTAATAAAATTTCGATAAATCTTAAACGTTTACGTAACGTTTCGTAAAACTCGGATTTTTATAATAACCGCAAGGCGCTTTCTTATTGAGATCTTAATTAAGAATTAAGATACTTTTATAACAGGCATACAAAATGTGACCCTATAAGACTATTGGCCCTAAGAAAGAACTGCACAGTTAGACGAGCTGATGCGTCGACCAACCATATGGCCAACCTCAGCATCTCGAGGAACTATCCTTCAGAAGATTGACGTTAGGGAGTAACCCGTCCAGCGAATTCTCCCATTCAAGAAGTCTATGCTACGACGATGTTCGTATAGACGGTAGGCGAGCTGAATACTATTTAGACTGCCAACTAACACCCTCATAACTAATTAGCTATACAAATTTGACAGGTTCTTAAACAAGGGAAGCTCAGAAGAAATCTAAGTGGCAGATGCCCCCTTTTCCATTTTCCACCCATGCGCCTTGTCTCAAGTTACTTACCCAATTATGTAAGATTCCTCGTATGCTACTATAGTGGTTACTTCTCGAGAGACTATTATTGCGTCTCGCCCAATTTATGCTTGCCAGCTAGCTTCAGCTAAGCTCTGGAAATAAACGACACTTAGAATCTCGATTGAGAAGTCGTTTGTTTTTCCAAACTAGCCGGCAACTCCCTCTTCCTATGCGTTACGGGTGAAGCAAAGAATCCGTCATGATCGTGCGTAAATTTACAATTGAGATAGATAGTACCCAGAAGGTCCGTCTAAAGATTTTTCGACTGGAGCTTCCTCAGCCTCGTCGCACCCTCATATACGCCCCTGTCCACGGCTGCGGCCACCGTCAGCGTACCACCAATAACGGCGCATAGACCTGTCAGAAAGCCAGTAAATGTCTTAGCGCGCTCCTCGCGGTTGATGACCTTCATGGGAGAAATATCCTACAACCATTAGCTCGCCCTTGGATATAGTCTGGGAAGAAGAGCACCCACATAAGAGAAGAACACGCCCGGAATACCGCCTCGCGCATGCATTCGTTCTTGGTGACCCTCGGCCGCATCGTCGCCCCCGGCCAGGCTTCGCTTGTGGCTCGTGACCGAGTACTGATGCGTCTCCATGCTACCGTCGACGGCATTACCCAGGGTTCCCAACCAGACCTCGTCGTCAGCTCCTTGGTTATACCCGCTCGACTTCCAGCTAAGGGGAAGGTACGCGGTTGGGACAACTTTCACAAAGTACATGAAGTTAAAGTTAGGATCGTCGGTGATCTGCTTAACCTCGTCGAGCGGGTTTATGTGGTGGTTAGTCCAGGGACTGTTCTTGGCATGCTTCCGCGTGACGTCCTCGGGGAGCTGAGGTCCAAAGCGAAGCTGGTGAATCTCGTGCTCGAACGAGTGGCGCACAGGGCTATCCCAATAATTCTTCAGGTCGTGAACGTGCATGTTGCCGTTGCTGAAACTTCGGCCTGGCGCAAAGTGAAAATTGCCAATAACTTTGTTGACGCGGATCGCGCCTTCGATGCGACATCCTTCGTGTCTTTGCTCGTCCAGCTTCTCGGAGTAATGCTCTCGTAAGCATTGCTCGACACCGTCACCCCTACCAAAAGCCCAAGATGCCTGCGCGTATGCTTCTCGAACCTCGTCGCAGGTATTGCAGCAACCAGACTTTATGGCGTTACCTGGGGCCGGGGCGCCGTAGCAAGGGCCGCAGTAGTCGGGATCTAGGTGTAGGGCGGTCTCGTCCTTACCGTGACTAGGGCCAGTTAGTAGAAGGCGGACAGGCGTCGAGGAGCAACTCACAGAGATAGAGCGGTCACATCGATGACACCGCCTCCCTGGGAGGCAGGCTGCAGCCTCACCTTCTTCACGCCATGCAGCACGCCGTGTTGCTGCTCGCCGGAGACGTCCATCACATCGAGGGTCAGGAGTTCGCAAGGGAGCTTCGGAAAGGTGATGTTCATGTGGATTTCCATTCGCTCGCCTGCAATTGGAGAGTGAGAAGCCAGAAACGGGACGGGGGAGATATTGTGGTATGGAACGCACCTCTGCCCTTGTCGACGATAAGTTCGGGGTGGATAACTATCCTCCTGTAGTCGGACCATTCTCCCCAGGCAAGATAGAGCACGACAATTAAGGATACGATGGTGACGATCCCGCCAGATGTAGTTCGTATGCGCGCATCCTCGACAGTCTTGGTAAAGGCATCCAGCCTTGTGAACCTCGATTTCGCAGGCATGTTCGGCACGTTGCGCAACGGTCGAATTCTGCGTCGACAGTAGCAGAGCCCGAGCCCGGACAGACAGATGACAGAGAAATTAATGACGAGGCAAACCCAATTAGGAAGAAATTGCAAAGGAAATCACCGTAGACGCCGCATTGGAATATCTAGACTTCGGCGTATAGTAAGGAATGCGAACAGACGAGGAGAAGAGTTCTAATAGTTTGTAGGTCTAACTAGGTAGGTAAGTACGTTTAGGTATGCAGCAGTCTCAGCCGAAAGGCCACCTTCACCTTTCCGATGGTTAATTGAACCGAGTCCAAGGGACCTGCAGCTGCTATCGCATTATCCGCGTGTACCACGGTATGTACCGGGTACCGCATGCACGTATTATGTTAGGTAATACAGCACTTACATGCCTAGCGCATATATATATGTACCAGGGTCAACCTATAAGCTCTAGCGTAGATCGGACATTAAAGTTCCAACTGCTTCTCAACATCTCGAATTACATAACCTTCCTCTACTTATTCACTACTCATCCCCTTCTATGAAGGAATACCCCTTATCTCATATATACCTAGATATATACATATCTAACCATCCTCAACAGCTCGGCCGCTCCGTCTTTTCATGCGCTAGAATAAAGGTAAAGATGATGACTACTTAGCTTAGATGAGCTGTACTTGTTACCGTCCCGGGTCCGCCCCCGTTGTTCCTGATCTCGGGCTGAGTCCAAGGCTAGTCGGAGCCACGATACTTAAAGTAGCTACCACTTCGGGACTCGGAGTCTAGTATTGACTTTTGGGTCGTGCGATTTAGCCAACTAGGCATCGATGTGCTGCTTCGTGATGATTGCGTTGACGTGGATTCTAGCCAATATTCCGTGGCAGGCATCGAGAAAGAACAAGCAGGTGCCTATAGGGAGTATAACACTTGGTCTTTGGCGGATGATAGTGTGGCATAACAAGGGCATACCCATCATACCTAGGTATAAATGCTATATGATTATGCACTAACTGTGAAGGCTATACTTCTATCTCATACTTATAAAGTATCGATTGGAATGTGACTCCTCAGCCCTGTCATGCTTTCTGGCCGAACTTGGCTATCCAGCGTGCGTCGTGGGGAGATAACTCGACCGCTCGCTGGCCGAGAATATCTCTCCTTTTCTGCCGGTCGACGTTCGCTGCTGTCAGATTCCCGCAATCTGGCCTCTGCAACTTGTTAGCGAAGGTGTCGACTACCCAAATCAGAACACCATTTGTCCAGCCAAATCCCTCGACAACCTCATATTCGCCTCCTCCGCCGGCAACATTTGTTGAGTTATCAGCGTCTTTTATCAGTTAGCATTTCATCTCAAAACCGGACATCCTCATTTCCAACCAAGACATTGCTCATGAACTAGAGGAAGAAAAGAGGAAGAATATAAGACCAAAAGCGCTGTCACATACTACGAACCAGGTTAGCTTCAGCCTGATATTAGATATGTGATGACGGGTTCCGAAGCCTCCACCCAGGAGTCTTCAACACATACCATTTCTCAAACATGATTCCAACATCTTCCGGGCGAAACCCCTCTAGTTGAGGTGTCTCGTCCGTAGAACCGCCTGTCGCGCGCCAGGTGCAGAATGTGCTGTCTAGATAGCGCTGTGCCAACGTGAGGGAGAGGTCTTGCGTCTCGACGTAGTAGGGATCTTCACTGCCATACGTTGCCGGTGTCTGGAGTAGGCCTTTCATCAACGCATACGTCAGCGGAGGCCACACGTTCGGTTGATCCCACTGCTGGCCGGTCAGAAAGTTCGTCGCCGCGACGGCGCCAGCCTTCTCGGAAAGGAGATCGGAAACACGTCGAAAGGCGAGCTTCACTGCCAGCGGATTGTCCTTCAGTTGGGCGGGTGCTGCGCCTAGCCAGAACGGATAAAATTGGGCGGCGTGGAAGAATACTTGGTACCCTTCTGGGGCGTCGGCCTTCTGCGCCGGCGTGGTATCAGAGTCTGATGGTATATATATGTTTTGCGATGATGAGGTCAGGTTGTAGTCGAAGTAGCTCGTGTATTTGTCATTCCACATCAGCGCATACATGGCTGCCGAGCGATTCTTGGCCATCTGCTCGAACTCCGTGGCCAGCGTGCCGTTCCCGGTCTGATCTAGATAGCTTGCAATTGCCACTTCGTTGGCATACAGTATCGAATTTAGATCTACACCAATTACATTCGCGGTATTGAGAGAACGCAGCGGAAAATAAACGTCGTTAGCAGCGTCAGACGGAGTAGCAAGTAAGCGCGAGTTATAATCCCACCCCGACTCAGCCCCTGAAGCGAGATTCGCGTAAAGCACGGCTTTCTCAGAGTTGTTTAAGGGGTGAGTCTCGGGGTAAATGATACCAGAGGTTGCGTAATAGGACTTGTTGTTAGCCGTGATATAGTCCTCGCGGTATGACTGCACCGACCACGTTAGCCTCATGGATGCAAGATACGTCTCGGAAGTAGCTTCGAGGTTAGAGGCTATCTTTCTTATTTGGTGACGATGAAAGGATATTATCACACAAGAGTCCACATACCTCCGGTCGCGGTTCAGTGTTCTGAACTCCATAGCTATGTGCCCAGAGTATCAGATACGTCGAATTTAAATACGATTTAAATATGCCACTCAACGATTACTCACTGGGCTAGATGGAAGGTCCTGTCGCCTGACGTGATCGCCACTGTTCGGTTTTCCACCCAAAAGCCATGCTCTTTGATCAACAGAGGTAAGGCGCGGTCTAGGATGCTTGTATCATTGGTATAGTCGATATATGTCTTGACCATCTGAGTCAGGAGGGGCGGCTGAGAGCGATTTAGGTAATCTTTTAAGACGTTAGCACACAGCGCCGAAAGTGCCCAGGTAGGTAGGTATAATCTCTAATTCTACATGCGATTCCTGCAAGATCTCTACGAGACAACAAACGCGAGGAACGCGGGATGTGACAAAACTACTACGTACTATCCATGAATTAGCATCCACATATGATACCGACTCTACAGGAAGTATAAAGAGGAAGAGTGGGATGGGGAGAGGAACGGGGCCGGAAAGGACTGGTTATCCGCGTACCACACGCGTGCGCCATTGGGCACGAACCCGAACTGGTCAACGAAGTCGAGAAAATTCTCGATTATATTCCTAAGAGAGTGTTGGCAGGTCAACCTTGGACTGGCCGTCTCGGGCTGATACTAGCTAACCTGGAAATCTCGGTAAAGCTACCGCCGGTTCTCAGCAAGCCCTCTATGATCCAGAACGAGTCCCAATAGTAAGGTTCTCTGAACCGACCGCCAGCAACGACGAAAGTGCGATTGACCGGAATGAAGCTATCGACACATCCCGCACAGTCGGCAGCACCCGCGCCCACATCTATCACTCTCGGCGTCAGCGCATCCTATCGTATGCTAGGGGCAGGACTAGTCGCGCCGAGGCGCTGCTTACACGTCCGGGTCAAAGCGGGCCAAATGTCGATGACCTTTTGTACGAACTGCTTGATCACAGAATCATCGATCTTGTCTAAGAAGACAGGATCGGTTTCCAACTGGTCCCTGGGAACCTGGGCCAGCTCGGACCCGGCTTCGCCAAAGTAAGTTGACAAAAAGTCGTTGAGCTCAGTGTTGTTGCTGAGGGGTTTGGTAAGCTTCTCGAAGGCGGCGAGGACCTCATCTAAGGGTACCTTTGTCGGTCTATTCGCTCATTAGCTGGTACAGCTTCAAGGCCGATAGACATTTATAGTTACAGGTCTACGAAGGTTTTGGAGTCGGAGAAGGGCTGGGCAAGCTCGATCTGCCTCAGAACGTCGCCCTGGCAGTACAGAGGCGAGTCGCAAGGCGAGAAGGTCGAGCCGTTTTGGTAGAGGCTGAAGACGACAGCAGACGAAGCGAGAACCAACACCGCTGCTCGTCGTCGTAGATTTGCCATGGTCTCCTCTTACAATGTCAAGGTTAGGTCCCGTGCGGCAACGAATGTAGGAGGTATGTGATCATAAATTAGACGAGAGCAAGATCACTCAGTACAACGACGACCTGGGGGCTCGCGAGAACCGTCTCATATATATATATATATATATATATAAGTATATAAAGAGCTACCGACGAGGGAAAGAAAATCCTTGCCTACCCCTACCTCGTCATTATATAGGTACTGGAGTAACCATAACCTAACCTTGGAAGCCGTAGAAAAGGTTGGAAGCTGATGCTGCTTGCGGGGTAGTTTGCTTATACCCTGGCTCAACGTCGAGTCGGTGGCTGGGTAGGGTCACGGTCTCGGTCACGGTCACGGACATGGTTATGGCCGTTCCATTGCTAGTTGCGATGCTGACCTTGGACACTAGCGAACATCCGTCTTGAAAGGCGAAGTAGGTTGTGGAGAGAATACCTCTCTGAAGATACATATGTATGTAGCTCACATAGGTATATGTAGTAGCCTAAGGTGAATACAACTGTGTAATGTGTGGAAGGTTAGGTGATATCATTACTTGTTGGAGATCTGCAAGAGCTGCAAGAGTCGGGGCAGGTAGGGGCTCCTTTGATGGGCCTTCTCCGCATGCGGTCGAAATCCACTCCCCCGCAGTTTCCTCACCCCCTTTACCATTTACTTACATAATGTATGTACTTGAATACAACTTTGGAAGTACCTAAGATCTTAACAATATTTAGAACGTACCTACATGTAACGTTGGGACTCGACCTGTACACAAGGACGGGCTAGGTATTTTGGACAACAGAACTCGTCATTATGAAGACCATCATAATATGCCTTGGATGCCCCTGAACTTTTCATGTCATCTAGCCAGGTGGAAGGGACACCAGAGTCGATATCCAATATAATACGCCATAGTCGTGACAGATTTCCGTACAGATAACCTAGTCTAGGCAACGGCAATGCTTCTCTAATTCACTAGGGGGAAGTAGGGTCGTGTATACAATAAAGTCAGGAAGGCATTGTCACTGGCTACCCCTTAGACATCTTTTATCGGGCAAGAAAATACCCTTTTATTATCACAGAATATCGGTACAGAGGCCCAGTGCCGGTCTTCTCCCTCCCGTCGCTTGCATACCTCACGAGTCGACATCCATCTTCTCTCCTTCTGCCGACTCTAACTCCTGCACGCTGACGTACTTTCCGATCTCGTCCTTGGTGATGATCTTCTCGTTGAGAACTGCCGTGGTGCCGCGCTTGAATTTGTAATTCTTTAATTTCTGGCTACGCTCGTTCGGTTTGATGAAGCCACGGTGCAACGTTGTCTTGTCCACCGTGATGACGGCTAGGTCGACGTTGGATCCCGAGCCAAGATCGTTAAAGATACCGGCCTGAATAGCCTGGGAGCAGAGCTCCATGGCATCCTCCTTGGTGGAGTTCGGCTTCCACTGCGACTCGAAGACAGACATGGCAGCGAGCGAGCCCGAGCCCATGGTCACGTAAGGAAGCTTGTCCGTACTACCGTGAGCGTGCACGGTGAAGAGGTGGGTGCCCGTGGGATCAACTCCGGCGACCACTAGGTACGCGCCGATATGGCCCTGATACCGGAAGAGATGCTGCTTGAGGAGGGTCATGCAAGTAACGACACGGGGCTTTCGGCCGGCCGACAGAGCGTGTAGCTCGAGTTGGGAAGAGATGAGGGCGGTGGTGAACTCGGTATCAGCAGCGGTACCGGCACCGGCGCACCAAATCTGGGGCGAGATGTAATGCAACTTCTCGCAGTTCTTGTCGGCGACGATGGGTCCGCTAGTAGCTCGAGTGTCGGCGGCGATCTGTATGTAAGTTTTGCGTCAGCAGGGAGTAAGCTGTGACGACGTGTGGAGGTAAAACTGACGACGACGCCCCCGTCAAATATGCATCCGACGATAGTGGTACCGGTACTGGTCGCCTTTGGTAAAGGGACACCTCGTGCATGCAGAGCCGCATTGCGGTTGTAGTTTGAAAAGTCGAAGCCAGGCATGCTGGCTGATTTGATTCGGTGTGTGACGATGGTTTTCCTAGACCGAAACTTCACAAGGCAATTCAGCGTCGAAAGGCTAGACTAAACTTGATATATCGGGGAAGGGGTACGAGATTGTTGTTGACAATGTGAGGTTTAGGCGATGGACGTGTTTGCAGAATTGTTTGATGGACGTGGACATGGATAGGTAAGCTGCACAAGCAGGATGAGGCGATGACGACCGGGACCTAGCTGCCTGCCCAGAGTGCGATGTCCATAAAATAGACACCTTGGTCACTAGGTACCTATATACATACTGGATACAGTGCTCACTAGGGTATTACTGTAGTGGTCCTAGTACTTATTCAGTACATTAGAAGCAGGGGTAGATACATACATGTACCTAATCTAGGTTCTAGCGTTGGTGCCACGACAGGGGTACGCGAACAGCCCCGGAGCTGTAGCCTTAGCCTGTCCCGCCTGTAGGTGCAAATGTACATCCATCCATCCATCCTCTTAAATTTGAAAAGTCCAAGCTTGGAATCCATTGCGCGCGTCACTGCAAACGAGACTCATTTCTACATCTCAGGCTGCATTTTTTTTTAATTATAGGCTACCGCTGTCTGTCTTCTTTTGACATGATACGCCTGTCTCCCTGAGAGCTATTACTTGACTGCAGAGCCACGATAAAGCGAATAACCGAACTGCGCGACCCACCCGATTCCGTTCGAGAGCTTCTCTGCCGACCCGTCAACCTGAGCTTCCCACACAAACAATCCCTTCCCATTTACCAATGTGACGGCTTCCCATTTCATGAACATCTCTCCGTGAAACAGTCATCTTTCTTGCCACCGCGATGGCTTTCAGCTTTGGAAATGTCGGAAACACCAGTGGCGGGCTTGGTGGTGTTTCCCAGGGCCCTGACCTCCACATCATCCAGACCGAAGCTCTCGGTTTCCTGTCCCTGGCTGGTGATGCTAAGCTGCGTTTGACGTCGCAATGGTCTCCGCCCCCTGTCGGGAATGCCTCACTTATCAGCATCGCGTCGCGACAGGGCCTTGTTGCTGCCGCCGGCCCCGACGCTGTTGTGCTAGCCTCTACCGAAGCAGTCCGAAAGGCATTCGACAGTCCTAAGGATGGCGACAGCGAAGCCCGAGCTTTTGAGCCGCAGCTGAAGCTGCCTTTACCTATACGAATATGTCAACTCGCTTTTACCGCTGACGAAGCCTATCTTATCCTATCAGCAGAACAGGGTGGAGGATTGGCTGTATATCAGGTCGAAACTCTTCAGCAAGGCTCGACCCAGTCCGCTTTCGAGATACCAACCAACGGCGAGTCGCTTAGGGCTTTGGTGCCGAACCCTCGCCCCGAGAAGGGTGAGCTATGCGCCGTCGTCACTAGCGAGGGCAAGCTCCTCATGGCAAACATGAAGGATCATAATTTCATATCGGGCCCTAACGGCCAGATTTTGAAAGATCAAGTTAGCTGTGTCGCCTGGAGCAACAAGGGAAAGCAGTTAGTAGCCGGTCTTGGTGATGGTACCATACAACAGATGACGCCTGAAGGTACCGTTAAGGCTGAGATTCCCCGACCACCGAACATCAATCCATCTTACTTTGGTATGTCCCTCCCCTATCACATTCGACTACCAGCATCCTAGACTGACAACTATCTAGTCTCGTCTTTGGTTTGGCTCGAGAATGATGTCTTCTTAACCTTCCACGTTTCCGCATCAGATCAATCTCCTCGGACTATGTGCCATCTGATTACTAGACAGGGGCAGAGCTTCCAGTACCAGAGGGTCAATGACCCTGTCGACCCTTTTAACGACGAAAAGACTCCACATCACACAATCATACGACTGAAGGACTTTCCGCCAAATCTGCAAGACCTTCTTATCTGCTCCTCAACTGCCACTGCCGACATTGGCCTCCTTACGCGGTCGAAATCGCTATTGGCCCCGAACGCCCCTTCTAATGTCTTCACCACTACCGAATTGGCTGACGATTCTAGGCGGGCCATTTTACCAATGGGTGAAGCCGTGGAGAACCCGGTGGCGGTTGGCGCGGCTCTCGACCTGTCTAGCCGAGGGAACGTCTATAAACCCATACCTACAGACGAACTCGACCAATCTCCTGGTCCGCTGCCAGGTTATTGGGTTCTCAACTCCGAAGGAGTGCTCTCCGCTTGGTGGGTGGTATATTCCGAATCGATTCGGGGAGGCACTACGTACCCGGGACTTGCAGCGGTGGAAGGCAACGTTGCAAGCTCTGCCGAGACAGCAACCATTAACCCAGCACGGTCGAACCCTTTCAGCACTTCGACCTCGACCTCTACCTCGACCTCGGCGTTCGGAGCTCCGCCTGCGGCTACGGGGGCTGTATTTGGTGGTCCTGCAGTTTTGGGCTCGAAAGGGTCACCCTGGGGAGCCCAGCCTGCCTCTTCGAGTGGTGCTGGTGGACCTACATTTGGTTCAAGTAGTTTGGGGACGGGAGCCGCTTCCACGCCGAAATTTGGTACACCGTCCTTTGGCACACCCGCCTTTGGGCAGTCTAGCGGACTTGGTGCTAGATCTTCGCCTTGGGCCTCCGGGTCTGCCTCGTTTCCTAACGACACGAAGGCCGCAGGCGGATCTCAGGGATCGTTCGGAGGTGTAAACCCTAGGTCGGCGGGCTCTGGCAGTGGATTTGCTAATTTTGCAAGTAAGGGTGGCTTTGAGTCTCTCGGATCAAACGAAGCTAGCGGATCAAGCATATTTGCGTCCATCAAGCCGGAAGCACCTGAAGTCTCCATGGACACTGGTACTGCGTCTATATTCCAGGCCCCGAGCTCTAAGCCAAGCGATGGGAATGTCTTTGGGTCACAGCCCTTCAAATTGACCAGCAGTTTTCAACGTGATCCAAATGCAACTGACGATGATACTGACGGGAAAGCTAAAGATACCTGGAAATCGACGTTTAACACAACTTTCGCCGCTGCAATAGGTGAGCCATCCAAGCCGGCCGCCTCAAACCTCTTCGCTACTAGGACGCAAGGTGCCTTTGGGCAACTGGCGCCGTCCACGAATGTGGAATCAACTACACCTACTTCGACACCCGCGCCATCCAAATTCACGTCTCAAACGTTGCCAACTCCGCAGAGCAAAGGGATTTTCGACTTCCACCCGAAAACCCCGGGCGGCCTGGGCGGCACTTTTGGCTCTTCCTCCCAGACACCAGCTGTCGAGGTGCCCCAGGTGAAGATAGAGGCAGAAACTCCTAAAGCTTTTAACGCTATCGCGGAAGCACCTCTGCCTCCAGAGTCTACTAGTAAGGCCGCCTTTCTATTAAGCGACTCATCATCCTCATCAGCTACTACAGATGCTTCAGATACGAAGGAGATACCTTCCACGGCCGAGGATGTACTCTTGCCTCCTGACTTTACCGACTCAACTCCCAAGGCGGCGGAGCGCAACGCGCCGCGTAAGGCATCGCCCGTCACCGTTGACGACGCACCTCTGCCACCCGATCCGGTAAAGAACAAGAAGGCGTATGATGTTCCTCTACCTCCACTGCCTGGAACTACGGCCAAGCCGATACCTGCCGAGGACGCTCCCTTGCCACCAGATCCTGTCAAGCAGCCAAAACTATACGAATCTAAACCACCCGCTCTTCCCATTGCCAAGCCAGTCTCTGAGGTGGTCGGGCCTGGGTTTACATTTCCAATAAACCCTCCTGTCCTGTCCGATAGCGACGACGACGACTTATCTGATGAAGAAGAAGGCTCGGAGGCCGGTAGTGAGGGGAGCGGCGTCGACGTCGCTAAAGATCTTAGTCCGTCTAGCGTTGGTGCGAACAAGACACCTGGTTTTACTCCCCAAAGCTCTTTTGATGGCTTGGCGGGAAGCTATTCTACAATATCTCGCCCGGACCAAGAGAGGCGAAGCTTCTTTGGTGAATTAGGCCGGAACGCCCCGGTACTAACCCAGCCAAACCCTCTTAGTCCTCGTTCTCCAAGTCCTGTGCGTGGTGCTGTCTTCGATCGATTATTCGGCAAGGGTCCGCGGTCGTTTAGTACACCTAGCATGGCGTCTCATATTCTGAGTGCGTCTAGAAGGCAACAGTCTCAATTGGGGCACTCAATTGTCGGCAAGGACACGTATGTCGAGAATGCGATCATTGAGCAGCAGCGGAAAGCCAAGGCGAGAAAGGAAGCCGAGGAAAACCAGTTGCTCCTCGATGAAGAGGATGATACTGTTCAAAACCTATTGAGAGCAGAAGTTGAGCCTACGCTGGAGCTTGATGAGTTCATCGCGCACTCGGGCGTGGCACCGCCAGCTAGTGATAGTGTCCCGGCCCAAGTCGAGGCTGTGTACCGTGACATCAACTCGATGATTGATGCCCTTGGATTAAATGCACGGTCGCTTGCGGGCTTCGTAAAGGGCCACAAAGAGCTTATTACTAAGGAATACACAAGGCAAGACCTGGCTGCTCCGGATGAATGGACGCTAATTGGACTCGAGAGCTTAGCAAGGATCATTGACGATGATCTTACCACAGCCCTCGATGAAGCTAGAGTTACAGACATAGCAGGGAAGCTCGCAGAGTGCGAAGATATCCAACGTGAGCTTGTTCGTGACCGCAGCAAGCAGGCCGATCTGAAAAAGATCGTCAACTCCCACCTAGATCCAGAACAGACCGTTGCAAATCGCGCGCTGCCTCTTAGTGCCGAGCAGGCCGCACAGCAGAGCGATTTGCGACGGGAATACGCCAAGTTGACGAAAGTTCTAGCAGAGGCAGAGGAAAGTCTAACACTACTTAAGGCCAAGGTCGCGTCCGCTAATAGCGCCACCGGGAAAGGTGGTCCTACGCCGACCCTTGACGCGGTTGTGCGCACCATCACTAAGCTGACAAGCATGGCCGAAAAGCGTAGTGGCGATATCGACGTCCTCGAAAACCAAATGCGGAAGCTGCGTGTCGGTTCGCACGGCCCTGGCAGCCGCGAAGGCTCGCCTCTGACTACGCCGAATGCTAAGAGGTTGACCGCATCCTCGGTCTTCTCTCCGGAACGTTCAGTACGAGAGAGCACGCCGCAGCGTGGCAGTATTTTGCGCCACTCGCTGTCTGGATCCGCGAGCATCGGCCCGGGCATGTTCCACACCCCGCCGCGAAAGAAGTTGAGCGGCTTCGGAGACGTGGAGAGGAAGGCCGTGAAGGAGAAGGGCCAACGGAGGTTGGCAGTGCTCGGCAAGCTCAGGGGCAGCCTACAGAAAAAGGGCGTGAGTGTCTGGGCTCTGGACGATATTGAATAGAGCTACTTGGCATCGGCAACTGTTGCACCTCACTGCCGGCGACAAGCGACAATCCAGGAGGTGGACAGTGGCCTCTATGTTTACTTATGTAGATAGGTTGCCATACAAAAAGAAATGATCTACTAAAGGACATGCATTACTGTGGGGCGGTGAGAGGGCGGGTGGCTTAAATTTCACACGGTTTTCTATCGTCATCAAGTAAATCAGCTAATGCTAGTACGATCTGGAAAGACGTCTAGGTAGTCAAGAATTATCAAGGTATCCTAGTTCCGCCAGCCGAGGACCAAACACCACGCGCACCATTGTGATCTCACCGTTCGACAAATGCCATTTCGGGCCGGGTATAATACGTAGTCGCATACAATGTAGCACTCCTCCCCGACATAGAGAGGCACACAACTAGAAACACACCAAAAAGGGTATAACAAAGGTCTAAGCTCGCCTACACGAAGCCGACGACGCCTCCGCTCACAGCCTCGAGCCTGGCTACAAGCTTCTTGACGTTCGTCCATTCCTCGCTCCTGATAGCCTCCTTGCCGCCCAAGTCGGGGCCGACCTCGAAGACGCTGACGACTGCATCGATGCCCCCGGTAGCGAGGCGCTTGCCCTCGCTGGGCTCCCAGGCGACTTTGTTGAGGCTCTTGCTAAGCAGCTGGCGGCCGTCCTTGCGAGGCGAGGGGCTGATTTTGGCGACGGGGATCTCGGTCTCGACGGTGACATCCCAAAGCTCGAGAGAGCCGGCGCCGTCGACGAGGGCGAAGACGCCGGGGCGCACAGGCGACCAGGCAGCGTCGTAGACGACGTCCTCACGCACGAACTCGAGGAGCGGTGGGACGGCCGTGCCCGCGCTCTCGACGATGGTGCTCGTCGCGGCTGGGGCGCGCACCTTCCACAGCTTAACGGACCAGTCGAGGGACGAGGAGAGGACCAGGTCGCCGAGATCCACGGGGCCACGAGCCGGATGGAAGTTGACGCTCATGACGGGCGCGGCGTGCCCCTTGTAGGAAACGCGCGAGTCGACACCTGCTTTGGCACCGGCACGATCGTATCGATGGCATGGGTAAATGGCGCCTTCCTCCGAACCGACGAGGAAATAGGTAGGGTCTGCTTGGGGGAAGGCCATGGTGGTCGGAGCGAGGTCCTCAAACTTGTTGGGAGGGGGGGTGGTGAGGGTGAGTGATTCTTGCGGCTGGGAGAGCATATCGACGCTCCACACGCAGAATGCGCCATCGGTAGAAACCGAGATGATGTTGTTTGCATTCTGGGTGCCGACGATATCGACGGAGTAGACGGGATGCGAATGGCCCGAACCGGTCAGTGGTGTCTTTTGTACAGGGGAGGATTTGGCCCGGGTATCCCAGAGGAGGACCTGGCCTGAGTATGTCCCGCCTATAATTAAGTTGGGATGGAAGGGAGAGAATTTGGCGGTGAGGATGTCGGACTGGGCGTGGAAGAGGAACTCGGGACGGTCATGGAGATGCTGGTTCCACACTTGTACGATGCCGTCGGGGTCGTGAGGAGCAGAGGGGTTCTTGGTGTAAGAAGCAAGCAGAAGCTCGGGGAACTTGGGCGAAAAGTCAATGCTACTGATCATACGCTTCTTGGACCATCGGTCATCGTAGAACTGGACAACTTCCTTGACGCGCCGGCGGCCTTTGCCGCCTGTGTTGCCCGCTTGCTCATCTTCGTCTTCGATGTCGTAGGCTTGCAGTGAATAATCTGTCAGGATATCGTATTCGTTGCTAATGTCGAGGGCTCGCTCTATGACCTTGGTAGAGCGCTCGACAAAGACCACGAAATCGTCGGACGCGACGACGGCCGCCAACTCCTCACCACTTAACGCTCTAGCCGGGAAGTTGGATGTGGCGACAGAGCTGGTTTGCAACGGTCCGTCGGTAATTAGCTCGCGAGCAGCCTTCAATTCCTCTTCGATCTCTAGTCGTAAATTCTGGCGCAGCTCCTCTTCTCTGTCGCGCTTCCATCTGCTCAGCCGCTTGTTGGGAGTGGATGTGGTGGCAGGAAGTTCTTCGTCGTCGAGGTCCGAAAAAGCTCGAGGCCGGGAGGCCGGGGGCGTCCACTCATCTGTAGTCTGAACGCCCTTGCTGTAGGAGAATACTTCTTTAACTGGCGATGGCGGACACTCATAGATGGTGTGGAGAGGCACGGTGGTCAAGACTTGGGGGTGAGAAGAGGCAGGTTGGCCGTTCGCCTGCGAAGCGTATTCCGAATGCTCACCGCTCAGTTCGTCGGCACTGAAGACACTGTTTGGTCGGCTTCCTCGCGGGCCAGGCGAGGCTGCACCTGTCGTAGAAGAAGCAGGTCTGCTCTCGCCTACCAGACTATTAATCAAGGACTCGATGACTTTCCGGTTATCACGACCGGGTGTAGGGGAGATGAGCTGCGATGCAAGAGGCGCAACGGGTTAGCTAAGACGAGTATGAGAAGGGGACAAAGACGAGGACGAGGGTAAAGGGCGAAACCAACATCGCTGGGCCCACCTATGCTGGTCCTAGCAGCAGTAGCAGCCTGGTTCGCTCTCAGCTCACGTTGCCGCTTGAGCTCGGCGAGCTTCGCCTTCTTTGCCAGAATCTCATCTCGTCGTTGCTGCATCTTGTCCTCCTCAAAGACCCATTGCCGAGTACTTTTCAGCTGTCTCCAGGAATACAACGGTCTAGGAAGACAAGTAGGTAGAGGTAGAAACAGACTAGGTTGGAAATGATAGTGTGCGAGATGTTATGTCTGCCGCTGTTGTCTAACTGAAAAGAGCGCCGCTGGTTCAAGAGGTGAGTATGTGTTGAATTAAGGTATCTATGTGTTGGAGGAGTAGATGGGAAGAGGTTTAAGTATGTATATGCAGTAGGTATACATATGTACATATGTATGTACATACTAGGAGGTAGGTACCTATTTACGCTAACACGCGCGTTTCTTTGTCTGGTCGGCACACAACGACGCCCGTGCACCGTCTCATTCTCATGTGTACATCATTTGTATGTGTACATGGAAAGCATTTAGAGGTACCCAGAGCTTAGCCGTTGAAGTAACCTTAATTGGTCGGGTCTTATAGTAAGCTGGCAGCCAGTCTCCACTTGCCTAGCTCTGCAAGTACCTTGTCATGTGTATATACCTAGATACCTTAGGTACATGGCAGCAGCGAGTGGCTTGCTCTACATGTACTACCTACCGTTAAAAAAAATGTATGCGAAATTTCCCGACGCAGTCCATACATCCGTAACACGCCCTCACGATTTTACTTCCCATCCTAAACCACCAACTTTCTACAATTCCTTCCCCACGGAATAGGGCCAATTGGCATCCGATCGCCTATCTGTGCATCGCTAATTGATCGCTTTTTCCGTCTCATAAGCGTTCGCGCAACCAGCCGGCTCAATGTCTACCACTTCAGGAGTCAACGTGTGTCTCCTCGCCCACCGTACACCCAAGCTTCGCGGCACGCCACACATGACTGACAACACTGCTTATAGGTACTCCGGTACTCGGCTCTTGCATTCGGCGTCTTCTACGGCTTTACACACCAACGATCCATCACCGCAGCGCAAAAGGCTGCCACGGCACGACACGAATACGAGCACAAGCAACAGTTAATAGAACAGGCCAGGGCCGAATATGCAAAGTCCAAGAACCCGACTCCCCCATCGCTCGAAAAGAGCGCCTGTATGTTCAAACAGAAGGCAGTTTAAGTTAGTTGAGATGCTGACGGTGGTACTAGTGGACCAGGACCCGATGGATCCCAAGTTCGATTTGGAGGCCTATTTCAACGCCCTGATAGCGCAGAATCCGTAAGGAGGTTGTAATAAGTACTCGGAACCCATGGCGCCGGGGGTTGACGATGGAGCTGAGGAGACAGAGAAATGGCAAGAGAGATGACCGGGAACGAGCTCGACACTGAGGTTGGATCGAAGCTGTCCGTTCCGCTACCGACGGCTTTGCCGACTATGTGTATGATTGCGACGCCGTCCGCAAACCGCCTCATAGATTTCCTTTAGTTTTTAACTCTGTACATGTGTACAATATCAAGAATTATGCTGACCTAGACCACGGGAACAGCCAGACCTAGCATCACGTTTATGATATGGTCCGAGTGAATTTCCTGACTTATTCTTTGACACGTGCTTTTATATATTTACCCGCCAACGTATATCGAATAGATGAATAGCAGAGGGCGGCTCGAGCAGAGATGTATTCGTGATGTTGTCACAGGACAATGGTTCATACAATACATCTTCAGCAATGGTTGAGGGAATATAGGGAGGATGGGTAGATAGCATCCGGACGAATGGACTATCTTTGCTATAAATCTATACACGCAAAACTCAACATCATTTTAACTAATGTAGAAATGATTACCAGATATTCTCAGAATGACGACAGCATATTTAATATAGTTTCTTCATCAAGAGCTTGACATTAGTGCCTCATGTACGAATGTTGGTATAGGAATGTATTCACTTGCAGTACATATGTACCTACCGAACCATTGTAAATATAAGGAAGTATATGTCTGTATGCAGTATCTTCTGTCTAGTGCATATTCTCCCTCTAATTGGCTAGCCTTGTCCCACTAAGCGTTTCGTGCTTAGGTACAAGTGGGAAGTACTAGTAAATTGGGTTTGGGGACCCCCTGCAGACGTGGAGCTCAATTCGTAGACTGCGACGCGCGGATTGAAAGCTCCAGCTGTCCTCTCATCAACTTCTCTGATTTATCCATTGCGGTCGAATACACACCAAATACCTCCATCTTCAACCTCAATCAGATCAGCTGCCTTCTCAGATGTTGACACCGTCCACCGCCTAGTTGTGCATTGTCTCAAAAGGCGACAGCATTCATAATGTCTGCCGCAGCCGACACCCGCTCCACGCCTGTCGACTTGCTCGTCAGCGTCGGCAAGAATCAGAGCACCAAGACCTTGTTAAGGGTCATTATCCTCTGCTTCATTGCAGGTGCCGCAGTTGCTAGCCGACTGTTCTCCGTTATACGCTTCGAGAGCATAATCCACGAATGTTAGTGAATTCCCAATCCTCTAGATGTCGTATTGTGCCCTCTAACTCTACCCTCTCGCAGTCGACCCCTGGTTCAATTTCCGGGCTACCAAGTACCTCGTTGCTCATGGATTCTACGACTTCTGGGATTGGTTTGACGATCGAACATGGCATCCCCTCGGCCGAGTCACCGGAGGTACCCTCTACCCGGGGCTGATGGTCACAAGCGGCGTCATCTACCATCTCCTACGGGCCCTAACCGTTCCCGTAGACATCAGGAACATCTGTGTGCTCCTCGCCCCGGCCTTCTCCGGCCTGACTGCCTTCGCCACCTACCTCCTTACCAATGAGATGACCACCTCGCCGTCTGCTGGCCTTCTCGCCGCAGCTTTTATGGGCATTGCCCCAGGCTATATCTCGAGATCCGTGGCTGGTTCCTACGATAACGAGGCCATAGCTATTTTCCTCTTGGTCTTCACCTTCTACCTCTGGATCAAGGCTCTGAAGCTGGGTTCCGTGCTATGGAGTGCTCTCTGTGCTCTATTCTACGGCTACATGGTGGCGTCGTGGGGTGGATATGCCTTCATTACGTGCTTGGTCCCTCTGCACGCCTTCGTGCTCATCTGCATGGGAAGATTCAGCATGCGCCTCTACGTCTCGTACACCACCTGGTATGCTCTCGGTACCTTGGCCAGCATGCAGATTCCGTTCGTCGGCTTCTCACCCGTCCGCACCAGTGAGCACATGCCAGCCCTAGGTATCTTTGGCTTCCTCCAGCTTGTAGCGTTCCTCGAGTACGTCCGTTCGGCCATCCCAAGCCGCCAATTCCAGACCTTCCTCTACGTCGGCTTGGGTGGCATATTTGGCGTTTCGCTGCTCGCTTTAGTTGGCCTCACTACCTTTGGATACATTGCTCCTTGGTCCGGCCGATTCTACTCCCTATGGGATACTGGTTACGCTAAAATTCATATCCCCATTATTGCATCCGTGTCCGAGCATCAGCCAACTGCCTGGCCGGCCTTCTTTTTCGACCTCAACATGTTGATTTGGCTCTTCCCGGCTGGCGTCTACCTCTGCTTCCAGAGACTGGAGGACGAGCATGTCTTCATCATTGTATACGCGCTCTTTGGAAGCTACTTTGCCGGCGTCATGGTGCGCTTAATGCTCACTCTTACGCCGGTGGTGTGCGTTGCCGCCGCTATTGCCGTCTCCCAGCTTCTTGACACATACCTTGTCGCTAAGTCACCGGAGCCCGCAGACTCTAAGGAGGAAGAAAGCTTCGATGCTACTGCAAAGAAGGCATCGAAACATGGCGCGCTGCGGGCCGCATCTCAGCCTGTGGTAGGCATATACAACCTCTTGTCAAAGGGATTCGTGGCCGGATCCATGACGTTGTACCTCCTCATCTTCGTGCAGCACTGCACCTGGGTTACCTCAAACGCATACTCGTCTCCGTCTGTTGTTTTGGCGAGCAGGATGCCTGATGGGAGCCAGCATATCATCGACGACTACCGCGAGGCCTACCAATGGCTTCGGCAGAATACCAAGGAGGACGCCAAGATCATGTCTTGGTGGGACTACGGCTATCAAATCGGTGGCATGGCTGACCGCCCCACGCTCGTCGATAACAATACCTGGAACAATACACACATTGCCACCGTCGGCAAGGCCATGAGTTCTCGGGAGGAAGTCAGCTACCCGATTATGCGCCAGCACGAGGTGGACTACGTTCTTGTCGTCTTTGGTGGTCTCCTCGGCTACTCGGGCGACGACATCAACAAGTTCCTGTGGATGGTGAGGATCGCTGAAGGTATCTGGCCTGACGAGGTCAGGGAGCGTGATTTCTTCACTGCTCGTGGCGAATACAGGGTTGATAGCGAGGCCTCGGAGACTATGAAGAACAGCTTGATGTAAGTTTCTTTCCTCGGTATAGTCTAGAGAGACGAGTATCTTACTGACTTTCTTTCCTTCCCTTAAATCCAGGTACAAGATGTCGTATTACAACTACGCATCGCTCTTCCCGCCTGGGCAAGCTCAAGACCGTGTTCGAGGTGCCCGGCTTCCCGACCAAGGACCAGTACTCAACACGCTAGAAGAGGCGTTCACCAGCGAGAACTGGATCATTCGGATCTACAAAGTGAAGGATCTTGACAACGTTGGCCGAGATCATGCCTCGGCGGCATCATTCGAGAGAGGACACAAGAAGAAGAAGGCAACGAAGAAGCGCGGACCCAGAGTTCTGAGAGTGGACTAGGTGAAGCTGGGGAACGTAAATGCGAAAGTGTGTGCGGAGACAAAATACCAAAGGGCCAAATAGTGCACGCTGGCAGCCATCAAGTTGACTTATATACACTTGCTGGTTGGGTTGGGAAAAAGGGAGTCATCGATGATTGGCCACATACATGTACCAAAATGCAAGGCAGGGAAAAAAAAGAAGGTTATATTCCCCTTAGAGCACAAATGAAATATTTGTATCATTGAGACTGAGCATCCAGAGCGGTTATTATGTTAAGGTACGTTTAGTGGGAACACAGCCCAGGTACTATAAATCATCGCCTTTGCAACCGGCGATAGGTCTACCGTTCGCACACGGGTATCTGCACATGTAACGCCAGGAAGGCTAGGAATTGCTTCAAAAGCATAGCAGAGAATCAAAATTAACTAAGTAAAGAAATGAAATGAAGGGAACGCCAGAAATTGCAAAGCAAAGTTTCACCTAAGGGGTACCTAAGAGTATTGCTTCTCCTGCCCACTAGTAAAGAGTACTAAGAACGATTAGCCAAAAATATTATTTTTCATAAAATGGCCTCATTGAGAGGACAAGACAGAAAAAGAAGGCTTGCCCACTACTGGAGTCGAACCAGTCATCTCCTCATAGCTTTCTCATTAGTAGGTATATACTAGTGAGGCGCATTACCGCTGTGCCAAGCGGGCTTGAATCCAAATAGCATATGTGCTCAGTTCGGATCGGGAATGAGATTGAATCATCCCGCAATTATTGTAATCTATTTGTCAAATTCAATTTGGCTGTGAATTTGGAATATTGGGAGTGGGATAAACTTAGTGGGGAGTGCATATTGTCACGTGGTTAGCCTGACAAGTCATGTGCATACCTCATAACCTCACAGTACTTGACCTCTACAATATATGTAGCTCTTCTCAACTGCTAACTACGCGATTACCACAGTACTACTACGTTCATCACGATGTACTCCATATACTCATTCCTTGTCGATTGACCGATTCCTATCATAGCAATCATGTTGTTGATTATGATTATGATTATGATTATGTCTAGGTACACATACCTACAAAGTGATAGACTCTCAGCATCCTTTCCCTAGTTGCGCGTGAAACAGAATACCATCGATCCATCTGAGGTCATGGTGTAGTTGAAAGAATCCACTAGTCTGCGGAATAGAAAGGAGAAAGAAAGGAAATAGAGGAAATCAATTCCGTACAAGATATAGCAATAACACAACAAAGCAAATTCTTGAGAGCTAACTTTCCTCCAACTTGTCCCTATATCTCCTCGACAACTTGAAACTCCCAGCTTAATACACGTCCGAGGCTCAGCAGCAACGACGCAGTTAGTTACACCATGAAAGAAATTACTAATTAAAAGGGTAGTCGGTAATACCGACAAGCCATAGAAGGGGCTGTGTCCGGGACGTTCCTGGAATCTAAGTCGCCACAGAGACATTGCATCTCGACAGGTGTTGTGGTTGTGGTTGTCCGTCTATGGGAACGTTGTAACAGTGTACAATCGGAAGGTAACAGTGACAATCAAGTCAAGGCTCTACTGTTGCAGGGGGCGGGGGACACGCTGGCGTCTGCCAGTCATGGTCAATCTGGCGTAGCTGAACGAATCTAGCGGCGGGCCCTCTGTCGAATGGCCCGTGTGCACGATCATGGAGGTCTCGGCTCCTTGGGACAACGGCTTTGACGAGCTTCTCGATCTTCTCTCGGCGGCATGCTGCGGGTTCTTCTCCGATCTCTTCTGCGAGGGCTCGGATTGGCCTCCTCGGGGTCCTTGCCAGCGATTCGGCGCTGGACGAATTCGCGCGACGCCCTTCTGCTTTTGGTCGACCTTGCCGAGGAATTCTACACCAGGAGTTAGTCGCCTAAGCCAGTTCAGGAGACGCGCTAATAATTCGAGTAAGGCTTACCGAGCCTTTTGACAGGCCTCGCGTTCTCGCTAGTCGACTTGTCCTTATCCGAAGTCTCAGCCAGTTCGTAGACCGTAGTAAGGTTGCCGCCGTCGAGTTCTTCGTAGGAACTGTACGACACTACCGAGATCTCAGCACGCGCCATAAAACCCGAGATGGGAAGTCGTGAAGTGCCAGAGGTTTTTCCAGGGGTGTACAAGGGGCTAGTCATGTCGTTAAAAAGTTTACCAGCCGATGCCAGGTCCTGCTCAATCACCACCTCGGCCTCTCGGTCCATCTCCTCGTCGCTTCTTCCCCAAGGGCCGTCCATATGGTACGAAACGAATGCCGGGTCGGCATGCGATATGTCGGTAGGCGTCTGTGGCTCCTCCCATTTGTGTGCATAGTTGGGATCGTCCGGTGTGTCCGGCTCAAGTCCTGGCGTGTCGTCCCCATAGCCTTCCCAACCCCCCTGGCGGCTTCGTCTAGAGCTGTCTCCTTGTCGTCGAACTCGTCTACGATCGGAATGCTCTCGCCGACCAATATCCTGGCTTCGCACAGGTTGCTCAAAGCTGGCCATAGCGTGCCGGGGTGCTTGGTGCCGATCATAACCCCGGCCCCTCGGCTTGTTCTCGTGAGTGGGTGTATATTTGTCACCCGGACCACGAGTATCGTTAGCTCGCTTCTTAGGTGAACCATCATTATCATCGTCGACTGTATCTTGAATCATGTTGCAAAGGTCGTGATATTTATCATCTCTGACTTGACGTTGCTCGTCGCGAGCCCCATCGCCCGGGGACATAGCTTCTGGAAGCTGTGGGTTTCTCTTCGTGGAGAACTTAGGCCTCTCCTTAGAAGGGAGTTTGAAGAAACGCAGCCGGGAAACCCTAGAGCGACCCTCAGGAGCGGGAACTTTGGGTGAAGTTACAATATCGATGTCGTGAACATTGCCAGATCCGCGCGGTTTTTGTGTTGGCAAGGTCTCGTCCAATTTCTCTCGCTCCCCGTTGCCTGCTAAACTAGAATTTCTGGCACGAGCTCCCTTCCCCGGAGTTGGTCGCTTAGCCTCGTTAGAAGCAATCTCCAGGCGATGTCGAGGCACATTGGATTCCGAAAAAGAGATATCATCATCGGCTTCTTCGACGTATGGCTTCGGACGTCCACTTCGGCCTGGCTGTGCCCCCGGGACTAGGATAGGTGTTGGGACTCCGAACTCCGGCTCCCTCGCAGGAAACAACGTCTCTGGCGGCTGAGCACGATCTTCTGAGTCGACCGTGCTAGATCTAAGACTCGACAGCAAACTAAGGCGTCTCGACTTGCCCTTCAACATGCGGCCATGGTAAGCATTTGCATCCACCCGTTTGCTGCTAGAGCGAACATGAGTCACATCGGTGCAGACAGTAGATGCAGAATCATCATTAGCACGCTGCGAGTACTTGTCAGCATTGGAATTTAAAGAGGAAATTTCTTGGTGGCTTACAGAGGCGATAGACGCATCGTCAATGCCATCACTCTTCATAGCGGCAACATTACGCACGCATCTATAGCAATAATCTCGTTCCGGTATTTGGCCCTTCTTCAAAGGATGTGCTCTTTGGTATCCCCTGGATCGCTTCTTTCCACAGGCTGCGCATAAATGAATATGCTGGATGTGCTTACTCAGATCCTGCTTCGCGTTGGCCACCTGTGCTCCTTTATCCGTCTTGCTCTTCGCTCTCACAGTCGCATTGTAGTGTTCCTCACACTTCTTAGCTTCGGTAAGACTGTATCGAAGAGGACTTTTCGAAGCTGCTATATCTCTGTCGCCTTGCGGCCAACTTGTCGATGATGAGATGGGTTGGAGTTGGACTGGAGGCGGAGGTGGGAAAGAACTGGCCGGAAAAGGTTCGGGCATAGGGTAAGTAGGAGGCTTAGCTTCCTGATACGAAATGGCAGACTGGGGTTGGTAAATCGATATAGGCATCGAGGCTGATCGGGAAGCTATGGAACCCGGAGGCTGCACGTAGCTGTGACTCAATCCCACGTGGGCTAGCGGTGATCCCCAGCCTAGGCTAGATTGTGGCGGCTGAGCAGAATACCCTAGGGCGCCAGTGGGAGGCGTAGTTAAAGAACTGTAGTCAGGCGCCATAGTGGACATGTTGCTGCCAAGAGGTTGAGTATTCCATGTGGAAGGTAGAAGAGGTGGAGGTGGAGGCGGAGGCGGCAGTGTTGGTACCAATGGGGTCGATGGATTGGAGGAACCCGGAGTCATGCCCGAATCCGTTGTACTAGACACCCTGCTGTGAGAGGCGCCATCTTGCGAGCTAGGCTTGCCGCGACGAAGACGAATCGGGGTAGAGGCTGAAGGAAATCGGAGGCTCCTCTTGCCAACCATCACAGGAGAACTCTCGCGTTTCCGGGAGTGGCTGCGCTTTCCAGGCCTGCCGCGTGGTGTGGACGAGTTAGTCGTACCGGGAGATGTAAGGAGACCTGGACTATGAGAGCCGAAGCTCTTCTGACGACGACGAGCTTCCTGCTCTATGTTCATGCGAGAAGGGATGCCGAAAGTCTGGCCAAGCATGTCAAAACCAAGGTCCAATAGTCTACCTGGTTTCTTGCGACCAAAAGCTGGTTTTCCACGCTTAGTCTTGGTGATGTAGATTCCTTTAGAATTAGGGAGGTAGACCTTGTCGTTATCATTATTATCCCGCCGCACTATTCGTTGTTCCGACTGGGAATTGATGCTCCTTGCAAACTGTCAGTGGAACCAAGTGACGATGGTTGAGTCAAGAAGCTCCGAGAAAGGATATTCTCGATCTAGCACCGGTTTCCCGAGGAGCAGGAATAAGAAGAGTAGGGAACTTACTTAGAATATCGGCTCTTGCGTCGACCCATCTTGTAGAGGAATCTTCGGTGCGTAGAGCTCTGAGATATGAATTGGGTAGCTTTGGCGCAAGAGAGGACGTGTGAGATGATGGATGGGAGGCACGTAGAAGGAAAGCAGGAGGATATCTGCCACGAAGGACAATATGAATACTCCCGTGATTAAGGAGAATAGGCAGTAGCCCGCGAGCTACTGATGGTGAGTTACGGATGGGAGGGCTGGGTGTAAGTGGAGAGGGGAGAAAATAGTGGTTGGTATGGAAAGGTCCAGCTAGAGAAGGAGAAGGAGAAGAAGAAGAAGAAGAAAAAGAAGAAATCAACGTTTTCACCTTTGGCCTGACCACTGTATGGCAAGCGCGAATCCCTCGCAGTTACCTAGGTAGTACTCGATTGGCACGTAGCTACCCAAACAACAAAGTCCAAATGCATTGATCACATGTTGCGTTGGGCTTAACCTTCGAGGCCCCTATTTATACTCTAACACAGATATTCTATCGCCCATTGTTTGTCCCCTATCATAACAATACTGTGAATCGGAGCCTAAAACTTTTCTTTTTTTCTTCCAAAGGCCGACTTCTACGCAAATTGTCAAGCAAGGTAGTGTAGGGCATATCACAGGGCCCTTTCCATGTATCAGTCTGCTATATATTTACTATCTTGCTTTAATATTCTTTTGGTGGTCTTCCCTCCCTAAACGGAGACAACATTTGCTACCTAGGTATGTATACCTATAGAGGCCATGTCGTAGCTTGAGAAGATTACAGCGCCTTGCAACCCTGCCAACCCACCTAAGATCATACATGATACGTCGACACTTGTGTCCTTCCCGTCACGCAATATATAAATATATGGTGGCGATACGAATGCTCTCCCAAGCTTGAAACGAACAAATGAGAAGCTATCGAGCGCTTCTATAAACCCCCTGATTCCCTTAGCCTACCATCATGCTTTGCTAAGGTGTCAAATTTGTAACTCTATTTGACCAACATTTCTGGGAGGACGTTGGTACTCTTCGTACTTATTATCATGTACGAGCTACGCTATGATGGTACCTCGGCCTTTTGAAAGCTTCGAGACCCAACGTGAATATACAGACTCTACCCGCTACTTTCAAGCCACGACGATGGTATTTTACCTTCTCGGAACTGAGAAACTGCCTTTCTGGGGACAGGGGGTGCACCAGCTGGCGAAGCTTGGCGAGCAGCACGGAACGTGAGGATCTCAACGGCTTCGGCACGTTTCTCTTCGAAAATCCGACTTCGTTGTAGTTCTTCTGACATGCGTCCCATTCTCATCTCTTGGTCCCGCTGCGCCTCAGCCTTGATTTTATCGTAGTGAAGCGTAGTTACAGCCTTTGGCCATAGACGATCTAGCTTGCGGGCTTGCGGCTCAGGTACGCAGGTCGGGGGTTCGTCTACTGGCCTCAGGTTAGAAGACCCACCCCAGGAACACTCGAAAACCAGTTTTGCTTGGCTGCGTCCTCGTTCCCCCCAGAAGACTACTATGTCTCCATGATACAACTTCATCCAGTGCTTGCAAGCCACTGTGCCGTCTTTGGGCTCATTGGCTTGTAAGGGACAATTATTAATTCGTATCCCATTAGTAGCTTTAGTTGATATATAGAATGCGTACGAGTCGGGTTCTGGCGAGGCTCGCATCGTACGACTAGCTGCTGACCGAGCAGGCTCCCAGGGACGAAATTCGTTGAAAGATGCACTGTAGCCATCTCTCCAGAGTATAAGTCGGAAAGCGTTCTTGGGGACCTTGGATTCGACGATCGGCTCGTAAACAACCATGTTGCCGCGGTCTCGTCCCCACGAAACGAGGGGATCATTTAGATGGATTGATATTCCTGGCATTATCGATCCCTGGGCTGAATAAAACGCAGCAACAGGTTTCGGTAGCTCACTGTCTTGCGTAGGCGGCTGGGTCTGGGTCTCCGGTGGTAGAGTATCCGGGATCGACTCTGAATCGTCACCGGTGGATGCGGAAGGCATATCCCAGTCATGCGCCTCGTCAACTAAGCGACTGCCGTGCTTAAGCAAAGCTGGTCGTAGTACGAGTGCCCTCCCCAGCTCACCCGAGGGGCGTCGGCTGCGTGTAGGCGGGAAGTTCCTCATTGCGAGGTCCCAAAGGCGTGACTTTCCCGGACCAAATTCTTCTTTTCTTTTCTCGGCGGCAATCTCAAATGCGTTGTATTGAAGGTGCGTCATCTCTGGATAGTCCAAGTGCCACGTGTCTTTGTTCGAACTATCCCAAAAAGTCGTTTTGGGAAGAGGATAGTCGATCTGCCGACCCGACTCGTTCTTCATAACCTGCGGGATACTGGCAAGCAAATACATCTCGTCATCGTCATCTTCAGTTTCGACATCATTTTGAGACTTAAGCCTCTTGAATGATGGCTTGGCCTTGGTCTCGCCTGTCTCATATTCATCGCTTGTGTCGTAAGTAGGTTTTCTCTTGCTCGCGCTTAGGTCGCTGGTTCTGGACTGAAGACTCAGATTAACGTTGACCAAGGACTTGACGTTCAAATTCCCCAGGATTTCTGAGGCGCCACCGAGGCTCTGGGAACCCATTCCCAACACGGCGCCGTGTGAGTTGCCCTGCTGATCGTTTTGTCTTGGTGTAGAAAAGTCATCCGATTCTTCAAAACTGTCCATGATCTCAGTTTCGATTATGTCAGTTTCACCGAAGCTGCTGCTGGAGACTGGGAGATTTAAACGGTCCTCCGGGATAACTCCAGAGCTGCCAATTACCGAGGCATTCACCTCCCCGAATAGTCTGTTCGGTTGAGGCTGGCCAAACGTGTAATTCTCCTTTTCCGACTCTAAATCGATGGAAAAATCAGGCTCTGGTTCTATTAAAGAACTTGCGACGAAGTCAGCGAATAGTGCCGGTTGTCTGTCATCGAGACTGAGTTGTGAGGCTCTCTGTTCTAATTCCTTGTTGTCGGAAACCGGAATGACAGAGCTCAGTTTACCCGTCAGCCAAGGATGGGCTTGGAGTTCCGAGATAGACGCTCTAGTTTCCGGTCGCACATGTATCATTCTTGATAGAAAGTGAATACCATCCCTAGACACGTTTGATTGTGATAATGGCATAGTGTTGAGCGGGGTTTTGATGATGTGGTCGAGCAACTCCATATACGTGACCCCGTTTTTTACGGGGAAAGGGGGCCTGCTTGTGAGAGCGTAAAACAGCACACCACCAAGCGACCAGATATCTACTGCATGGTCATACCTCTCCCTGTCCACGGGCCTTTGATTTGCCCTCTGTGTTCGCCTGCCGTTGTCATCGTAGGTCGAATATTCGCTGTAGACTTCGGGTGCGCAGTACAACAGCGTTCCACAGAACGTCTTCAGATACGTCTGCTCGGTATCAATCATTTTGGACAAGCCAAAGTCGGTTAATTTGACGACGAGGGGATTCGTTGACTGTATCAGGATATTGTCGGGCTTTACGTCGCGGTGAGTGATCTTATTTCTGTGCAGGTACCCGAGCGCATCGAGCAACTGGTCGGCCATGACCTTGACATAAGGTTCTGATATTGCACCGTGTTCCTGGATAAGCTTGCCAAGATCTCCGCCGGGGACATATTCCATGATGATGAAGAATTGATGCACATCCCAGTCGAAATGCTCGATGTATTGGACAATGTTTTTCTTGACCCGTGTTAGAAGGATCTGAAAAGTCGGAAGGGGGCTCGAAAGAGACACTTACGTGGTGGACCTTTTGCATAATCTTCATCTCATTCTCGACTTTCTGATCTAGAACACCATTCTTCATGAACTTGCGCTTATCCAGTTCCTTTGCCGCATATGGCGAACCGTCATATTTTGCAGTAACCTTATGGACCGTAGCGAAAGCCCCTCTCCCAATCACGCCCACGCGCGCATATTTGTCACCTCCACGCCATTCCCGCGGCAGACGCTCATCGGCTTGTGTAATTTCCCAGGGGTCTTGAACAGCCATACGCCCGTCCCGTGGAGGCGGGAAAAGGTTGACCTATTCGAAATTAGTATGGGCACATCTTGTATTGTTTTGGGAAGTTTCTGACATGGCCGCTTGGTCCAGGACCAATAGTCCTGTTAGCCTCACCCCCCGGCCCCCGAGCTCGTCGTAAATAGGCACCAACTTTTCTTTTATACTCCTTCTCGTGATAGTCATCGCGACGGGGAATACGGACGAGAAAGATGAGGTCACTCGAAGTTTCGTGCATGACGATCTTAATGGTGGAACCACTCTCCAGAGTCCTCTTCGTAGCGTGGGACTGGCCAGGCTTATTATCATCGTCCCTCTTCCGAAGTAGCTTGTTGTCCACGACAGTGCCATTCGTCGATTGGTCCTCTAGCATGACGATGCCGTACCTGTTCACAAATATGCGAAAATGGATATTGCTGAGCCTCCTGGCTGGGTCGTAGGAAAAGCAGAGATCACATCTCGCTTGATTGCGACCAAAGGTGAAGCCCAGAGGCGGATCCTTGAGGGTCGACGACAATCTAATCACTAGAGCATGGTCGCCAATCCCCCCAGTTCGACCAAACCGCTTGACATCATCTTCGAGATACAGATCCGAGTCGATGGCATCGGCAGTGTACCTGCCAGCGGTGTGTTGAGCGTATTCGGACGAGGCGGCGATCGCGTGGACTTCGCGGCTAGCAGCATTGGAGGTTGGGTATAACAAGCAGATTATATCGGAGATGTCATCGTCAGAGAAGCCCGAGTTCTGCTTCCCAAATCTCCTAGGATCTAAGGCATTCTGAGTAGCTACAGAGAGGGGGTTGTTAGAGACTACAACTACGAAGCGAGTCTAGCGATAATACGAGAGCGAACCTGGTTGAGTAGCCTGCGAGTCGTCATTCGGGTCCATTGGTGGCAGAGGGAGTGCGCAAGGCCACTGGTAGGCTTGTTCACACACAGACACACAGACACACACACCGACTGCGAGAAAACACGGTCCAGGCAGCCGGCCAGAGTTGCGTCGTTATGACTCCTGGCTCGACCGGCTAGCTCGAAAGCCTTTGAATATCGCAAGTCGTGGTCATTCAGGGAGACTCTGTTTTCATTCTCCGGTGACAGCGTCCAACGGGTATTGGTTATGGTTGCACCGGCGGGCGTTACAAATAGCGAGCTAGCTGTGAATCAAAACAGACGTCGATTACCTTTAAACAGGGACTGGTAACTCGGAATATGTACACGGGGTTATAAAAGATGTTGGAAATGGCGGTTGAGGCTAGGCATAACATGGAACAATGCTTAAGAAGGAAAGTTGAAGTATTAGATATCGCAAGAACTGGACGGAAAGTTTTCAGATAAATGATGAAAATGCACCAAAGTCCCAAGGTGGATGCACGCGGCAGGTGTGCATCAAGCGGCGGCTGCCCAGCACCCACCTTGCACAAGACGTACCTGCCTACATACGCCTACTAGAGGTAGCATTGAGTATACCTAACCCCACATGGTCCCCACCTCGTCCGCCGACCCTTTCTTCTTCTGGAATAGGTAAATGACCAATCATCATAAAGGCCGGGTGAGCCCGTTGCTACCGACGCATCCTACCGTAACGACCCGTTATCCTGGAATACCAAGCATGTGGAAAGTTAGTATAGTACAATAAATAAGCTTTCTATGTATATGCAATGCGTTAGAAATACATTGTGCTCCTGTGCCGACTATTTCGAGGACGAGAGTATTCCCTACCAAAGTCAAGTGCCTATCTATCTAGCAGCATCTTTTCTGGGGGCGGAATGTTGTGGAGGTCCATACGTCACCTTGTGACATTCTCAGATGACTATTAGAACACCGTCTTATACGAAGTATACATGTACATACATCCCTACTCTTGAATTATCTGATATGCCACACGGATGAGCGTACCTATGTATACCTATGGAGCGATGCTTAGCACAGGAGGCAAATAATTATTCGAATCGGACAACTGTTAGGGTTGTCTGGGTGTCCCGTATTATGCAAGTGCTACACTGTATATAAAACTTCCCGCCTCCTTTATATGCCATTCAATGTAAGTTTTGGTCACCATGCATGCCTGTCTCAACCCTTGATGAACCCAGCCCATTCACATAAAAAGAAAACAATTATCAAGGTCGTAACTCGTAGCTCAATTATTAGAAAAAGCCCTTCTTCTTCTTCGGCTTCTGATCTATGTCTTTCAAGATGTCGTCAAATGTGCTTCCGCCGACAGATCCCTGCCGCGAACCAGTACGCGAGTCTACGGGTGCTTGGACCGGAGAACCTGGGAGACCATGTAGGTTTCCCGAAGACCTGCTGCGACTCATTGCGGCGCTGATTGGTCGCTGAACCGGAGAGGCGCCCCTGGCGCTGGTGACTCGCGACCCCGACGTCGGCATGCTGTCTGTAGGAATCGGGATTGGCTCGAGCCCCAAGGCAATGCTACTTCGGTAGGCTTGCTGCCTGCTGCCGGGCGACCCAGTTCTCTGCCTAAGTGCCACTCCAGGGGGCCCGCTTTGGGGAGACTCGCTCCGATTGATGAAGGTTGGGCTTGTCGATACGGCCGGGTCCATATCCGCAAACACGGACTGGGGCGCTTGCAGTGGTGACAGGCTCTCTTGTGGCGCTGGAGGAGCACCGTTGTCTCCAAGCTCCCAGCGTTTAGCTGCCAGCCAGCAGTGACTACGATGGTAGATGCCCTCAATGCCAAACTCCACCGCATCGGCCGAGAGTTCCACCAAGCCACCTCCGCCGGCCACCTCGTACCATTTCTTGCGAACGGATGGCGCGTCCTCCATCCACGGCGGGGAGCCCTTGGGCGGCTGACACAGGAAATATTCGACACCCTCTGTAAACTGCAGGCCAGGGGCGTCTACCACTAACATGGGAAGCGACTGAATAACGACGTAGAGGAACAGCCAGTAGCCGATGCGCTGATCTGCCATCTCTGCGGCCGTCTTCCCTTTGGCCTCCTTGTGTTCGAATTCCTTGAACTCCTCGAGGAATGGAATGCGCAGCTTGAATGTTTCGAAGTCGTAGGCCTTATTAAGAATCAAAAGCATCTGATATTCTTGCAAGTTCTTGTCTAGTCGCGCCTGTTCCTTGTGTGAGAGCTCGTGGTAGTTCTCCTGCACGCTGGTCATGTCGGGCAGCTTGGGGAGATCGAACGGAATAGGAGGGAGCACGGGAGGGGAGGATTGGTCGAATTCGCCCAAGACTTTACGCAGGGCAGAGAGGTGGGAATTCTGATGATCATTGGCAATTTCTTCAGCGCTCTGGTCAATCACCCGTGTCGTAAGCGATTCGCGGTCGACCAGCAGGTCGTATAGCGCGCATAAGTCAGAGTAGAGTATCTTCAAAACCTGCCTGTTCAGGCCACTCTCCGTGAACGGGTTTTTCTTGCTGCGAGCCTTCGGCGGCCAGCTCCCGAAGTTGGCTTTGTAGTAGCTGAGGACAAATTGTCTCATCCGACCGAACGACTTCTTCCAGGCGTGGAACTTGACATCCTTATAATCCGAATTAGACGTCGAGTTGGCAACACCAGAAAACAACGCTGGAAAATCAAACGACTCCAGCCTGGTATTGACGCCGTTCTGACGGTTGACCAGGTCGAAATATGCGCGTTCGAGTCGCTCCCGAGTGACGGAGGAGACTTGATGCCACAAAGGAGAGTTCAGGTCCCGAATGGCGGAGTACTTGCCCACAGCGTGAGCAAATGCCTCGGTATAGAGAGTTATCGAGCGCATTCTTTCGCCTAAAATGAGCGACTCCAACGTCTTCTCCCTGCTATGTCTCACGTCTGCAAGAGCCATTTGGTCCATGAAAAAGCTGAAGCTCATGTCCACAGCATCCCCAAAGGTTGAGCCCTCGGCATTTGTGAACTCAAACTCCTTTAGTAGGGCAGAAATATTCAGGAAAACACCAAAGAGGGTTGGTTGGTCCTTAGTGCACACCAATGGCTGTCCGGTCAAAAAGGCAAACATATTTCGTATCGATATCATTCGCTCTATGTCAGAATGTGACCTGTGGCCCGGAGTAGACATAGAGACGGGAAGATAGAGACGTGACTCCCCGTATCCCTGAGGCTCGGGTAAAGGGGGTGACTGGACTCTCCGCGTTGCATCTTCGACGGACAGGCTGTCTCGGCCAGTGAAACTGCGGGCGCGACTCCTTCCTGAGCTTGAAGGCGATGTCATCTCTGCCTCGATGAGTTCGTTGAAAACCAACGAGTAATCCACGACGAAGGAAGGGACTTTGAAAGAAGGCCCCCCGCCACTCCCCTTAGGGTCCAAGTAGATCAGTACGTTTCCGCTCTCATTCCACAGCTCCGGAACCTTTTCCCCATTAGCCAGGAAGGACGTGTTGTAATCCACGTTCTGGCCCAGGATCCAAGCGGCCGCACCGGTAGTCTTTGCATGGCCCCGAGAATGAGACCTAGACCTTCCTCCCGGAAGCCAGCTTCTTCTCAGGCGCCCACGTCGTTCCCCATCCCGGGTCGGGCTTTGACTGCCATTACTAGACCCTGGGCGAGACACGGCCGTTGTGGCCGTAGAGACAACCAGGTTCCCTGAGGGAGGAGGCGATCGAGTAGTAGGCGGTTGGGCAGACACGCTTCGACCCCTAGGGTCGGATGTGGGCGAGCTTTGTCGAGGTACAAGGTAGTTTTGAGAATGTGATGGTTTATGGGCACTGCTGTTGACAGAGCTACTCCGTCGTCTCTGTTCCTTCTTGAGACGTGGGGACGACTTGGTCTCGGTGAAGTGAAAGGTCGATCCTCGTGAAGGTGCGGCGAAGGTGTCGGAGGGGGGTAAGTTTTCCATTACGGGTGCGCTCTTGTGCAACTTGGCTTTGGTAGGATTCGTCGCATTACTTTCAGAGAGATTCCTGCTATGGTCCGTGACGGACCGGATGGTAGTGGAGTTGTCGGAGTCGTCACTCGCGTTGGAGACCTGAAGGCCTTCAGTCTTCTCAGCAGATAGTCCAAGCGGCAGGCTCGGCGCTCTTTCTTGAACGGGGGACTGATCAGGCACCGGCTTGCGGGGGACGGCACCTGTATGATCTGTAGGTCGGGTGTGGATTAGTGAGGGAAAGAAAAAGGACGAAAAGCGGTCAAGCCGCGACTTCGAAGAGACCATCGCTGCTCCTTTAGTACTCGCAGACGTGTCTAGAGTAGGGACTATGTTTGCTCTAGGTTCACAGCTGGAAGGATTGTTCTCGTCGGATGCCTTCGCGTCTCCACCGCCATCTCGGGAGGGAGGAGAAGTATAAATGGAGGCTTGGTTCGCAGACTCACTTGAAGAAGCCATGGTTTTGTTTGGGAACAATCGAACAAGCCAAGCACAGCCTTTTTCTCCGGACAAAGTGTGCAAGCCAAAGACAAGTACCTAGGTAGCCCGTAGATGCGATAGAATTGAACAGTGTCTTAGTAAAGCAGGTACAACGAGCACGGCTCCACCAGCTAATATTAATGAGACTGGAGTACCTGTCGAACAACGGTCAACCTTGGGGCGGCGGGCGCGGTGGCTCTCAGCGTGACGAGTCCCGGATGCGTGGACTCGATAGTGCGGAACGCCTCGGTGGGTTGGGCGATTCGAACGGGTTCAAACAAGGGAATCTCTGCCAATACAAACCCAAGACAATATTATTACGGCAAAGGAGAAAAGGGAAGATGCTCAGACAAGGTTGGTATAATAACCTAACCTCCTAGAAATGATGCGATCTGAGCCGCAGTATTATTAGTTATATATTGTACCTTCTAAGTAATGTACGTACATTAAAAGTCTGAGGGTTCAAGGCTACATGTATGTTGAATGGAATACGGTAGGTACGAGCTGTACAATACATACATATGGGAGGGGTGACGTCGGCCGTCTGTGGAGCTTTGCAGGCAGGGATCCTTAAGTGCGCAGTACTCCAGTACCTCTAGATATGTACACTAGGTAAATACCCCAGTACCTAGGTATGTAGCTAGCGCTGAAAGTACCTAGGTACTTGCCTCCCATGTTGGTACCTACAGTGTACAACATTGTATATAGATATCTTATATAACATATATCCAATATACATACATGCACATGTACGTATTAAGGGACAGTCCTACATTAGGTCACTAGAAGGTATTTGGTCCCATCTATGTACGCGAGACATACATACTACGTAGGAGGGACCCCTAGATTTGAGAGCTGACTTCCCTTGCAAGGTTCTAGTTAGTAGGAACATCAAAAGGAACGGATTCTAACGGCTCAGCCTCCCTAGCAGCTATGTATATCATGTACGTGTATTGTCAAGCTGAGTAATTCCACAGCCTTTAATCCCGTGGTCCAATATTCCCTTAGTGTCGGGTAGACGGTGTTCGTTAAACAGAAAATATTTTTAAGAAGGACGGGAAACGGGACATTTGACCATGTAGCATTTGCGTCCTTCTCTGCCGAATGCTTGATGACGTACGCCCGGCAGACGAGCTGCAGGGGCAGATTCATTCCTGGCAATTCAGCGCCGCAAGCTGACGTGAGACGTCGAGGAGAAGGCTCTGAACTCTGAATAAGAATGCATCACAGTCTCTGCCACGAAATCGCCGTTGGTTGGTTCCTGGGAAAGGTTGCATGCATATCGGATTTAACCTTCACTTACGATATCGTAGATTTTCGGGACGGTGCGAAACTCTGATTCCTTAAGTCTATTCTTAGCATCTTCCCGAACCTTAAGGTACATGCTACGTACTAGCATCAATAATGACTCCGTAGTAGTCCGTAGGTTTGCGCGTCCTGGATGGTAAGCAATACGGCCATTCGCCCAGGTTTACGGCGTGTGACACGACACAGCATGCCGAATTTTCATTCGAACTCGTGTTCCGATTCTAGGACCGAGTTAGTCATCTTCGTGTGATAACTCGGATGATAATTCCTAGCCATCTTGGCTTACGCGATCGCAAGCCAGGTCGAATGAAAAATCTAACATGTGTATCCAACCTTTAGATATCCGTTCATTTAAGAGTTGAACAGACCGAATATGAATAGAATACCATACATACATGTAAGATGTAGGCAGAGACAGAGACTTATACGTACATGTGATATATAGATATATTAGGTACATAGATACATAATGTACCTATCCAACCTTGGAAGGATGTATACATGTATGTACCAATAGCAAGTCTGTCTCCGATTAGATGTCGGATTAGATAAGATTAGATTCCCCAAACTTTCAATCTTCGCTTTCTTTCTTTCTTCCTTCCTTTCTCCACTCCACGGTCCATGATATGGAGAATCACTTTCTAGTCGAGCACTTGACATGTCATGGTTTTCACGCCTATTCAGAGGTATCATGGCGTCCGATTTGAAGAAGGTACGCATTCCATGTAATGGCGTCGACTACAGAGGCAAAGTAGTCCTCGCACCCATGGTTCGTTCAGGTGAACTCCCGTCGCGACTCCTAGCCCTTCACTACGGCGCTGATCTAGTATGGGGTATGTTCACTTTCCCACCTTTCGCTTCCCTGCCTAAAGCACCTACCTATGGGACCCGTCAACTAACCGTTGGTGAGGCCCGGAGACTGTGGATAGATCCATGATTGGAACGACGAGACGATTCAATCCCGAGACTAAGACCATCGACTGGATGAGAAAGCCGTCGCAAGGCGGGAAGGTCCCTCCAGCCAACGTAAAGGACAGTTTAATCTACCGCATACACCCCGAGAAGGAAGGGGGGAAACTCATTTTCCAGATGGGCACCTCGAATCCCGACCTCGCTGTACAGGCAGCCAAACTCGTCGCTGCTGACGTCGCCGGGATCGATGTAAATGCCGGGTGTCCCAAGCCCTTCAGCACCCACGATGGGATGGGCGCCGCTCTGCTTCGGACTCCAGACAAACTCTGCTCCATCCTAGAGGCGCTCGTCCAGAACATCACCCCCGAATTCGAAATCGGAGTCAGTGTCAAGATCAGGATCCTCGAGACCGCAGAGGAGACAGAAACCTTGGTCAGGAGGCTTGTAGCCACGGGGATAACCGGGTTGACCGTCCACTGCAGGACGACACCCATGCGACCAAGGGAACGGGCAATTCGAGGTCAGCTGCGCATGATCGCCAACGTGTGCCGGGAGGCAGGCGTCGCATGCCTGATGAACGGTGATGTGGATAACAGAGACCATGCGCTCGAGCTGATCCAGGAGTATGGGGTCGACGGAGCCATGATAGCAACCCAGGCGGAGAAGAACCCGAGCTGCTTCAGGGGGAAACCTGATGGGGGCCTATTGCTGTGGAACGAAGTCGTAGAACAGTATATCCGCTACGCGATGGAGGTCGAGAACAAGTTTGGAAACACCAAGTTCCTGCTCTGCCAACTCATTCCCGGGAAGCAGCCCGCCTATCGCTCTATCAGCAGCTGCAAGAGCTACACGAAAGTTTGCGAGATGCTTGGCTTCGACCACCTAATGGAGAAGGCCCGGGAAGTCGACATTAACCTCGAAATCGATCCGGATAGCTCGGGGAAGAAGAACATGAAATCCAATAATAGTGCACTCGCTGCTGGGGGCCAGATGGCGGAGTCGCGAACCCCGAAACCGCAGGCTAAGGGATTATCGACACGTGGGGTTAACAAACAGTCGGACGCTCAGCCAGAAGCACAGCCAGCTGAGGCCGTGGCGATACTGGTTTGAAGGTAAGTTGAAGGTTGCATAACAGGAGTTAGTGGGAATAGCATTCAAAGGCGCCGAGCAGGTATATATCCTCGTTTAGGCGGGAGGGTGAGTAACAAAGGCATCTGCATAGACATCTAAGGGATCATGACTCAGATAAGGTAGACAAAAGGACTTGGCGGCATCTGGGATGGTCAAGAGTGGGCTACATGCGTAAGTAGGCTAGCCGTCAGAAAGACGCCTGCTTATAATTAAATTCTTGAACCCATCTACCATATTTGACGTGCCTCATCTCAGCCCTTCCTCATCACTCATGATCTCCATAGCTAGACTTTGTTGCCCTTCTTCAGGAGATCCGATACCTTAGACGGTAGCACCAAAGCGGTTCGATCATTGCGCTTGTGGAAATCAACAAGAGAGATTGCTGTCTTCTCGGGTAGATCTTCATGTACGAAATGTCCTGCCTCCGGGAATATTTGTAAGGCGTATTTCCCTGCCGCGACAAACCAGTCAGTCGTAGCAACTCATCAGACTTGGGTGTCAAAGAGATTATACGAACCTTGCATCTGACCGATTGTTAATTCCGTGTCTAATCTATCTGTGCCGGCAAGAAGCAGCAGCTTCGCGCCTCTCGCGCTAAGAAACTTCTTGCTTAGTCCCACGAACCAATTTTCCCAGAACGGTTGCGTCGCGCCGAGATCCGTCCTCCACTTCCAGGGTCTCGGATCACCTTCGCTGTTGCTGAGGGTGAGCAAGGCCGGAACGCTAGTGCGCGCGGAGAGTGAGTTGCGAATTGTTCTCGACCTGATATGCCAGTCGATGCCGGCCTCTAGAGTAGGGAAACCAAGTGGCCGTGTTGAGAGATAACTACGCATGCTCTGCAGGGCGTCCATGGCTGATCCTTCGACCACATCGAGAACAGCGTAGCCTAACAGCGCGTTGCCGAGCTTCCCCGTCTTTGCGACTTCGGTAACCACGGCGCCTCCTAGCGAGTGCCCAACCAAGATGATGGGCGGCAACTCTGGCCACTTCATCTCTTTCTGGGTCAGTAGAACGACGGAGAGAAGATCTGCCGCAAGGGTCTCAAGGCTGAGACTATTCGCTTCCGCTTGGCCATCCAACGTTGTCGTCGAGCCGTGACCACGCGCATCGATCGAAAGAATGCCAGCAGACGGGAGGCGTTTCCGAATTTCATCCCCGACCACGGCGAAGGAGAGGCCCGAGGAACCAGCACCATGGTGCATGACGAACAAGGGACCTTTCCCGACTGGGGACGTCAAGTAGGCATGGATGGTTGGATCAGTAGGTGTACTTGGATCATGGAGGAATAACTCCCTCTCAAAGTACGTGGTCCAGGGGATCTGCTGCAGAGACCGTCCTCTCGGCGCGCTATATACCAAATATCAGCTGGCACGGAAACGAGCGCATTCAGGTTGAGAGCAACTACCCCTGTGGCCTCGCAAATAGATTCTGGCTTGGGGAAGGGATGACGGTTCCCGTGGAAGAGGCTGACGATGCCGAGGACGAGTCGTCATCGGGATGATCCGGAAGCTCGGGGAGAGGGCCGATCTCATCTTCTTCCTGCTCGTCGAAGCTTTCGGCTGGTATAGCACTTAGGCGGTTCTTAACCCAGGCTTTCTGAAGGTCACTCATCGTGATGTGACTTATAAACCTAATTGTTGTATGAATAAAACAAATAAGACGACAACTAAATCTCCCTATCCGCAACGGAACGATCGACAGAGAACTAGATCAAGTTCGTGTACAGCACAAGTCATAACTCAACTAGTTGCACTACGATTATGTAGTAGCTAGCTCCAACTGACAAGAGTATGAGCAGGATCTACCATTGAAGATATTCATAGGAACGCGGGACGGGCAAGGTATATGTAAGGTGTAAGGTGTAAGGTTATGTACCTTGCCTTGTGTATTCAGGTAGATCTTATTTAGTGGGAAGTCAATCCAGTTTAAGGTAGAAACATCGAACATCAACGCATTCTCAGATAGCCCCACTTCTACCTGTCACGCTTAACACCTATGATGTATCTAGGTACATATACGTATGGGGTACCTACATGTACATGTATTATGTATGTGTACCATGCCATATATGTACATATACCAATGTACTGGAATCATATAATGAACCCATTCTTTCGTCTTCAGCCTCCCTACATATCTCTATTCACTTTTTGGCAATCCTATTATTTGGTATTCATTGCTTTAGTATTTATGTACCTAGGTAGATATATGTAGCGTTATAAACTCGCCTAGGTACTTATCTTATGAGAACGAAGCGTGGTGGTTTATTCTATGTAATGGGAACACCAATTTGATGGACCCATAGCCATCATGTAGCATGTGGGCAAGATGTTCAATTGTCTTCACGCTCTGTCAAAACTAAATCCTCGTTAGGTACGAATTTGAGCCGAAGGAATTTAGCCCATTACCAGCCAAGCCATTTCATCTTCGTTTCTTAGAATAACGGATACCTAACTCCCCTTCGTCATCTCTCGGCACAACTTCGTCACGTTGATGCTACGGCGCCTCGCAAACGAAGGCTGCACGTTATTCCATCTCGCAATGAGGTCGTAAGTCGACCCGTACGACGAGCCTAGCTTCAGAGAATTCCTTGCCATTGCCGTAGCCGACCTAGCCGGGACAAGTCAACGTCAGAGATACGGAGACTGCTGCGGAGCGCCTACGCGGCCGGATAGGAGCAAGTCTGCTGTAGGGTAAAGACGGGAGGAGATTGTGCTACATTCCTCATACGATCTCTGCTAACTCCGAATCGACTAGCTTCCTGGCGTCGGACCATCGAAGAATGACAATATCGCCATTCTTGCCGTTCATGTCACCATCAGCATCGGTTCCGCGGCCTTCGACGAGCGTATCCCTGAGCAGGCGGATAAATACAGCCGTGTCAAGGTCTGGACTGTCGATCATGCTAATGTTCCCAGCGGTGTCGTTGAGATTCTGCAGCGGCGGTGGGAAGGACGACAAGAAAGAGGATAGGTAGTGGTTATGAAGTAGAGCCTGGTGTCGTGTCGCATATGCTAGTTCTGTCGGGGAGAGACGCGCCCGGAGCATGGGACTGGAGAGATAGTGCAGGGTGTGCTTGTCGATCTGGTAAACACGATCAGCGCCAGGGCCCGTAGGAAGATGGCTAAACAGTAATGTTAAACCATACTTTAGCTATGCGGGCCCTCAGGCAACTTCGTACTAGATACTTGTAGCGCTCCAGCTCGGTTTGTATGACGATTAGGGCAAAGTTGGTCTTGGGGTCCATATCGCCAGTCATGTCTTCGATCTTCTCGATCTGCAGCTTAATGCGGTCGGTTATCCGCTCGAACAAGCCGTCGGCTGGCCAGCTAGAAGAATACAAGGCCCGTTAGCGTTGAATAGTAGAGGATAGAAATCCATCGCATACTCGAGGAGCTCGGGCGCTGATCTCTCGGCCACCCAAGCACGTGTCAACGCCTGGAGGTCGCGCGTGTCTTCGGGGATCGAGTCGAAAGTAGGATCAACTTCTCGTAGAATGTCGTCGATATCCATTGCTGGAGAAGTTCTCTGGTTTATATTTGTAGTTCAAGTCCTTCAATTCTCGGAAGCAGTTCGACTGCTGCGAAGTGCAGGTCGACGCGTTAGAGGCGCGTCTTTGCTATTAGGTATTCAATGTTGTATACTTGAAGAAGACGTAGTGGCGGGTGTAGCGGTGGCAGTGGAGTAATTGAAAGCCCCGCTACCTTATGTACTGGTAAGGTTAGGTACCTACTTACATACGCCAAGGAGATAGCCCGTTGACAAAGCGGAGCTTGCTTTTATCCCGGCCGCCAATCCGTTCGGGTCCGTGGAGCTCTTCCGGGTCTCTTTCCGCGGTATCTAGGAGCCGCATTCTCCTACGGCCAACTCTCAACCTACACGAGTTCCGGCGGTAAGAGTCATGCTGTATTTGGACAGATCATATAACGTTAAGATTAATAGTAAACAATTCCTACATGTCCAAGTACAGTTGCCTAACCTAGGTATATCAAATTCGTCCCACAGCGAGAGGCTCCCGGTCCGCTCCACATCGTTAGGCAACCCGACAGTAGGAAGGGTAGCTTGAACCCGCCAGGCCATCCACATCCGCTAATTCCTCCTATATCGTATAACATATAACATATAACGTATAATAACCACTACCGTGGTTGGTGTCCTATTTCCCTCTAACCCGGTACCTGCAAGCAGCCTTCTCGCAATTATTACATAGTAGAGATTACATCCCTTGTATTCCGGGTGTTGTAAACGTTTATCCAATAAACTCCGTGCTTACCAGCGTCTCCCAAGGCTTTTGTGTCTCCCATACTTTTTGCATTAGTCGACGAGCATTATGAACCTAAAGGGTTACGTTAGAGGTAGTCGCTTGGGAGATGACAAATATGTCGAACTTGCCTGAGTCATCCCGTGATTCTCGGCCGTCATGAACCTTTTGAGGACAAGAGTCCTCTGCCCATCCTCCCTAGCATCACATCCCGCGGTGAACATGGGGAATAGAAGGCATGACTCCGCCGTCCCACCCGGTCGAATGCGGCTAAAGCATTCGATAATCTTCTGTACGGCGGTTTGGACAGTCCGGTCACCAGATGGCTTTCCCATGATTCTGCGATAGAGGTGAACAAGACCGGCCCAGTGGAATGCTTCGTTAGTCGCTTCCATCTCCCGCCTGTCCCATTTCTCCACGTCCCCTTTCTTGTGGATGTGCTTGCAGGGTACCGGGGATTGGACCATGCTCTCGGTAACGGCGGCTTCGATTTTTGCAGCCTGCTCAAAAACTTCTTCGCTCGGCTCCCAATTATGTTGCACATTAAGATCATCTCCAATGCGCTCGGCGTCGCATTTCCTGGCGAGGTCGGCAATTTTAGCGAGAAGGTAGATGCATCGTGTAGTGAAGCCCATGATGCAGTCTATTTCGTCGTAGCCGTCCACGATATCATCCACCTCGTAGTCGAATATCCAAGCTGACGAGGTATCTTTCGGGCCCCCGCTAAGACTCCCTATAACGTCGAGATAAGCAGCCCAGCTCCACAGAAAAGAGCAAACTGGGTCGTGGCGGAAGTTGGACTGTAGTCCGCGAAGACCGCCTGGGCGCGCCGTTATAAGTTCCCTCGCGAGGCTCAGGTGCTTTTGCCACGGAATGTCGTATCCGAATACCTTTGGCGAGATTATCTCAAGCGACGCTAGCATAATTGCTGTTGCGAGGTTCGCGTTCGAAAAATTCTTGTCTGGATCGTTCAGGGCCTGCCGGAGAGCTGGGAATATGTCGTCCACCCAGAAGGCAATCCTAAATGTAGGCTCCGGGTGGTTCAAGACTCGTGCTCTGTGCGAAGCTAGCCGACTGTTGTGAGCGAGAATGCAGCTCCTAAGGGAATTGGCATTATTTACCTGAATACGCAAGCAGAAGCGCCAGGAGGTTGTCATTCTTGACAGCCATCTGTGGTAGGATTGTTCGAAATGGGTTGGCATGTGGATCGTCGTAAGGAACGAGAACTTAACCAAGATTTAGTACAGACTCGAACGTAAGCGAGAAGATCAACTTACCTCGGGCGGTGTGGTTCAAGAAATGATGCTAGTTAACAAGGTGTAAGTCGCATTGTCATCTTCAATTCAATGATACGACTTACGAAATACTACTAATTGTTAGATACGACGTAGACATCTTGAGACGAAGGTACTTACGAGAAGGTTCATGGGGTTATCCAAAAGCCTGTTAGGACATTAGCACGCGCCTTATGCTATGCACCCTCTCCGACACGCTCTACTTACTTCGACGGAAGTGGCTCAAGGTTACGAGGGATGTGTATCGGTACTGGTTTTGAATAATATCCACCTTCTTCATCATTGAACTCATTCGTCTCAACCCCGAACCCGAATTCATTCCAAGCGAAATCATCCGGTTCACCGAATGGGGTGTCTAGGAATTCGCGCTGCAGTAAGGGTGACGACCCGCTGATTGCGGTCATATCATCATTCTTGCCTAAGTCACGATCTGGGAAACCTCGGTCAATGCCGTAATAGGTTGCTTCAGTTGTCACACGCGCCCGAGTGTCTATCGGTGGTAGGCCGGCCCTCGCGCGACTAGCATTCTCGTCCTGCAAGGCTTGGGGGCCTGGAGGTGCCGACAGGAGAGAGTTTACAGAAAGCCTCCGGCTTGCGTGGCGTTGATCATCGTCGCTGTATGTAGACGATGTAGTAGGGGTCAGCGGAGAGCCAGCTGATAGACCGGAGCCGACTGTGAACCTGAAGGACGCCACACTCGAATCCAAAGTGGAACTGGCCGCAGAATTATGTCTCTGTTCAACCAGGTACGCCGGTTGGAACTCAGGCGACTGGAGATCCGACGTCAGCTTTGCACGTTTATTAGCAGGCAAGAAGGAGTCCGTGTCGTCGTTGACACCAGTAGATGACGGATTGTCAAGGGGAGCTGCAGCCTGGGGAAGTACTCTGTTGCGCTCAGCCTTTGGCCGAGTCGGTGGGCTGGTCAGGGGTTCAAGCCTTCGCGTTCCCGGAGCATCAGACAGAGGATATTGATGGACCAGCTTAAACCCCCTAGCGGGTAAGGGCGGTGATAGGACTTCTTGGCCAAAGTCAACGAGGCCCGGTTCCGGCCGTTTCCCTCTTCGGCCCTCCCAGTTCAAGCGGATGCTATAGTCACATGTCTCCCCCGTCCTCTGACAACTTTGAAGACCGGCTGTTAGTTTCGGCAGAGCCTTACGGACCAGTAAATGAAGAAGAGAGAAAGGCGAAGGTAGAAATGAGAGGCTAAGAAATTGAAACAAAAATGGAAGAGTTGTACTTTAAACAATTAGGACGCTCCTCGCCGCATTTGATTTTGCGGTTTTTACACGGCCTAGAGGGAAGTCAGCGAAACAACATGGCAGAAGATGAGGATTAAAAAAGAACATACCAGCATCCATTTCGACTTCGCCGTTTCGGTTCTGGTGCGCCGGGTCTTTTCGGACGTGGCATTATACGGCGGCGACTCTGACTGACGGTGAGTGGCCTAGGTGTGGGAAATTGCACGAGCACAATATCCCTCGATCCAGCGGCGACTGTGGCGCATATTCGACATGCAGGACTCTCGGCTTGAGAGGCAACTGGTCTTCTTTTTCTTGGGAGGGATTGTTACACGGCTCGCTGACCAATGCAGGATAAGAAGACGGGAAGGATGAGATGGCACAGTTGCAGTTCCGAGGAGTCGGTTGCGAGAGATGGACTTTATGGTGGGCGGGTAGCGCTGGGTCGGGAAATGGGAATGGGAATGGGATGGGGTTGAATGGGAATGGGGATTGTGATTGTGATTAGGAGATTGTGATTGATATATAGCTCTACGCCTTAACGCTACCTTCTCAGACGTGAGGAGTTTACAAGACTGCCAGACTATCTCTCTCTTGGGTCTAGCAACGGTGCAGAGATAAGGCCAAGACCAGGTACAGTAGTCAGGCCGGCGGAATGGCGGGGGATGATTGCTCAGATTGCTTCAGAGGTAGGTGGCAGGGTGGTAAGCAGCACTTTCTTTGCAAGACCCCGGGAATGCGAGGCCCGGAAGCTTCAAATGTTCCAATGGAATTGGTCAAGAACTAACCGGGGATCGGCCTGCGACGAAGGACGGTCCACAGTGCGGGCCCTGACGTAATGTATACTGTAAGCTACGTATACACGTGCTACCCCGCTTTCCCGCTCTTCCTGCTGTCTTTTCTGTCCTCTCTCGCACATCGATAGCCAGTCAAGCTCGGGCAGTTGGGATTATGTCCGACCAACATCCGAAGCTCGTTCCGGTGCTTGTACGGGAGCAAGTGGTATTACTACGCTAATAGTAATTCCATCAGATCAGTTTTAAGTATTTTACCTACATAATGTATACTCACCTACATGTATACATGTACTCACCTACATCATGTATACGCATGTGCGTACACGTAATATCCCGGATGTACCAGACTCCGTACAGTATGCGCATCTCCAGGGGCTGTCGCCTTCCGATCGTGGGGCCTCGATACCGCCAGGCCGTTAAGGTTCGGAAGCGGTGCAGTAGGTGCAGACATGAGGGAATGACGGATCGTCACCTTAGACGTGGTCCTACCTAGGTAGTTGCTAGTGTTGCTAGTTAGTGGGGGCGTTTCATCTTGCGAACATCAATGAAGCGGATAAGGCGAATGCCTAGGTACCTAGGTACGGGGAGTCGGGGAGTCACATAAAACGCTAGTCTTGAAACGGCCTTTACCTACCGCTTATCGATAAGACATATTTTCCAACACCAGACAAGCAATTTTTAGAAACAGCTCAAGCTCCTGCAGCCATCCATCACCGCCGCATCGAATTATGTACTAGTAGAGGCTATCACGATATCGATTGACCAGAGTTACAATTTATTTTCCATAACCCACACATTTTCCCAACTAATGCTCTTCTATGACTGCTATCGCAACGCCCTCATCACAAGTACTCCTCCGAGATGGCTGAAATAAACAACAAGAGAAGTCATTCAGACTTCGTGGGAAACAATGGCGACGGTGCGAACAGACCTCGAGTACCATGGACAAAAACAGAGACTGACCAAGCTTAGACAGCTCCTCGGACGAGGATGATATGGGACCCCAGTTGCCCACTACGACGGGCGCGCCTAAGAAGAAACGACGCGTACTTCCGCATGAAAAGCTCTATATCGAGGCACTCCCCAAGTCGGCGCGCTACTCCAAGTCTCTGATGCACAAGGAACAAGTGGCCTTTGTCAATGTGACACGCTCCGATTTCCTCATCACTACTTCGATCGATGGCGTGGTTAAGTTCTGGAAGAAGGTCGCGCAAGGAATCGAATTCGTCAAGGAGTTCAAGGCACACCAAGGTGAGGTACGGTCAGTGTCAGTCAGCCAGGACGGCCGAAGTTTTGCGACGGCCGGAGTCGACAAGACCATCAAGGTCTTTGACGTCGTCACCTTCGACCTCCTTGCCATGCTTACCCTCGACTATGTGCCTAGGTGTGTGTGCTGGGTACATAAACTTGGCGCTTCGCTACCGCTCCTAGCTATTTCGGACGATTCAAAGCCCCTAATTTACATCTACGATGGCCGGGGAGAAAACCAAACACCTATACACACCATCAAGGGCCTTCATAGGAGTGTCGTGACGATAATGGCCTTCAACGACTCCTACGACTGCGTGGTATCTGCAGACGATAACGGGATGCTCGAGTACTGGTCCCCCAGTGCTAATTACGAGAAGCCCGAAAACGTGTTCCAGTACAAGAGCTCTACCAATCTTTTTGACTTCAAAAAGGCAAAGTCGACACCCGCCTCCTTAACAATATCACCCTCTGGTCACCAGTTTGTCACGTTTTCCCTACCTGATCGCAAGATTCGGATTTTTGAATTTGCGTCGGCCAGGCTATACCGGACCTATGACGAGTCACTGCAGGTCATTGAGGAGATGCAACGAGCGGGGACGGCTATGCAAAAGCTGGACGATGTTGACTTTGGGAGAAGGCTCGCCGCAGAGCGAGAAATCGAATCCACCGGGCTCCGGAACAAGGTCAATGTCATCTTTGACGAATCAGGTCACTTTATCTTATATGGCTCCATCCTCGGCGTCAAGGTACTAAACACTTTTACAAATCAGGTCGTGAAGGTGTACGGGAAAGATGAACATCTCCGTCCAGTCAACCTGACTATATATCAAGGGCAGCCCCAGAAGAAAGGCGTCACGACTGTGGCGATGGCGGCTTCGAATAATCCTCTCTTGCAAGAGTCAGAGGCGAGAGACCCGATACTCTTTGCGACGGCTGTGGGCAAGGTTCGGTTTTACATGTTCAGCAACGACGAGGACATATCCAGATCTGAAAGAGACATACAAAACGAGAAGCCGACCTTGCTGAATCCCAAAAAGGCTGATCAGAAGAAGACGAGGGAGACGGGCACGGCAGCCATTCTTCATACGACGTGTGGGGACATCCATATCCGACTCTTCCCGGATGCCGCGCCAAAGGCCGTGGAGAATTTCGTCACTCATTCCAAGCGCGGTTACTATAATAACACGATCTTCCACAGGGTAATACGCAAGTTTATGATCCAAGGTGGTGATCCTCTGGGCGACGGGACGGGAGGTGAAAGTATATGGGGAAAGGAGTTCGAGGACGAGTTTAGTACTCTCAAACACGACAAGCCATACACTGTCAGTATGGCGAATGCCGGACCGAATACGAACGGCAGCCAATTCTTCATCACAACCGAGAAGACCCCGTGGCTTGATAATAAGCACACGATATTTGGAAGGGCTGTGCAGGGACTGGACGTGATTCACAAAATAGAGAACGTGCGGACTTACAAGGAGAAGCCGGAGGAGGATATTAAGATTCTTAATATTGATATAGCCTAGATGTGCCCGCCCACCCAATGAGGTAAATATCGGAATTCGATACTATAGGATGTATTCCGCTTCGCTGTCTTGATTTTCCCCCATGCCCGGAGATATCTCACGAACTTAACATACATGTACAAGCACACGCATTGCGTACGCCCACGGATGTATCAATAGAGGTACGATGCGAATTCGACCAGATGCGATTGGGTAGGTAGAATTCCTAGACCCACAACTCAAGAAGACATATTAGTGCATTGCGTCATTGATAAGCATCATATATCTATACATTTGTACCTGCCATACGGCTACAGATCCGAGAGCTTGGGTGGCACCCACTCTTAAGCGGACTTTCTTAGACTTATGCTTTATACGCAGACACATATACACAGACACGCTCCTAATTACCGTGACCTGCCGAAAGACGCCTCCTTTATATTGATTATTGCTATCATATTGACGCTACATACCCTCTTAAGCTCAGAACGAAAATCCCATGCTGCCCAATTTGTGCAGAGGTGCGAGATAATAATTGCCTACGTCGAACATTGTCGTTGTCGTTCATTCTATTTTCAGATCAAAATGGACAATCGTCACCATCCACTTCAGAGGCTCTCGTCTCCTTCGAGACGGTTATCCATGTTACTTCACCTGGCAGGAATCACGTCCTTTATGGCTTCATTTAGATTTCTCAGTACTTGGGATACACCGATGTCAGTTGGATTTGGCGGACACTTCCAGTTTCTCACCATCATCGGCCTAGCTCTCGCGTCATGCACGTTCGCCGTTGGTTTTCTGGCGGATGTAACCCTCTCCTCGCGGCTATTTAAGGTCAAGAACGTACTCTCCGCATGTTCGGCGCCGTTGGAGGTATTAATCAGCATTCTGTACTGGGGACTCTGTGCCATCGACAAGAGTCTCGTCTTTCCTCCCGATTTCCAGCTCGACTTCCTTCCAGACTTTGGGTTCCACGCAGCCCCGGCTCTGTTTTTATCAGTAGACCTGATCCTGCTTAGCCCGCCGTGGACCATCCATGGGTATTCAGCATTGGGCTTGAGCGAATTTCTGGCATTCCTCTACTGGTTCTGGGTAGAGTACTGCTTTTCTCGCAATGGCTGGTGAGCGTCTTTGTTATGTCTGGCATCAAAGGCTTTGTCGATCTCTAACTTTTATGAAGGTACCCTTACCCTATCTTTGACATCCTGAGCACATGGCAACGGGCTTTGCTGTTTACATTCTCCGCGACACTAATGACTGGAAGCACAATGATGTTGAAATGGACGTATGGAAAGATCAACGGCATCGAAGAGTTTAAGAAAGGAGCAGTGACTGATCCCGCTGGGATCCGAGCAAAACGCGAATAAGACATACGTATATCTGATTACACTATAACCAGACGCTCCGTCGATGGAGGAATAATCAACCCTATTAGATATATAGATATGGATATACTACATTACCTGACTACTTTCACATGCAAGCAGACAATGAGCTTGGACAGGGTCACCACCTATAATGAATGGGATCGGGGTGACCGAGGGTTCAAAGGAATAGAGGATAACGAAGAAGGGATACTAAGGTACTTAGCTTCGACAAAAGCCTCTTTGATTGTGTACGATATTTATAGCGTAGACGAAATTGTCTAAACAGATGAATTTTGGCTTCACTCTGCCGTCTGATATGTTCTCGTCCCTGAGTCTTCTCCATGTTGCAAGAGGTGCAGGTATTTTGTGAAATACCTATAGGTACGTAGCTGCATGTACCTTCTGGGGTCGGGTAACATTGGACCCCTGCCGAGCCCAGTTGAAAGTTTATGATCTTATGTCGAACTAGGTAGCACCCCGCCATCGGAGCTGGTACAACAACCCCTCGGAGATTCACTAAAAATACTTACCACCAACCTAAAAATTTCACCCCACCATGACTCTTGCGTGGGCTCAGCTAATATTTTATATTTTCTAGATATTACAAGGAACATTCGCCTCTGTCGCGACAGAAGACAAACAACCTCATTTTGTGCCCAATTATCCAATCGCCGCATAGCTGTCGTGTTTGTTCTACCCGCTATCTATCATCGCACAGGTGACGAAGTTACCAGCTAGATTGGCCCATCATGACTGTGAGTGTAACCGAACTCAGTCTTCTGAGAGTCGCTCTCGGATAATTGACTCGCGGGTTTTCAGAGCTTCTACATCGAGAACAAGAACGTAGGCAACAAAGCCGACAGTGAGGACTGGAGAAGTACGCGCTAGCTCTTGCAAGGCGAACGACTATGGAGCTAATTGGTTTCCCAGTCCGCGGTTACAATCCTCTGACGCCCCCGGACCTCCTCCAACATGAGATTCCTCAGACGGCCAACTCGAAAAAGACGGTGCTCGAAAGCCGCGAAGAGGTAGTGGCTGTGGTCAACAATACCGACGAGAACCAGAGACTCCTAGTCATCATCGGACCGTGTTCCATCCACGACCCCAAGTCGGCGCTCGAGTACTGCGACATGCTGTTAAAGGAGAAGGAGAAGCACAAGGACGAGTTGCTCATTGTCATGCGGGCGTACCTTGAAAAGCCGCGAACGACGGTAGGCTGGAAAGGCCTGATTAACGATCCAGATATTGACAACAGTTTCAACATCAACAAAGGTCTGCGCATGTCGAGGCAGCTCTTTGTCGATCTCACGGACAAGGGGATGCCGATCGCTAGCGAAATGCTAGATACTATCTCGCCACAGTTCTTAGCAGACGTCCTTTCAGCCGGAGCGGTTGGTGCCAGGACAACGGAGAGTCAATTGCATCGGGAGTTGGCGAGCGGTCTCTCGTTCCCAGTAGGATTCAAGAACGGAACCGACGGAACCCTGAGTGTCGCTATCGACGCAATCGGCGCCGTTCGGCACCCTCACCATTTCCTCTCGGTCACAAAACCGGGCGTTGTCGCCATCGTCGGCACTGTCGGTAACGATGATTGCTACGTGATCCTCCGAGGTGGAAGCCGTGGTACTAACTACGATGCGAAGAGCATCGCAGAAGCCAAGACGGCCCTGGCAAAGTCTGGTTTGCGGCAGCGGCTTATGGTGGATTGTAGTCACGGGAACTCATTGAAGGACCACAAGAACCAACCTAAGGTCGCATCCGAACTGGCAGAGCAGATCTCTAAAGGAGAAAAGGCTATCATGGGTGTCATGATCGAGAGTCATATCAACGAAGGCAAGCCTCCTTTTTTTTTTTCTTCCCCTTATTTTTCGTTGTTGCAACACCTGGATACTAGGTCCAGACTTCTAACCAGTTTCTCTCTTAGGCAACCAGAAAGTACCAAAAGAAGGGAAGGCCGGTCTGCAGTACGGTGTCAGCATCACAGATGCTTGCATTGGGTGGGAAGACACAATATCTGTCCTCGACACCCTCGCAAATGCCGTCAAAGAACGGAGAAAGGCGACTAGTATAAATGGCCATCAGTAAGCCGGATACGCCGTCTCTCACGAAAAAGGAGTGCGTTAAAAGGTTCTCACAATTTGTAATGGATGGAAATTTGAATTTCTAAAAAGATATCCAAACGTTCTGTACGGGAAAAAGAAAAATGAATGAAGCATTGCCTATGTTAGACTTATTTATATATACTCATACACCTATTTGCGGGATGAATAGAGGTGGATTAATCTAGATGGCACAAAATCATATTTGGTGTTGAGCATGACGAAATGCCTTTGTCCTCCACGACTTAACTAATAAGTCAAAAGTCAATTTGTTATAAGAATTATAAAGATACTGTCTTTCGATAAGTCAGCCATAACGTGTTGGCCGCTTTTGCTCAGGCAGCCCTAGGTACCTAGGTATTTACCTACCTCTTATCATTTCTCATCATTCACCATCACAAGGCGACATAAATTGTGACTATTGCCTGGAACTGATATTCACTGATTCTGCTGCGCTGTACTGCTCGAAAAGGCCGTAAGCATCTCCCACGGCGCTCTCTACCTCACGTTCAAGCCCTACTCCGTTATAAGCCATGATCAGATCATGTGATGCAAAATCCGTCGAGTGGAATTTGACTCGGTTGCCATCTACCTCGGCCATCTGCTTTGAGAACTCCTTAATCGTGTCTAACAGAGCTTCCGCAGTGCCACCATGGATGAAGAGCGGGACGTTGGTCCGGAATGGATGGTGCAAGGGCGAAATATAAGCAAGTTCCTCTGCTGTTGGCTGCTTCTCCGGAAGGTAACTCTGGGCACCCCATTGAAGCAATGGAGCTATCAAACAGTCATTTGCTGCGTTCCCGCTGGCATCATAGTCCGCACCGGCTTGAGATGTCACGTGTACCCAAGGAGACCAGACTATCGCGCCGCCTGGTGGTGGGAGGCTCCGTGACGTCTCCTCCAGATATCTTAGTAAAGCGATAACCAGGTTTCCCGCTGCCGAATCACCAGACAAAATGATGTTTTGCGGCTTTACTCCCAGAGATAGGATATAATGGTAGAAGGTGAGCAGGTCTTGTAAAGCAGCTGGGAAACGGGTCGTGGCGTCAGCTGACAGTCGATATTGAGCGAAAAAGGTCCTGGTCGCTTTCAAATACCGAGACATGGCTTTCGCAACGTCACGACCGTGCATTTCTTGTCCAAACGCCAGAACAAAGGCACTACTAGGGAAATGTAGCACTACCTTCTCATCGTCGAGGTTCGATGACCCTTCATATAACGGCGCTGGGTACCACAACCCGCCCACGGCAGCTGGTTTTGCAACGCCGGGGGTTAAAATCCCGGAATATAGGGTCGCCTCTGCCGGTTTTGCGAGAGAGTACCGTTCCTCTGCTTTCTGATGGTCTGAGATCACACTAGACATATCGTTTGATCGAGTCTGGACACGATAGACAAAAATCTGTCGGGCCAGAGCATTGATGATGCATAACTTCAAACTCCATTCGGGAAAAGGACGAGATGACTTCGGGATGTAACGGACCAACAGCCACGGTAGAAGAACGATCATTCTTAATAGAAGGAAAGTGGTGAAGATAGCCTTAAGTGGCTGCTTCGACCAAACGGGAGCCATTTCTCAAGAAATCCGAACCAGAATAGATTGGAGTCGGACGAAGAGCGCTTTTGGGCCTCGGGTAACAAGTCGGTGGGATACCACTCTGTCGATTAATGGAGCATTGAGAACAAACCAGGCAGGAGTACTGCGGAGGTCCCAAAGGGCGTTGGAGGCTGGAAACCTGGGAGGCTGGGAAGTAGCAGAGGGTAGGGCCGGAGTGTCACAAAGGAGGCGGCGGGAATGGATTTTCAAAGCCTCTAGAAACATGATCCTTTACTGAATGTATGAATCCAACTTATCCAAGCCAGGTCGACAAATGCAAGTTAAACATTTTCAATTTATGTATAACTCTCACTTAGACAGTATCTTTCAGGGCCAGACTGGCTACGGATATTGTGTCGTCGTGGTTATCAACTGTACGTTCTCTCTACTATGCTATGTGTATAATCTTGGGTATAAGTCACAGTAGCTTCTTTGGTAATTAGGTAACGACTTCCTAGGAAGTCGTTCGGACAGGGGTCTGACAATTTGTTACTAAGCTTATGTACATGATGCACAAATCAAGTGAGGCCAGGTGAGGCTCAGTTAAAACGGCGTGGCTCAAGGTCTTGGTATTAAAATCACGTGCAAAAGTGGGTAGAATTAACGAAGCTAACCTCGGCCAATAGGAAGCATCGATTTCCAATTGCTTCAAGCGCCTGAGCACTTTTTCATTCAACATTCAAGTTGTTTAAACCGGTTCGACCTCTTCTCCCCCCTCAAACCGACGATTCTCAACCCAATCTCCAATTGACTTGCCAACCTACCCGTCGCACCCCCTACGAACGGGTAGAAGCTCGCCCGACATGTTGGCAAGATCTTGCCTGCGTTCCACGCGCATTCTCAATGGTGCCAGAAATGGCGCGACCGCCTTCACCAAGGTACGTACGGACTGACCCATTCCCGATTCCCGAAATCTCCATCTGCGCCGTCACAACACACAACACCTAAGAATACAAGCTGACCATTTCACAGCGGTCCGTCTCAACGTCTAGCTCCGGAGCCTCGACCGAATCCCCTATGAAACTAAACGTAACTGCCGCCGCTTCTACAGCTCTCGCCATCGGGTCCGTAGCGTGGTACTACCATCTCTACGGATCTACCGCCCATGCCATGACGCCTGTTGAGGAGGGGTAAGTCTATACCTCGATGCAACGAGATACTCCTTTGTATTTAGGCCGACAATGTTAATGGAGTCATTTAGTCTGCATGCGCCGTCATACCCGTGGGTTCATCAGCAATGGTTGAAGACCTTCGACCACCAGGCGTAAGTATAAGGCTGCTTTCTTCTTCTTCTAGCTTGGAGGTTTCTTACAGGTCGCTAGGCTCCGCCGAGGTTTCCAGGTCTACCGTGAAGTCTGCGCCGCCTGCCACTCGCTTAGCCGAGTTCCTTACCGAGCACTCGTCGGAACCATCTTGACTGTGGATGAAGCCAAGGAACTGGCGGAAGAGAATGAGTATGACACGGAACCCAACGACGAGGGTGAGATCGAGAAGCGACCCGGCAAGCTATCGGATTACATCCCGGCCCCGTACAAGAATGACGAGGCGGCTCGGGCTGCCAACAACGGTGCTCTTCCTCCCGACCTAAGCTTGATCGTGAAGGGACGACACGGCGGCTGCGACTACATCTTCAGCCTGTTGACCGGCTACCCCGAAGAGCCTCCGGCAGGTGCTCAGGTCGGTGCTGGTCTCAACTTCAACCCTTACTTTCCAGGCACCGGTATTGCCATGGCCCGTGTGCTATATGACGATCTCGTGGAGTACGAGGATGAGACCCCGGCGTCCACGTCGCAGATGGCCAAGGATGTGGTGGAATTCCTCAACTGGGCGGCTGAACCCGAGATGGATGACCGCAAGCGAATGGGCATGAAAGTGCTGACCGTCACGGCCGTCCTCTTTGCTCTGAGCGTCTGGGTTAAGCGATACAAGTGGGCGACTATCAAGACAAGAAAGATTGTCTACGACCCGCCAAAGGTAAACAACAATGTCCGCCTGTAACGGTGTCCGGTGCTGTGTGTATTACTAAGCTACCCTACCGCTCCTTTGTTACGGCAAGGGGGAAAGAACAAGACGTGAGGCTGCAAGGGGTTGGGGGAGTAATCCTGAGACGCGACTCTAGAGTGTATATCAAGTTCCTAAGTTTTAGACGTTCTCCAGAAGTTGCTCAAAGTACATATATGGTAGTACATGGGAGATTCTGTGATGGCTGCCGTGATGAGAGGTTGTTTCCCCAACCCTGTTGGCATTCCAATCGATCGATATACATACTCTACTCAGAGTGTCAAAGAGATGGTTTGTATAGGTATTTTGATATCGGTAAACTGGGTACATTACGTACATCTAGGTATGTAGGTAGGCATACGAATGGTATATGTATAGAGCCTTCAAGTAGTCAAGTAACCGTGTCCCGAGTTCAGGATAGTGGGAATGGGCTATTTCTTTAGCTACTATGTGGTACATTAGGGGGTACTTCAACTTTCAGCTGAGTGCTTCATGTTTTATTCGATCTACTCCTAGGTACCTTCATGTAGGTACGTACAAGCACCTACACAGGAGCTGGCCACGGCACTATACGCTCTAAATGCACAGGCACATTGGAATAATTCCCTTTTCTTCTCGGGCGACTTAATCTCACAAAACCAAGACTTAACCAATTCCTACCTACCTACCTACCTATATCACTTTAATTGTTCAGCTACAAGCTCAACAACAACCATCGGTCAACCGAGTTTTCATCTGCAACAAACTTCCCAACTTAGCTACAGCTCATTTGGATTGATTCGCAACCAATACCTTAATTACTTGGATACAAGTACCTATCAATCTAGCCGATCCATCTAGGGACCTTACCTCTCCATCGCCGCATCATCTATAGTGACAGCCAGTCTTCAATTTTCTTAAGCACCTGGTGCAGACTCGTGCAGATCTCACTAGGGCCATGGACTATTTGCGGCAGAAATATGTAGCAGAGGCGGAGGACGAGCCTCACAACAAGCTGGTCGACGACTACCTTTTCGGCTTCGACACCAAAGGCGATTTCGAGCAATGGTATCTAGGAGATATAATCGTAAATGGATGGGCTGCTGAGGATGAGATCAAGGAATTCGCCCGCCTCAGTCTTCTACGTGGTGTCGAGCAGTGGCATCAGATGCTGTGCTGCGCAAATGCTATGAGAGAGAAGGCATCCTTCGATGATCCACTAGATGGACAAGATCTCCTCACCTTTCTTACCGAGGTCCTCCAGCCATCCCTTAGCTCTTCAGACAAATTCTCTGAGCAGCAGACGTCCACCATTCGCCAGACGAGTGAAGACGCCAAGGGAAAGTCACATTCAGTTCAATTGAATACGAGCCTAGAGCAGACCATTAAGAAGAGGAAGAGACATGAACCCTACGGAAAGACAGATCCAGCACAATCTGCCAAGAAGCGCAGAAGGGACAAGGAATCACCATTTTGGCCAGAACCTCACGCACAGCCTTCCAATCAGCAAGCAGTCCGGTCGGTAGACGAGAGGCAGCGACTAAAAAAGGCGAGGAGAAAGGAACGGGGATCTAAGGAGGCTGAGGGAGCGCGTAATGCGAAATCTCATACTATTCGCATTCCACCTCAGAAGCCGACTCTTTGTGAAGTCGTTGGGATTCGCCGAAGTAGAGATGGACCGTTTTCGCTCCAATCACCCCAGGACAGCAGCCAGAATTCCAGTTCTGATACCTATCCCGAGAATACCAGCTTCTCTTTAAAAGGGCTCTACTCACGGATGGCCAGGAATCTGTGAGTGGTACCGGTGTCCTGCGCGACCAACTCCCGCCTCCTGTGTCTAGCGCTACTGAAGAAGCAGAATCGTTGAAAGACTCATTACTAGCGACTTCTATCGAAGCGGTATCAGATATAGTCGAGAAGAATTTAGACACCTCGGGGAAGGGGGATGGACTAGAAAATTATAGAGCAACATCAGCGGAGAGAGGTTGCATATGTGCCCCATCTCAGGCTCAGGCTCAGGCTCAGGTTCAAACACCAAAACGTATAGCGAAATCACCTTACTTTGACACCTTAGACACAGCCAGCCCGCTTAAGGCGCGAACCTCACGTCCTCTCCGAGGAACAGTTTCTTGTATCCCTTTCCCGCGTCTAGATGCCCCAAAATTCGGCTTGATTCAAGAGGAATTTGCGACGGATCCATTCCGTCTACTCATAGCCGTGACCTTTCTGATACGCGTGAAGGGAAAGCACGCAATACCAGTATTTCGCAAGCTCATGGATAAATACCCGACGCCGCGAGATCTGGCAGAAGCGGATACGAAGGATATAGTAGCGATGATCAGGCACCTTGGGCTCGCCGCGGTCCGAGCCGCTGCTATTCAGAAGTACGCACGCATGTGGATGGAGAAGCCTCCTCGAGCTGACGTCCGATATGACGTGAAGAATTACCCCAGATCAGATGACGGTGACGGTGACGGTGACGGTGACGGCGTCGATAGCCGAGCAGAGGAAGCCTTGAGCTCCGACGATTCCCGGCTTTCTACTTGGGAGATCGGCCACATGACGCAGGGTCGATATGCTATCGACAGTTGGCGAATCTTCTGCCGAGATGTCCTTCTTGACCGCGCCGAAGACTGGAGAGGCAAGGGACGCGAAGGGGAATTTCAACCCGAGTGGATGCGTGTGCTCCCCGAGGACAAGGAGCTTCGCGCGTGCCTTAGATGGCTGTGGATGCAGGAAGGCTGGGCGTGGGATCCGAAGACGGGCGAGAAGGATATCCTGTCCGAAGACCTACGTAAAGCCGTCGATGAGGGCAGAGTTGGGTACGATGATGCTGGCGAGCTGAAAATACTCGACAAGAAAGTCCCCGTCGACGATAAACCTCTCGGGATCTAGCTTGAATATACATAGGAGTATAGTGCCTTTTGTGCTACAATATGATATGACGAAGCCTAGATTGAGTGACTATCGTAGTATAACTTATAAAATCTTGAGAAGTGCCTTACAAGGTCTACCATACGTAGGCAGTTTATGAGCCAGTTTGCTCCCTTTCTATTCACATTATCTCCACCAACTCTCACTTCTCTTTCCCCCTATTCGAGTCCCTAGCTGCCTCCTCCTTTACGATGGTCTCAAGAATGAGGCTCGTTTTGCGATCGTGGATCTCGTCGAGCGCGGCCGACGCGCTCTGCCATGCGGCTATCAGGTTACCCTGGCGGGCGTAGGTGCTCGTCCTCCAGCGCTCGGAGCGCAGCTGATGAGCCTGCAGGTGCTGGTAGTCTAGCCACGGGAAGTTGTATGCCAAATGCAGCTGCATGAGGCGCGGGTGCTCGTCTAAAGAGACCAGCGCCTGCGCCAGACACATCCGATAGTAGTGCACTGAGCCCCCAACGAAACCCACGCACGATCCGAGCAGAAACCCGAGGCTCCCACTACCGGTGAGTACGCCAGCGACGGCGGCGGTGGCAAGACCGACGAGTGCCTGCGTGGATAGTTTAGTATTGTTATAATTGGAGAAAAGAGAAAAGACGTACGGCGGTTGAAGATGACACGAACATGGATCTGAACATGTAAAGGCCATGACCGCTAATTGCGTGTTAATCGGCACCACGGCAGTAATATCATATTATTGTTTCTTTTACCTAGGTCTACTCCAGTTCCCGATCGTCTTCAGTAGCTGGCTAACATGACTGCCGACGTTATTTGCGGCGCTCACTTCGTAGTCAACCTTGGCGTAGAGAATACATGTGTTAGTGTAAGTCTTTAAGAGGTATCGAGAACAATGATATTTACCATGTCTCAAAATGTAATGTTCTCGGGGAAAGCTATTTGCTTTGTTAATTCCTCTTGTATGTCCATGAATATTTTTGGAGTGTTAGTACATACATAAACCCACTCAGGAGGTCGAACTCGCTAGATATGCCGCTTTGACCGCTATAATTCAGGGTCTTAGTAGTTATTCCTTAAGCCTGTAACTCTTCGTATATCTGCTTACTTACATGACTGATTCCTTCACGCTGGACATCAACACATCAATCACCTCTCTTGGCCTCGGCAAAAAATAAACTCCGCCATCTATTGTAACATATTCATATCTTGTTGCCCACCGAAAGCGGCAGCGTCTCACGTTAGATCAACTCGTTTTTACGGGATTATGCAGCATCGATAGATCGGGGAAACCTGCCACCTTCAACTCCGAAAATGGGCACGTAAATAATGATACCTTATGTGCAGTTAATGCTGGCTGTTTCGGCCTAACGTCAGATTTTTTGTTGGCTTATATAGGTCGATATGGGTCCATGACCGCGATATACAGACTATCAAATAGTCACGAGCATCCTGACAACATCCAACAGGTTTATTTACTTTTACCATTTACCCCTCCTATCTACTACTATATGAACCCCGCAACTCTCGGGATCTATACCTCTCCTGTCTGCCCAAGATATACCCGTACTATATACATCAAAAGCTTGTAGGGCTATCCGGGGTGGTTTAAATCGATTCATTTTATTTCAACCTCATTCTCAACTGGGCCCGCTCTACACCTTCGTTGTCGGTAGGCTCGATGGGTTCGCTTGACGCTTTCAAAGATGAGTTGACCGTGTTGGTCACCGGCTTCGCTGTAGGTGTCTTCCAACATGCTACCTCACCATTATCCAAGGATCTAGGGCTAATTCCACGTAGCCATTCAAGGAGCAGTATCCAGTAAATCCAGCTTGGGAGATAACTTCATCGCTACCGGACTACCTTCCGGCCGACAGGGCTAAGGATCCCATTCAGCAGTCGGTCTCAACCCTACCGGCAGTCCGCATCTTAAAGCACGGGCCGGTCCGCGTGAACTACGAAGTTGTGAGAGGCTTGGTGCCCAAGCTTTGGGACAATCCCGAGCAGAAGATCGACTATGTCATCCACATAGGAATGGCAGGTCCGCAACTCGTCTATTCCCTTGAGAAGCGCGGTCACCGTGATGGGTACGACAAACAGGACGTTGACGGCCAGCTACTCGGAGATGACCTAAAGCGGAAGCAGGAAGGAGATGGATGGATATGGCAGTAAGTATAGTGACTGTTGACCCTGTTATACGTGGGCACCACTAACCTCGGACTTTTGCAGCGGTGTCCCCGAAGAACTCCTGACCGACCTGGATATTGAAAAGATATACAAGAGATGGGTTGAACTAAGCCCAGTAAGAGCATATTCCTGACCATTGTGTGCAAATTGGTTCACTAACACACAGATGTGAAGGACGGCCTCAACTTGCGGATGTCTGAGGACGCTGGGCATTACCTATGCGACTTCATCTACTTCTCCAGCTTAGCACACTTGTACAAGCAGCAGAGGCCGAAGAAAGTAATATTCTTCCACGTCCCCTTACATCCCGATCAGGAATCCCTCAATCGCGGGAAAGAGCTCGCTTTGCAGTTGATCCGATCGATATGTGAATCCGGGCTTGGAAAGGGGGTCGCCTCTTAATAATGGGATATCAACTTGTCAGACAGTCTACCCAATGTTCATATGTAATAGCAACAATATATACTAAATTAAATGGAATGATGCTGTTATTTGGCATTAGAGATACATCTCAAGGGTAGGATATGCATGCTTCTCAGGGGTTGAAGCTTCAAATTTCCAATGATTCTACCCTGGGTATGGCTCGTTGGGGTCTGCATCTTTGGTATACAGCCTCCAGACCGCCAACCGGCCGTTAGTCCTAGCCGCGGCGAGCATCTTACTGCTTCCCGAGATCCCCGACGATACTACTTTACCTTTCTTGCTCGCACCCTGGCCTGTAGCGAATAGTCTCCAGAACGCACTGTCTCTTCCGCTCAAATGGCCTTTCGGAGTGAGAACGACGTTAAACTCGGTGCTCGGCGCGACACAAGCTAACGCGCAGCTCGAGTACTCCTTGGCATACAGCGTGTTATCAGGCCCTTCATATTTATACCCCCACGACATCAGCATCCAGCTGTCCTGGCCCGGAGACGTCCGCTTTCTCAGGACGGCCATCACGAACCCCTGTTCGTTCAAACCAATACTAGTCGGGCTCCATCCAACCCCCAGTTCTATACCAACCTCCTTGTTGCGCGAGGCTTTGAAGAAGTCATCGGCTAATCCCCAGACGGAGAACCGCCCCTCGGCATCGACTGCTGCAGCATACTTCTCATCCTGTGAGATTGCGGCCTTTTCAAACGGACTGTGAATTTCGACTCTGGCAGTGAGCACTTGAGTCCTTTGAAGGCTCTGAGCATCCCAGAGCTCCATAGTAGTCCCCGTCGTGAGCACGATTAGTCTGCCATCTCTCGAGATGCTGACGTCGTTCGCCGCGGGGAGGACATGCTCTGAGAGTCTCGAGCCTGCCGCTTCGTTGAGAATATCGTAATGCTGAGCAGGGTGACCGACACCAAAGACTACAAGAAATCCTCCGCTTTCGCCTAGTAGTGCGGCAGCCTTAACGGACAGTCTCGAGCAAGCGTTATCCCGGCCAAATCCAAGCTTCCGAGGTAAAGAATTGGCGGCTAGATCCCACTGCAACGATTGCACAGAGTCAGTATTTCCTTTACTCTCTCGGCCAGTTGGCAAGAAATCCGAAGTCATAGGCCAGCGCCGCGGCCTGTGAGCTGGAGGCTCTTCCAACCCTTTCGTCATTTTCTATACTTAGATACAAATCGCGAGGAACAGGTTGAAGGGTCCTACAGAAAGCCGCTTACCAATATCGCGTTCTGTTCTTCATGCAGCGTGAGAAGGAGCTTGTCATCAGGCGAAAAGGCGAAGATGTCTGCTGGTTTGTTGATACCTAGTTCGCTCGGAAGAGGTAGGTTCCAGAGAAGCGTTGGAGCGAAATGGGGATATCCCATCTTACAACAACGTATATTGCCTTGCGGCCATGGAGTCAACGAAGGGAGAATTCGTTGGCTGTGGCGTCAGCGAATAACAATACTCGAATTTCTGTCAGCATCTAACCTATTCTGGTAGCAACGGACAGATATGTCAGCGGATAAAGCTGATATCTCTGTGATACATTCTTCAACCTCCTCGCAAAAGAATATTCTTGTCCCGATTGGTGGTTGAAAAATAAATCAATTAGAAGAGGTGTCTTGGGACTATCTATGGTCGCCGAAGAAGATTACTGATCATTCATGATTTGTAAAATATATTGCCTCCCCATGATAGAAAATGAGTACTCGAACTCGTCCTCTCATGGCCTCGGCTCTGAACATTCGAGTTCCCATATGGTATTCCTCCCTTATTAAAGTGCAAGCAGAATTAGATACTCTAATACCAAATATAACACGTCTCCAACCTAGATGTGGCCGTATAAAAGCAATGAAAAATAAACACTTCGGGGCTGGTCATTGCTAGGTATTCGATCAAGTATTGTTACATATAGTTTACCCCTATTCATAGGAGGTAGGTAATAAACAGAGACTAACGAAGTTCTTATCTAATCCGTGTTCGCCGACTAGTCGGCTTTTGTACCACCTCCCGCTCGCCGATTTCTCGGCGAGCGCCACCCGGCGACTAAGATAAAAATATCTAAGACAAGTCGGCGACAACACCGTCTACATCCTCTATTTAAAGTTGTAAAGTTATCCCATCTCACATCTACTTCAAAAATAGTATACCAATTCATTTCCTACCTATAACAACCATCACTCCCTCAAACAACTAAAATCACTCAACTCACGATGTGCATGAAAGCAACATGCAGCTCTTGCGGTACGTTAAGACAATATGAATCAATAGGATTCGACCAGCATCTAACACGTTCCCACATTATAGGCAAAACCACTTGGTTTGGTTGCGGAAAGCACATCCCCTCCGTCCTTGACAACATCTCCTCGGACGAGTGGTGTACCTGCGAGCCCAAAGTAGACGTGAACGGTACCAAGTACCCTCCGAAGGCTCAACGATGAGCTGGTTATTATATATTGATGAGGGAAGTTGACGGATGAGCAAACCATGATATGTGATAAGAGTGGATTCGCAAGGTGAAGGGCGTGCGTTATCATCAGACTTAGAGCTTTCGTCAGGTGAACGACATGAATAGAGTAAGATACAGTTCTAGCTCTATTCGCTGTCTATGAAATGGCCCGTAATACATCAAAACCTAAATAAGAGCTGCGCCTTCGCTATGCCATGCTGTTCTATGCTATAAATAATTCATACCAATGTAACACCTTGCTGCAAAGTAGCTGTCTCCTTCTTCCCCCCTTTACATAAACGCCGTATTTGATCTCTTATATCTTTTGACCCTTATGCCACCCTGCCCTATGATATTGGTTCGGCCACTTGACGGCGACGCCTAGCTGGTGCGCCACGCGAAGAGGGAATTCCGGCTCGCGCAGGTACTGCCGCGCGACTAGTACCAGGTCGGCCTGGGTGATCTGCCCCGACTCCTCGGCAACCTCGACAGTGTCTTGTGCCGCAGCACCATCCGTCACCGGCTTGCCCTCCTGCACGATCGAGCGTGCCATCTCGGCGTTGGTGATCATCCCCACAGCACCAATAAGTAGTTCAAGGCCTTCCTTCTTCACGGCCTCGCGGATCTTGCCGGCGAGGTCGATCTGGTAATACGGGTGTACGTTGATCTTTGAGGTGGGGTTGTTGCCGGCGGAACTGACGTCGAGGAGATCGACGCCGGTAGCGGGGAGCAGCTTGGCGAGGCGGATGCTCTGCTCGAGGTCCCAGCTGGGCTCGCCGGCCCACTCCATCCACTCGGTAGCCGAAATGCGCAGGAACAAAGGCATTGTCTCGGGAATGACGCTGCGGATCGCCTCGATGACCTCGAACAGGACACGCGTACGGTTTTCGAAGCTGCCGCCATACTGGTCCGTACGCTGGTTGGTGAGCGGCGATAGGAATTCAGTGATCAGATAGCCATGAGCGCCGTGAATCTCGATCACATCAACGCCGGCCTCGACCGCTCTTCTAGCGGCGTCCTTGAATGCCTGCACAAGGAACTTGATGTCCTCGATCGTCATGGCCTTCGGGTCCGCATAGCCTTCCTGGAACTTGATGGCGCTCGGGGCCCAAACGTTGTCTCCCCAGCCGCCATCTTCAGCAGGGGAGACGGCGCTCACTGTACCCTTGGGCGTAAGCCAAGGAGCGACGGTGCTAGCCTTGCGGCCGGCGTGGGCGAGCTGGATACCGAGCTTTTGGCCCTGCGAGTGGGCAAAATCAGCAATGTGCTTCAAGCCGGTAATCTGGCTGTCCTTCCAGAGGCCGACATCCTGTGGTGTAATGCGGCCGTTGGGGGTCACACCGGTGGCCTCGACAATGGTCAAAGGGGTCCCTCGGAGAATGAACTGCGCCAGATGGGCAAAGTGCCAATCGGTGAGATGACCGTCGTCGGCGCTATACTGGCACATAGGCGCGACAGCGAAGCGATTCTGAAGCTCTAGGCTCCGAATTTTCAACGGCTGGAACAGGGTCGGAGCCGTTGCCGGGTCTAAGGCCGTCCCGGCTGGGGGGTCCTGGACCGGCGTGTAAAAGGGACTGTTGGGGGCTCCCTTATTCACGATGGACGACATGTTCTACGAGATTGCGGGGGATCAACCAGGAGTTTGACGTATATGCAGTCAGATATTAGGCGAGAAACAAAACGTTGTGGCGTATTTTGCCGAGGTGATAAGGGGTCGTTACAGGCTCGGTCTAGTAGGCGCCGAATGGAAAGATGTATGGAACACAGAGATATGGTCTTCTGTTAATCCATAGTAAGTCTATGAAGGGATTTATATAATTTATAGTCTGGAGAACCCCACAGGCTTGATATAACTGTAGAAGTGCTTGGAAGAAGTTGAGGACAAAAGAATGGCCGGCATTTCTCTGTTAACCTGGTTGATAGATATGGAAAATGGGTACAGTTGACAAATAGGGAGAATGGTTCTACTATTGTATTCTGATGCTGAGTAATAGAGTTGCACTATCCAGAACGGGTTACCTACCTAGGTACCTTAGGTACATGATACTATCGCGATTAGAACCCATGCTCATTCAAATGCTTAAAAATCCGAGGTTAATAAGCCGCCAATCAATTTCTTTGCCGAGTCATTCCCGGGATCGTGTCCACTTATCGTCATTCTTACTCGCAGAAACCTCCGTTAGCCTATGTAGTTCCCTCCTTACACATCTTTCTTAACGCCGATGGAGTTAGATATATTCGCGCTCCCTTTTCGATAACAAGCTACACTTTGGTATAAATAATGTAGTCAAACATTCGGCTAATACTAGTCACTTGCTGCGACTTGCTTACTCACTCCCATCGTCAGGTCTCACACAGACGGATAGTGTGTTAGGAGAGTGTGAGAAGGAGGAATGGGATTGTCATGGACCTTACAAATATGGATAGGTGCAGTGGCTGACAACCCGAGTTGCTAGCTGCCTGTTGTCGGATATAGGACATCGCACTGCGAGTTACAGGTCATTCCAGAACGTCTCACGAATCTGTCTGGCTAATTGGTAGTCCAGAGCCGTCGTTTCTCAACACCGCCGAGTGCCATGGTAGTCGAGCCGAAACGAGTATAGGCCAGAATACTATCCTGGTTCGTATCCCGCATCAGGGGCTGAATCTGAAGCAGCCACTCAGATCCGCCACCCCGAACCCACCAACGATCCGTCGCAAATCTCTTTAGCTCCCCTGCCTTATTCCTTATCGTAAGGGCGAAACATGGGACGAAAACCACCTTCCGCGTTTCGTCCCGTGATACCGCACGTTGCCATGATGTAACCAGTTCAGACGCCACCAGCTCGGGTAGAGTAAGGAACGCGGGATGCCGTCGCTCCCAGTGTAAACGAGGGCTGAAGCTCCACCGCCGATGCCACTTCAGGGGACCATCCAACTCCTCGGGGTCTTGCCAAGACGTTCCCTAGGTCGAAACCCCTTCATTCCACCTTCATTCATATGACTCCTCAGCTCATTCATATGACTTCTCAGCCTCGATCAGCTTGCAAACGTGAAAAGACTGGCTCTTTCCTCTCGTTTAAGCTATCGAAGCTACTGGTTTGCTCTCTTTCGATTCTCGCGCTGTTCCGTCGATTTATATAGAAACGAAAATGCTGAGAGGAATATTTGCTGAGAAGAGAGCTTCTTCGGCAAGCTCGCTGAACTCGTGGGTTTTTAAGTCTCTACTTAGAAACACGATTTGCTGACTGATTCGTGAAGCTCTCCCAGGCTGACCGGCCAAGATACTGTCAAAATGCTGGTTGGGCCAGACAACCAGGAATTCTTGATTCCGAGAATGCTTCTGGCGTCATGTCAGTACTTCCGCCAACGCATTGACACTGCCCGCATCGAATTCGAGAAGGGCGGCCAGGCTCATCTCGTCATGACCTTGGAGGACCAATGTCCCGACATGTTTGGCCTGTTCGCGTATTGGATAAACGAACGGAGGAACTTTGACAAATTCATCGACGCCGCCGAGGCTGATCGGTCCTGCAAGGAGCTTCATTGGGACCTGGTCAATCTACATTTGTTCGCCGCACAAGTTGACCTCCCCGCCCTTCAGGACTGCGCCATGGATGCCATCCAAGACGTTTACCTGCGATGTAACTGGGATATCACTCCGAAACTCATCAACTACGTGTATACCTCGTGTGACCCGCAGGAGAGTTGTCGGCTCCGGAAGTGGATCGTCGCCATGACGGCCTGGACGCTCGGCGGCGTAGTTACGACTGAAATGTCTAACAGCATCCAAGGCCTCTTCGACAAGTGTCCCGACTTCTGGGCCGAATACCACAGCCACACGCGCAAGATGGCCAAGACGGGGCTCGAAGGCCACTTCAAGAACCCTCAGCTCAGACTCCCCTCCAACAACCTCCGCAATGAGGAGCGCCAATTCGGTTTCCGTCAGTGTTCATTTCATACGCACCGATCCACCGTTGGTCAAGGCAGATGTCCGCATGCCACCTCGCTCTCACCTCTCGTCCCTTCACCCTTTACAGACGGTTACTTCGAGTCGGATTCCGAGCTCGGCGAGTCGAGATTTGGGTCGCGGATGGTTTCTCCTAGCAGCGATACTATTCCCGAGTCCGACTTGGAGATCTCATGAAAGCTGTCTGATACCAAGGTGGCAGGACTCTGTAGAACCTTGGGAGAAACCGCCCCTAGGTCTTTGCACCCTCTTCAATTCCCGCATGCATGGAAAAGGGAACCAACCTGATGCCTTTCGTTTGTGTCCCTTCGCGTCTCCGCCCGATATACACCGCCGTTGAAGTACCCGAGGACGGGTTACAATCGACTGGCGCAAGAGAAGCTACTTTCGCGAAACAATGAAGAAAGCATTGCACCGGCGATGCGCTGAGGCAGGACCCGCCCTACGGCGGCAATCAGGGTATATAGTAGCTGTCATAGTCGAGGCTGTGACGTATGCCGATTCTAGACAGTCCACGGGGCTATTCTAGAATCTTGCAACCATTCCATCTAGCCGAGGTGCCTATACTCGCGCCAACAGCTCGAGCCTATCACGCTTCAGGGGCCTGGAGCGTGGAGGCAAGGCCCAGTCCAGGGGTGTGGCTTGTGAAGAGGAGATGAGCTGTGACGAGGTTTAATGAAGGTACTGCTCTAGGCAAAGCGGACAACTTACATACACATTTACATTGGTTGAGCGGCCGAACTATTTTACCTACCTAATCATAATGAATATACCCAAATTCAAATTTGCTGTTGAGATACTGTTACCTGTCTACGTTTTAACTATTGTCTCGTTCTCACGTCCAGTTAGACCCAGTGTAAGCGACGAGTCAGATACCTATTGCAGCAACTATTGCTAAACGAATTCTCATTACTGCTATCTCCATCGTAATTGAGATCACCGGGTGACCTCTTACCTATCGTCTTAGTGACTTGCTAAAGTATATCTACATACCCGTCACTTAACTAAAACGCCTGTGGAAAGAGTACCATAAAATGCAATATAAATATGGGTATGGCAGGTATTTAATACATCACTTTTCTAGAGAGCATTGTCGTAGCAGATGTCAATTCTCTACCAACATTATCTATCGGATGGTTAACCTCATCCGAAACTAGAGTTGTAACGTGACTATCATCACATTGCTAGCCAGTACTTTTGAGTCCGAGCCAGGACGCCTAGCTCTATCCTAGCCATAGCTATTCATCTCACATTGCTTTGGTTGGCCAAGAGGTATGTCAAGTCGTAACCGTGATCCGAACAAGAATGCGCTCTTGTTATCTCATAACCGTTCATAGCTTTCGTAACACTCGTAAAAAGGAAATAAAGAAAGTGTCTGCATAGAGGGATATCCTCTTGCTGAGGACAACGTCCACCTATCTTCTGACAAATTGGCCTTCAAACTGCTGTCTCCTGTGAAGTATGTGAAGTAGGTGATATTGTGAATCGTCTACAAGCCGTGCCTTCCACTCTTCTATATGAGAGTTTGGATGCCTTCAGCGTTGCGAGGAACAAGTGGCTAGATTGCCCCTACCCCCCCGAGATGCAACAGTGTTGGGCGGCATGAAGATGGTCATTTAAATCGTAAGGAAATCATAAAGCTTGGTATAGTCGTATACAAACAAGACGTAACGCGATGGTATCACAACAGGTCGAGGATAATGTGATTGTCGATGCTTATCACAGCGGTGACTGAGAACGTCTGCGTTCGCTGCCACGATTTCGTAGCTCCTTCAGTCGTTGGTCGAGATAGGCTAGACGAGACACCAGGGTGGACTTGGGGGGAGATTGTGCTTCTGGACGCTCTTGGGTTGACTGTTGCACGGTTGCAAAAGGTCGACGAAGAGCTGTTAGATTGAAGTTAATTGGTGCTGATAGCCTGTTAGGGAAAGTATGGCTTGACCCTGCGCCAGAGAATGGGGACCCTAGGCGATGTGGCTGTACGGATGGCGTCTGAGATGATACAGTTGATACGACGAATGGCCTCGAGTCTTCAGTCTGCAGGGGCGGCGAAGCAGGAGACTCCGTACAAGGAATCTTAGGACTGAACATATCAGCACTCTGGTTACGAGCCTCCAAGTCTATTTCATATGGTAGCCCTGGAAGATGGCCTTGTGCAATATTATCCGAGTTCTCCGACGATTCTCTCCAGAAAGCGGCCAATAGACTTGGTCGCTTCCGCGGCAGGTCTTCCAAGCTCTTAACCGACCTACGTTTCTGCGTCCCTGAACGCGATCTGGTGAGACGAACGGGTGACTTCAATAGCTTCCGAGAACCTAGCGTATTTGACTGCCGTGGCAAGCTGACACTAGCAGCGAGGGATGACGATGAACTAGGCCCATAACTCTTAGCTGTCACTAGAGGCCGAAGATGGGGAAGATCAGCAGAGGGGAGGTCTTGTCCAGTGGTAGTACCCGGCTCCATATCCCTGGCAAGCTCTGGGAAGGGCTCGACTTCTGAGCTCATGAGCTGAGCCAGGGGACCCTCGGGTTTCATGGTGTCCGACGTGCTCACTACCAAGGACAAAGCCATGTCGTGGGAAGAGAAAACGGATGGCGACCTAAGCGGCGCGGACCTCCGATTCCAACGGCGATGGGCTGCCTTGTGAAACGGCGCAGGGCTCGGGGACTTATAGCGCCCCGGACTGGCCGTGGCCTTCAGCTTACAGAGCTCGCGTAGATGAGCTCGGGTAGCAGCACAGGTATGAGGCCATTCGATATAAGGCTTAGAAGATTCGGCGGTAGGAGTGCTGCTCCCACTTTTCATGTCCGTTGTGAGATACCCCTTGGAACCCTTCCAACTTCTTTTGGCCTCTCGTGCCACGCGCAAGCAGACCCCATTAGGAGGAATTCGGCTCCTCCCTAGACGTATCGGAGTCACTCGCGGATCTTGCAAATATAGCATGTAAGTCGACCACAAATGCGAGTCCATAGCCTTGGTCCACGGTGCTTTGCGCGGCCTCTCCTTCCGTGATGCATCTGTATTAGTATGCGAGTTCAGTTCGGGAGATTCTGTAGCCTGGACCTCTGGGCTCATGCAATCGACATCCTCGAAGGCATGCGAATATTGGCTGAAAAGCGAAGAGCTTGTCTGAGTAGAAAATGCAGTGGACGGTCTGCTTGACTCATACTCTGGGCTTGAGTCGATATCTGAACAGCTCCACTCGGACCCGACAGACCAGTCGGGATAATGCATATCGGAGGGCGGCGCAAGCTCAATCGCAGGAGTCTTCGGTGGTGAAAAGGTTCGCGCATGCAAGTGCTCGTATATTTCCATGCTGTCCGTCTCATCCACCTCGTCCACTTCAATACTCGGAACAGGTACATCTGCCGCCGCAACTGACGCCAAAAACTGCTGAGTTGGCGCATTCAAGTGGTGAGATACATGTCGTCTCTTCAGTCTCAACCGAGGTCGCGGAGGAGACGGAAGTTGCAGTTCTTCACCAGGAGTTGAGGGTTCAGGCGTCTTGGGGCCTGGTCCCATGTTATGGCCGGTGGAATTGAACGGCATCATTGTGAAATAGAGGGCGCGTCAACGAATCCAATACAATCTGGAGTTTAGCATTCCTTCTTAATCCGCCGCAGTATCCCAAAGTCGATCAGATAGATGCATTCATGACCGTACTGGAAGTCCACCCCGCAGTGAATCTGACCGGCGACCAGGACGCAGAGCACGTCAGATCATTGACGCAGGTCTCGATAATCGTTAGCGCGAAGCGGTAATGTTTAGGCCTAGTTCCAGTTCGAGCAACAGTTCGTAGGATCGCGACTAGTTTGCAGTTGATTGACTGTGATAGTGCTCATAATTAGATTCGACGGAAATGAAACGGGAGGACTCGTGGTCGGCGATCGTGTGGTATTCACATTAAAGGAATGGGTCAAGTCGTCGAGTAGTATATGATTTGCATGTGGTTTGCGCGTGGATAGAACAGTGGCTACCACGAAAAGAACGGTAGCCACCCTCCACGGTCAATAAATCGGGGGGGGAGGAAAAGGAACGACAGTTTGGATGTTGAAAGAAAATAGGAGGCAAAGAGGAGGAGGTTAGGGGAGGTTGCGAAAGAGAGAATAGTTAAGGCGAAGCATAGACGAAGGAGGAAGAGATGGATGGGTAGTAGAATCACGTTGCGCTGCAGGTGCAACAGGCAGGGGACGAATAGGGAAGACAGACAGACTTGAACTAGCATGATACATACAACACCATCGATCGCACACGGACATTAGAGGTACTCACATAGAATCAGCGGAGCGGGTGTGGCACTGGCGTGAACCCTGCGTACTGCTTATGGCAGTTCTAGCGGCGCGAAATGCCACGCTAAGCTGTTTCGGGGATTGCAAGTTCAGTCGCCCCCACTGAGACGAGTGGAAACTTGAAGCGGTCAGTTGGGGTTCCTTGCCATATCGCGCACTGGAGACTGGGGGATCGATGCGACTCCAGAGCTTAATAAGTCAAGAAAAGAGTTGAAAGGATCGGGGGACGGGGGATGGTGGACTGGGGGAATTACATGGATAGGTAGGTTTCTAGGTTTCTAGGCCTATCCATGTACATGTAGGTACTAGGTATAGTACATAGCGCACACCACATACCCGTGGACCTGATAGAACCAGTCGCGGATATGCTAAGGTCGGGTAGAGTAAAAGGCGTTGAGAGAGATACATAGTAAAAGTGGTACCTGAGATATGTGGCCGAAGACTAGCAACTTAGCTTGATGCGCTGCTGCTTGCGACTGCGAGACTGCTCATGCACTCCGGATGCAGCTGTGGCCAGCGAAGGGACACGACAGGAGTGCATATGCAATGATCGCCAAGTAGGACGATAGTGATAGGTAGAGGACCGTAGGCTGAGGGAGGCTTCCCGGGCGCGAGTCTAGACAAGTTCCAGTTGGGTAGAAGGAGGATCGTACGTGCGAATTGGTGTACCGCTTACTGTACGCGTCTGGACAGAAGCGCGAAATCGAGTGGACGAGAATACTCGATGCGGCGCGTGAGTTCACAACTCTCTGCTCCCTGATTCGTTCGATACGGCCGTTTTTGTTCGTTGGATTCTGCAGCGCGTGCTATCTCTTCCCACATGTGAACAGCGCACAATGCTGCTTAGGCTTGAGTCTACAACCCTAAACGTACGAAGGGAGGAATGTTTATTGTTGATATTGTTGTTGTTGTTGCTGTTGCCCACCTAAGGTATGTACCTAACATACCTAGGTAGACTTAGTGGGATATAGCGCGATCGGGTACTTATTAGCTCCTGTAAGTCGACAGACCTGTAGTCGACTCGAGACTGAACGGATAGTGGAGAGACTTCTAATTCGGGTAAGGTATATGTTGATATACATTTATGTACCTATAGATACGGATGGATTGGTACCTAGCTTATCTTGCAAGAACCTACGGGCAGGGAATGAGAAGATCTGTGGTACGGGCGAGAACAAGCCTCTAGGATGAGACAATATAAAATGTGACACGGATGTGATGTGACCCTATATGTCAAGTCGTATGGCTGTGGATATAAACTGCAACACTTACTTTGCCAGTTGCTGTTGGTGGATTGAGAAGAGATGTTAGAGGCAGTACGTAATGAAGCCTTCAGATAGGACCGGATATAACAATTCATCTACGAAGTAGCATCGTTATAAGAGAGCAGCTTAAAGGAGATATTTAAACCTAAATAGGCTAAGTGGTTATGGTTGGCCAATAGTATATCCTACTTCAGTCTTTAGTACAAGACCCGTCTCAGACCTATGCACATAGTGACAACTCCAACAGTTTAGATCCTTCAGAGGTAAACATGATTAATTGTATAAGTGTATAGAAACCATGGAAGCTATAAGCACAGTCCTTCTTTATCCTATCAACCTTCAGTCATCGGCCTTCACACATGTAGCATTGACAACTTCGTAACTAAAAAGTTAGAATGAAAGGTAAGAAGAGAAGTAAAAGGAACATCAACTTTGGAGACGCGAAATCAACGCGACTTAACGCGTCAGCACAGGAGGTAGTAGCAAAGGCGCTAATTTCCGTCTTCTACCCCACGTCCCCGTACATATCATATCTTCATACCTCTATGTACCTACCTACTTAAATGTAGGTATGTACCGTACTCTGGAATACATATACATGTACCTTGTCACGTCTATCGTGATAGCATCAACCGATATAACAGTCAACTACCTAGGCATTCTGGCAGACTAGGATAATATCCGGAATATCCTTGGAAGGTTGGAGATTGAAGGGTAGGTCATCGAGTATTAGTTCATGCAACAACTCAACTCTTTGGCGGTCCTAGGTCTTACTATGGAGGGTCGTGTCCTACCTGCTCAAAATTGGCATCTCGTCTCCAACTTCCAAGTGTACCAATACAAAGAGATCAGGTATCAAAACGAGGCTGGTGTTGCACAGCATATATGCCACTCTCGGCCTGGCTGCCGTGTGTCCGAATCTCAGTAACGACCTTGCGGAAATGTCATCATAGAGCGTTATCATATCTATTACTGGAAGATTGATAAATTATCTCTGCATTAGATCTCATTGCATTATCAAGGCTATGTGCAATCGTCCGAAGATACTTCAATCCGCTTCAATCTGCCCTTAAGCAGATAAGCAGATAGTCGATATCTTGATTAGCCCTCACTTAAAATCCCTATGTCTATCGCCTTAAACAAGCTAGCTAGCTACTGGCTGTAACTGAATCTACCTACCTTTGAGGTGCAATGTGTATATTGCTAAGATTAAGTCCAGTCTTCAATTAGGCTCAGTAGGTACGTAGCCGAGAGAATCCCGCCGGAAGTCACCCGCGGTAAAGGGTTTTGGGGGAGTTTGTCACATCTAGGAGATGAGTATCACGAGAGGTAGAGCTAAAGTCCTTGTTACCTGCTGCTGTCCCTCTCGTTCATTCATAGACGAAGCTCCCTTATTCGTATAGACTTATATCTCTTAGCTAAGTACCTAGGTACTTAGTCCAAGGCTTATGTAAACTACCAATCGACGCGTGACGTGTACTACGTAATTTCTGCGGAGGTCCGGGCTGCCACTGCTTGACAGCTGGCATAGATTGGTCATAAGGCGATGGAGAATGTCTTCGTTTGCTTCTTGTCCACGTGCACGTACTACCTAAACCACCCTACCATAATCATTCCCTGCACAACGAATAAAAAGATATCTCCCATCGACATCATTCAATATGGCTTCTACTACTAATATAATTACTCTCGAGAACTTCGCTTCTCAGATGCCACCGTGGGATTCCAGCCTTACCAACCACCTATATGCCTTAGTTGACATGGGAAGGTAGGCTACATTACCACTCTCATTCACCTAAGAATTGACAGCTATATCTAAATCCTGGCTCTTATTTGTCTCGTTCCTATTCACCTCTTAGCGATTGTTCTTTTTGTCTACTGCTAAGCAATGTCGTGCAGCAATGGCATAAGATTCTCTATATCGGATCTATCGCCCCCGCGGACTCGTCTCCTACCATGTCTATATCGCGAACGTGCCGCTATCTCTCTATTTGATGCACTGGATTCCTCGCCCTCAGGTGGGCCTTTGGATTTTCCGTCAGATGTTATTGCCCAGGTATCTAATACCTTGGCTCGGTTCAAGTCCATTGCCAACGACTATGGCGTGCCGCCGGGGAGTATTTCTGTATTTGCTACCGAAGCTATGCGGAAGGCTGAAAATGCGGCTTCGATGCTAGACGCTATCCTAGAGACCTCAGGACTCGGTGTCTATGTGCTAGCTCCAGAAGTCGAGACACTGTTCGGCGCTATGGGTGCTAGAAGCGGATTTACCGAAGTGAATGGGCTATTCTTAGACTTAGGGGGCGGCTCAGTACAGATGACCTATCTAAACTCATCGGTTGACGGCTACGAGATGCAAGCCGCGCAAACCGGGGAAAGCTTGCCTTTTGGCGCTGCTAAATTGCTCAATATTCTAGAGAGTAATGAGGCAGAAGCCCAAGTCACCGCCGTGAGCACCTTACAAGAGGGGATGCGAGGTGCATTCACCAAACTCCAACAGCAGTTCCCGTCGTTAAGAGCCACACAGGCCAGCGCAGAGAGCAACGGTGTCGATATCTACCTCTGCGGAGGTGGATTTAGGGGCTACGGGAGCGTGCTGATGCATACTGATCCTATTCAACCATACCCAATACCGGCCATCGGAGCATATACTGTAAAAGGTCCGTTCTTTAGTCGGACCAAAGACGCACGCAAAGTCAATGCGGAATACGAAGGTAAGATATTCGGTATGTCAAAGCGACGGCGCCGGCATTTTCCAGCTATCGCTACAGTCGTGGAAGCGCTAGTCGGTGCTATTCCTCAAATCCGCACAGCGACATTTTGCAGCGGCGGTAATCGGGAGGGGGCTCTATTTATGAAGCTTCCCAAGGTTTTAAGAGAAGGAAACCCCTTGCCGCTTCTCCATCAAGTCGGTGGTAATATAGAGCTTGGCATTTTGCAGTCGGTGATTGCTGTTGTGCAATCATCTCTGCCCGCCGACATGGACTTTTATAACATCCCAACAGTGTTTACTCTGGGACTTGGCCCCCTTTTTGTTGGTGGCCTATGGACGCGCATCGGAGAATCAAGTGATGCCAACGCGGCGTTTGAATTACATCAAGCCGTCACGCGTGACCCTAGTGCACCGAGCTTGACTCACCTGGCACGAGCAGTCCTGGGTCTCACACTTTGCTCCAGATGGGGAGCTAACTTTGGTCCTATTGACAAATCGCTTTTTGAAAATATGCAGAAACTTGTCGGCCAGTCGAATCCAGAAGCTAACTTCTGGGCGGAATATATTGGTGCCGTTGCGAGCCTGGTTACCACACTTTGTCCAGCGATGCCAGATAACGCAGACAGGCTAAGCAAGATCGTCAGGTGAGTAATCCTCAACGATGCTTTCTTTGCTGTGCTAACGAAGTGCAGATTCAGCTCGAGCTTGAGGAGCGGCAAGACGAAAGAAAAACTCCAACTGATTGTCTCATTATCTCCAGCAACTTACCAGGTTCTAGATACCCAAGACCTCGTGAGCCGTTTCAAGAACGTTGGGAAGCACAGAACGGCCGCAGATAAGGCCGAGAGAAAATTCAAGCTCACTATTCAGGATATGGAACTCTAACCATTAACATCATGATCCGAATTTATTCCCCGATGCCTCGGGTACGGCAGATGTGCTCGCTGCGACTACAGACCATCGCCATGGCCGTCTGAGAAGGTCTCAAACAACTCCTTAAACATACAAATACGTAACGATATACATAACACAGCCGAAATGACGACCTCGCAGTTTTAGCTAGGGAATGTAATAGCCCCCCGCGACGCTGATCCCGGCAGCGAGTGTCGTTGAACAAGTAATATGCCTTCCGAAGCATTGCCTTCTCCCATCATTACGAGGCATGATGCAAGCTCAAATGCGGTGAGTGGGTATCAGCCCGTCGCTAAACTCCTTCGCTAAACCATCGACATCAACTAGATCAAAAATGAAATCATTGAAATTCCGCTATAACCCGGAATCCAGCCTGGGACAAAACGACAGAGCAAGAAACGAAAACCTCGGAAACCTCGTACTATGGCGGCATATCTATCGTTTGGTTCGCTTAGACGCGCGAGCCCCAGTTCGTGTACCGCCTCTCTGTGCACCGATCAACAGGACAGAAAAGAGGTGGTCGAGCGTAGAAGAGTGTTGATGTTGAACGCTCTGGTCTAAGATGAACAGTCAGTTTACTAGGCTCATTTCCTACCGAGTTTCGGTGCACATACAGAACTCATCCCTGTGAATTTCCACTCTCCTGAAATCGGCATTCAATTGTCTCTTGACCGGGTTCCCGTCGTCGATCATCGCTTCTGGCTTCTTTTTACCGAAGCAGATTTCGCACATCACAATTAAGTTGCTGAAGAGGCTTGTCGTGACGCTTTGTATCTGCTGCAGATCTCCGCGGAAGTCTAAAAGAAATGTCAGCCAGGTTCTCATTCCGAATAAGGATTGATCCCATCATTACCTTCTCTTCGATTGAGAACGGATATGTCCCGGTACATGAGAATGAGCTGCATCATGCAAACCCATAGGGGTAGACGCTCATGCGGTTTCAGTCCTGCGTCCAGGATCTTCCAGAACTGCGATAGGATGTCGGACTCGAGCGCCTTCATCCTAAAAATCGTGATCCGCTTCAAGTCTTGGCAAACCTGGGTTGGGAGCTCCCCCGGAGAAGAACCCGGAGACTTGTAGCAGAAAAACTTGTCATGCCGCCAAATTCTATACATGCACCTCATACGGTGCACGCTGTGGACCAGGTTATACTAATAATATGTTAGTACGTAAGTATACGAATAGGGATAATTAGGGCAGGGCTGACATGTGGTAGGGACTGGCCATCCTGCGCATATCCGTTGATCAAAACGTCCAGAGCCGATTGGAAAGCGGGGCTTTCGTCTCTGAGCATCTGGCACGACGCCCACTGGATAAGAACCGTGTCTTCGGGAAGGCAATGCGGATCCAGAACGCAATGCTCGACCGCCCGTCCCTGGGTGTTTTGCCAATTTTGCCACGACTGAGTGCCGTTGAGGCCGTTGCCCTCGTCGTGTAAGACCGAGATGGCTAGGGGCAGTTCGGTTGTGGAACATGGGTTGAAATACACGTTCCACCTCAGTGGGCTTCCCCTATGTGATGCGGGGGGAGAATTCATCTTCGTCCCTACGAGAGTCAGCTACTCGGAATCCTATCCGAACCCGGACTCGAGCGGGCGTGGTGGTAAGATCAATTAACATACTCCAGATCACCCCGAAGACGAGGTCATTGCTAGACGAAGGACGTCGGAAGCACATGTGTTGGGCTAATTCGCCGTCGTCGTTGCAGTACTTGGCCGCATCCTCCCTGCAGCGCGAGCAGGGCATCTGCTGGTCACACTTATAGCATATTAGGGAACGGGGCCACCAAATAGGCCATGGGTACTTACGGTGACCTTGCGCGTTTTGCACCGGAAGCAGGCGCCAATCCTGCGCATTTGGGCGACCTTCTCCGGGTTGTCTAGGGGGCGGTGACGCTTGCCACGGCTGAGCGGCGAGTCGGCCGAGGAGGAGGAGGAGTGGTATGCCGACGAGGCTGTGCCGTTGGAGGAAGCCGGCGACAGGGGGCTGCTACTACCGTATCCCTGGGCGTCGTTGCCATTGGGGCCTGCCGTGTTGTCTATTTCCATCTGCCATGGATAAGACTCGACACCATGAGGCCTGATCTCGCGCGCCGGGACAGTGAAGCGATCATCGTGTTGTTTGATCTGCTCGACAGCCTCTTTGAAATGGAAAGCGTCCTCGGTGGACCTGGGGGAAGGTGCGCCATCTTCCTCCGACGGGCCGGACGTTAGCCCCGGGATGGACGAGGCGTCAGACCGGCTCCGCGAGTCGGCATCGGCGGCTGGCGCTCCCTCGTAGAAACGTTTATAATCAAAGTACTGGTCGAATTCATCCGGTGGGGCTGGAACCTTGGGTTGTCTCCTCTTGGATAGCCCTCCAATAAAGTCAGGGATCTCCGAGGTGATCTGGGATAGGTCGCTGTTGCTCATGTTGGCGGTTGCGTGGCTCGTGTAAGTCGCCTTGTATATATGTAGGTACGTCCCTCTGTCAGACCGTGCACGAGACAAATCAGCACACGCCAGCGGGTCGCTTCGGTACCTGAAGTGGGGGAAAACGACGATAAGTGTTGTTGAGGACCAAGGGGCACGAGCGATGAACTGTCATGGAATTCCTGCTAAGACATCGTCTCATGGTGAGGTCTCGACGACCCCAAGTCCGCATCTGCGAGTACCTCTGAGGGTGCGCATTGTAGCCCCGGCTCTCATTGGCCATCCTCCGGAGCCAAGCCATGAGATTGACCTATAGAAACCCCGGTTCATACCGAACTGGTAGTCTTACGGCCTGCGGATGATTGTGTCGCACCCAAGGCACTGGGTCATTGAATCATGTGACAGACAGCAGCTATGAACGGAGCTCTGCCGACCCAAGCACCGATTTCCTCTCTCGAAATAATTTGGGGGCCAGCCAATTATCCCAAGGCTGTGTAGAGGAGTTGAGGATCGCAACTCTTCATAAGAGAATTTGGTGGTTTAGCTTATAGTCTTGAATCGAAGAGTTTCTAACAATACTATAAAAGACTCAAGCATCGTACTATAGCTTTTTGACAGGTACATAGTACTAACAAATGCGGAATTAGCTATCTAGGTACCTAGGGATCCAACAAGGGACCGTGCATAAGTCGCTAGGTAACCAGGTCACTCTGCAGACTTCGCGTTCTTGTTACTTTTTTTTTTCCCAATCTTCTGTCATACGTACCGGTCTACTAGCTAGTAGCTACATACGTAGTAGATGTATCGGATGTTGGATACACCTCTCGCGCACCTAGGTAGGGTACTTAATGTATCCAAGGGTATGAAATGCTGGTAACCCTCTCCCTCCTTGTCCGTTCCAGCATTACTTATTCCCTGATCCATGATCCTTCCCGGATCCTGTGTCTAGAAGCCAGACTCTCACCGAACTTGGGGATATGGTTGCATACTCGCCTCGTCTTGCCCGGAAGAGCCCCCACGCAACCGTTCAATGGAACAGGATGGCTATTAATATAAAGCGTTGGGTAATACTGTGTGGCCAACGGTCCTCGGCTCAGCTACTTATTTCTTCCCGCCACCCATTTTACAAAACGTTGGACCCTCCCTACCCTCCTACGATTCAATCCTGAATGGAATATTGGACTGAGAAAGCTCGTCATGTTCTACCGGTATTGGCAATCGTCAGCAAACTCGAGAGCGAGACCTCTGTGATACGTGACGAATATCCTTCCCTCGTGACCAATGACCTGAAGTAGCCCAGTCGGCGTTAAGGTGCTGCTCTAGCTTTGAGGAGCCATGCTCTGAGCTGGGCTTTGCCTACTCCAAGCTACATTCTCCAGATCACCCTTCTCACGCGACAGCCGGTGACCTAGACGGGATCACACTCATTCGAGAAAGGCTGAGTATACATTCAATTCCGAAGCCCGTAGGTCAAGCTGGATATCAAGAATGGACATCGATATCTAGTTCCGATGTATTTGTGCCATTACAAGTCTACTCCGTTTGACCGATATGTAGTTAGTTTTACATGAAGTAAGCAAACCTATCATACTCGACTTAGCAACGCTTGAAACTGACATAATGATCAGGTCAAGGTCTGTTATGCGATGAGCCTGAGAGGCACCATCCTATCTTGCCTAACACACTAAAGCCGTGGGGAGGACAGGCGAACTGCCATTGAGGGACCGAAAGCATCTCAATCGCCTAGGTTGCATCTGGCAGGAAACTGTTCATGGTCCAGTGTTATAAAAGCTCTCGTGAGTATTCTGGTGGAAATCCTATTGGGCTTCTGGCTAAAAATGCACACAGTTGTGTCAACCGTTTGGTCTGATTTATACGTGTTATTTCCTGCGGTTCGCTCTCCTACGACTTGCTCGCGAACACCTCATTCCCCCGAGAAGCATCACCTCGGTACACGCAAGAACAATGTTATCTAGACGCTTCTAGGGCAGGTTTCTAGACTGTCGACAGCTTGAGATGAATCAGTTCTCAGCTGCAACTCAATTGGCAAACCGGATATTCAAAGTGAGTCCGCGACGAAGATTGTCGATTCTTTTGACCACGTTTACAGAGATATCATCTCTCTCTGCCAGTATCAAGTGCTATTAAATCAAGTACAGTAAGTCAAATTCCATTACTCAAAATTGGACTGATTTAGGAACAATGCTCGTCTTTGTCTTTGTAGGTAGACGCAGGCGATACCTAGCAATGGCGAGTATGCACTTGGCAGTTCAGTCTACAATATCCAAAGCAGAAGTAATAGCATGATAGGTACGGTACCTCTCTAATATGGGTCAAGGCCAAGAAGTTTTTGGCCGACGATACATGTATGTATTCAGTGCATGTACAATATGTACTTGGTATCCAGAAAGGATATCCTAAAAGAAACATCGAGCACCAACATCTTAGTTATCCGCGTTATGAAGATGACTCTTTAATTATGTCTCTATTAGTTCAATAGTTGACCTTTCGAGTTGAGATAAGTACCTAGGTACCTGGTCCATGTAAGTTGAACTTACGGTGATGATGAGTTGTGGCTGATAATCTTTAGCCAACGGAGCTTAAGCCACGTTTGGCGATATTCCCGTGGCGGGTGTTAAATTTCGCCGAGGATCAAAGGATGACAGACTTTTATTAATTAGAGCAAAACATCATCAACCTAGGTTAATCTCGAGCACACTCGTTGACCACGGTAAAAGTAGCGGTAAAAAAAGAAAAAGATTTCCGGCTTCGACGTATGATAGTAGGACTAATTTGGTCATTCTTTCATTTATTAGCCCCTTCAATTTTCTTTTATTCTGCCTTTAATAGGACCCGACTTGGTCTGCATGGGCCAGCAGACTTTTTTACTACTGAGAAGACTTCTCTCTTATCCTTATCCACCTGTACGGCTAGTAATACAGCGGAATTATCAGGCCAATCACGTCATCCCCTCCACCAAGCTGGCGGGCCACCGCAGTAACACGAACGCCTCCACGACCCCTCCCCCTCCTTCCTCTCTCACCCCTTCGCCCTCAACCAAATCTAATTTTCGCCATCCACCGTCACATACGCAAACTCTCCCTGATTCTTTTTTTACTTCTTCAGCCCCTCTAACTACCTCCAACATAGCGTCTCGTCGTACTATTCAGCTCGCTCGACACTTCCCGGGCTCTGCCTCACTGTCCAGCGAACAAACCCTCGACGATCCAACCCCTAAGTCCGCAATGGCTTCGTCTTTTGGCGTCCGCAAGGTCGCTGCTCCCAACACCTTGGAGCACAGGGTCTACATTGAGAAGGATGGTGTCCCAGTCTCGCCTTTCCACGACATTCCTCTCTATGCCAACCCGGAGCAGACCGTCCTCAACATGGTTGTAGAAATTCCCCGATGGACCAATGCCAAGCTCGAGGTATTTAACCTAGCCGACCTAACCAAGCTCTGACGTATATGTATCGATGTAGCTCGGTTTGCTAACCACCCTATTCACCCTCCTCCTTTAGATCTCTAAGGATGAGCTTCTCAACCCCATCAAGCAGGACATCAAGAAGGGCAAGCTTCGATACGTCCGCAACTGCTTCCCCCATAAGGGTTATCTGTGGAACTATGGTGCCTTCCCTCAGGTAATACATCCCTGCTGTCGTCGCATAGACACGTACTATACGTTTGCCAGCTGTACTTACTAAGACTGTGTGTCCAGACCTGGGAGGACCCCAACTCTATCCACCCGGAGACCAAGGCCAAGGGAGACAACGACCCCCTCGATGTCTGCGAGATTGGCGAGCTGGTCGGTTACAGCGGTCAGATTAAGCAGGTCAAGGTTCTCGGCGTCATGGCCCTGCTTGACGAGGAGGAGACCGACTGGAAGGTTATCGTCGTTGACGTGAACGACCCCTTAGCTGCCAAGCTCAACGACGTTGAGGATGTCGAGAGACATCTCCCCGGCCTCCTCCGCGCCACCAATGAGTGGTTCCGTATCTACAAGATCCCCGATGGAAAGCCCGAGAACCAGTTCGCTTTCACCGGCGAATGCAAGAATAAGAGGTGAATACTTTCGCTGTTACTGTAGCCTAATTGCCTGCTAACGCGCAACCTAGCTATGCGATGGACGTCATCCGCGAATGTGGTGAAGCCTGGGAGAGACTCATCACTGGCAAGACTCAACCTGGCGGCATCTCTACGACCAACCTGACTGTTGCTCACTCCCCGAGCCGCGTCAGCCCTGAGCAATTGCCTCCCCTGCCACCCAACGAGGACGTCCCCCCGGAGAAGATCGACAGCTCGATCGACAAATGGTTCTTCATCAGCGGCGCCGCCGCGTGAACTAGATATTCCTGGGTCCGATAGACAAAAGTTTGGCGAATATCTGAGCTCAAAATTAAGGTGCTCTGCTTGGTAACATGAATCGCATGACGTCTTGATCGTATGCGTCGGTCTAGTACGAGGGGCAGGGTCTTGTAAAATGGGAGACGAGTTCCCCACTAGCAATTAAACAGTCGAAACAAATGTGTTATTCCACAGAAGAATGACAGTGTGATGTTGTCTTGTCTCCAGATCAAGAATATGCCATGTGTTAATGACCTTCATAACGCCGGCCAATGCATATAAAAGTACACAGGTTGTTGATGCAGATGGTACCGTCAACCATCGGTTAGATCCGCCTGTTTTTGTAATGCTCGCGAATGTCTATCCACTTCTTCGATGATGCCCTTTATGCCCAGTTTCTCGCCGTCCAGGCTCATCTCCTTCCCATCCTCTAAAGCTTCCAGTTAGTACGACATGGACAGCAAAGTGTCTATAAGATTGCACGCACTAAACTTGATATGAAGGGTAGGCGGGGCAGTTGAGGTTCGCGGTAGGAGGCTCGTATTTATTTGCATGCCGGTTTGTCTCGCATTGGGAGGGAGAGAGCTGAGGAATAGCCTCGTGGCTCGAGAGCGCATAGAGAAGGGGTTGAACTTGGTGTTCACCTCGGTAATGAATCGCGTAATCATGGTGTTGAATGTCTATAAAGATTGTCAGTATATCCAAGTTGTCTATATCTTGTACTTGAACAAACTGCCGAACTCACCTGCGCGTCGAATTGACTCTTTTCTTCTAGTCCACTACCTACGTGGTACGTGATGTTCGTCCGGCAGAGAACGGCCGAAGTTTTTCTGGAGCCGACAACTTCGTCCAAGATGTGGCTAGAGAAGAGAGGCATGTGGCAGTGCACCGAAGTACCCAGCCACATAAGAACTTCCTAATCAGGCAATAAAAGATATAAGTGGCCAATGCGCTTAAGCTAAAGCTAAGTACCCTTACCAGTTCTTCGGAACCTTGGAACCTGCAACGTCACCGTTTAACACCTGCAGGTCTCATGTAATTGTCGGACGAGAGAGCTTCGGCTCAACTTCAACCAACATGTCCCCCGAAACTCTGGAGAAGCGATTTGCCGACCTTCAGGACCGTCTCGCGGTTCTGCAAGATGCGACAAACCAGCTTAAGGAGCTCATAGACCGTCTGGCCAACTTCGACTTCAAACCCGGATCCGTCCCGCTCGGTGCGAACGACGACGACAACGTCTGCTCAGAGCTCAGTTCGGAAATCAACCAAATATTACGAGAGCAGGAGGAGGAGCTAGAGCTATTGCAGGAGGAGATAATAGATATCCGTTCAGGCAAGCCCGGCAGCGAGCTACATCATGACAAGGACAGGCTGAAAGATGGAGCAAGCCGTCTCGAGCAGGAGCTGCAGAAGTACGTAGAGGAACATATGGATTTGAATAGATTTCACATCATAGTCCGTCTAACTCTATTGTAGCTGTCGAAAGGCCTTTAGGAGAGCCCAGATCTCGGCGAAGCGCAACCTACAGCTGGCTCAGCGACAGGAAAGGGAACTCCTCTACGCCTCCTTTTCCAATCCGCGATCGGGCGCATCCTCCCCGGTAGCACCCGAAGCTGCTGCCTTACTGCCGAGCCGACGGAAACCACGGCCCCGTTCCGAGATGACCAAGGAGGAGCAGATGATTAGCGCTAGCAACGATGTAACCGAGTCGCTCAGGAGGACCCATGAACTAATGGCCGCCGAACTCTCCAAGAGCGACTTCGCCCATAACACCCTCAAGGAGTCCACAGCCGCCTTGTCCCAGCTGTCTGAGAACTACTCGAGCCTAGACACCCTGCTGGCAAGTTCTCGAGCCCTTCTCGGCACGCTGTTGAAGAGTCAGAAAACAGACACGTGGTATCTCCAGTCTGCCTTCTATATCCTAGTCGTCACTATTAGCTGGTTGGTATTCAGGCGCCTCTTGTGGGGGCCCATGTGGTGGCTGGTCTGGCTTCCTCTGAAGCTCATTTTCCGGAGCGTAGTTGGTCTGTCTAATACAGTCGGAAGGCGTAACTCGCAAGTTGTGGGCTCTAGTTCAGACTCAACTACGATGCACTCTACGTCGCCTCAGGTCCAGATGAACAACGAAGGGGTCCAAACAGCTCAAGTCGGTCACCAGTTAGAGGACCCACAAGAGTCTTCGGAGTCCATCATGAAGGAGGTTGGCAGAATCATCAACGAGTCGACCGAAGAACCCCTTAAAGCAGATGACACAAAAGCAGGTCAAAAGGAAGAGACTGTGCTGAGAGAGCGCAACGATGAGGAGCTACCTAACCCAAAGAAAAGGATGATGGAAGAGGACCCTGGCGTCCAGCAAGACGGTGAAAGAATTAGGGATGAGCTGTAAGATCTGGAAATAAGACCTATTCTTCTCGCTCCCTTCCTGTTCTGCCGTTCTTTATTGTGTCTAGTTCAAGCAATGACGGTGTAGTATTCTGTCTGTTTCGACATATATTAGCCCGGCCCCTTAAACTTCTCTCTGGGCCAAGGTTTCCCTTTCAAGTTCGGCAACGGGAAACTCGTGTAAGCTGAATGTCGGATGTTTCTTTGTTCCTTGGACGGGAAGCGCTCGAGCACTGCGCTTTTTCACACTGACCTATTTTACTTGAGCTACGATATAATGAAAAGGGAATGAAGAGAACAAGGTGACTTAGGCCACGTGTGGTAGGTTCTCAAACTCAAGATCAAATCAACAAGGATGTTACAATCACTTTTATTCTTTTCTGCGCTGCTTGAGCTTTCTCGTTTACTTCTGACGCAGACCAAGTTGAAGCAGTATTCATTCTTTTCGATTATGAACAATGAAGTTGGGTAATTCGTTTTATTTGATTCGATTCCCTTCTTCTTTTCCTCAACGAGACGGGGGTATCTAATCACAATTCATCCGCCAGCCAGCTATCCAAGCGCAGTCCAGTCGCCCAGCCAAGTCTATGTCCACGAAATAAGTGTATGCCAAAGCAGCACCAATAGCAGCCAGCAGCAGCACGAAACAACCAACACCCGCAAACACGCGTACACAAACATACAACCCAAGGGTGCAATATCGCGGGAGAGAGAGAGAGAGAGAGAGAGAAAAGGAGAAGAAGGAGGGGGGGGCAAGGAAACAAAAGAAACAAATCAAGCAATTTAAATACATAAAATGTGTCTAGTTAGTTAGTCCCTCCCCCCGTCTCGCCCGGTGTCTTCTCTTCTCATTCTGTTCTTGCTCTACTTTGCTCTGCTCTGCGCAGGCAAACCGCAAACCTCATTTTTTAGTTCGCTCTTCCTCTTCTAATCATCATATTGTTCTTTTTTTTCTTCTCCCCCTTTTTTGGGGGGTTTCCACTCTTCGTCATCATCGTTTTATACTCCGCTTATCCTCCAGGGCTATCAGTGGTTCCTAGTATTCCATCGATGTCGTCGAGTTGGAAGTCGGCGCCCCCGGCCAGCTTCTCCCACTCGCCGTCCAGCTTCGATGCGTCGTGCAGCGACACCATGGACGGGTCGTCGTGCCACCCCTGCTCCGCGCCTCCCGCGTCGTTGGAGGACTGGTGGTGGTGGAAGGCCTGCTCGAACTGCTGGCCCACGGCGTGGTGCGCAGCACTGCTGCCGTGGTGGTCGTCTCCCGTGACCGAGTCTAGCGGCCCGAAGTGCCCCATCCCCCCGTCGTTGTGATCTCCCAGCCCCATAATGCCCAGCGCGTCGAACTGGTTGCTGCCTTGCGGCGCCATCAGCGACGGGTCTATCGGATGGGGATGGCGAGGGTCGCTGAGCTGGTGGTGCTGCATGGTCACTTGGTGTTGCTGTGGCGGCGGCTGCTGCTGTGGTGGTGGAGGCGGGTACGCCGACCCCATCATGTCGCCGTAGTGATCGACGGGCGAGCTGTGGAACGAGTTCGCCGGCGAGTTCGTCTTGGTCATGTACATATTCTCGACGAACGAGTGCATCTGCTGGCCCGCCGGTCCCATGCCGCCGCCACCGTATGCCGACATGTGGTGTTGCTGATGCTGCGGCTGGTGGTGCTGCGGCGGTTGGTACCTGGGCGGCACGTACTCGGTCGTTTGCTGGTAGTACTGGTTCTGCCCCAGCCCCGCGCCGTACTCGGCCGGCCGTGGCTTGCCCGGGTTGGTGTACTGGAACGACGACTGGTGCACCGGAGGCGGGTACGATATCTGCCGGTGCACCGCCTGCGGCGCGTACTGGTACCGTATGCCCATCGGTCGGTACTCAGCATCGGGGTGGTCGTATACGGACCTCGCCATCCTCGATGGGTCTCTCGACGGCACCTCGCTATCATTCCAATCGTAGTCGTCGAGGTTGGAGCCGTCGTCCTCGGAGTCGGCGCGTGTGCCTCTGGGGTTGGCGGCGACCTTCTTGTTCTTGGCTTTGGCGGGCGCGAACTTGTAGTCGGGGAAGGCGATCTTGTGGTTGGCGCGCTCGATCTTGGCCCAGGTATCGTACTGGGCGCGCAGCTCCGGGCTCTCTAAGTTCCAACTAGTACCGCAGACCTGCGAGATGACCTGGTGGTTGTCATGCTTCTTCCACTCCTTGGTGCGGTTCTGGAAGGCCTTGCGGTACAGCATGAAGGCGTTCATGGGGCGCTTGATCTTGCCCTCCTTGGACTCCCGCACCTCTGTCTTGCGCACCTCGGTCGACCGGTTCACATACTCCTCGATATTGGTGTCCTGCACCGTCGTGATGTGTCTGACCAGCTCGCTCAGAGGCGCCTCCATCGCCAGCGCCGGCTCGTCGCTCGCCTTGGCCCTCCTCTTCTTTGCTTTCTTGGCGCCCGCGCCTTTCGATTTCGGAGATGATTTCTCGATCCGTGACGATTGGGGGCCTAGCGCCGGTGTGCTACCGTGCGCCCGGCTGATTGCGCGTCCACTTCGAGTCATCATTCCGTCGGTTGTCTGTATAGGTGTTGGAGGTGATGTTGCTGGAGTGCTGTAGGCATTATGCGGCGTCTTTATATGTCGAGAGCAAGGTATCTGTTAGCGCAAAGGCCAGGCCACAACAATCCCTTAGAAAGGATAGAAAGGGGGGAGAAAGGAAGAGAGGACAAAAAAAACAATCAAGTTGATTGCTCGCCCATTCACCACCTCGTCTCTTCTTTATTCTATTAATAACATACCAGTGATGAGCCCGCGTCGGGCAATTGCGGATATGGGCTGGGCTCCATCTGGTAACTTTGCTGATGGTATCCGGCGCTGTACGTCGGAGCCGGGGGAGCGGACGTGTAGGGTGACCCGTGGTCGTACATGGGCATGCTCATCTGCTGTTGTTGTTGTTGTTGTTGTTGTTGCTGTTGCGGCGCCGGGCTGGAGTACCGCGAGTGTGGATTCGAGCTTATCTGGCTGTGCACGTCGGCAGAAGGTACCGACGCATTGTGCTGGATGAGCTGCTGGAATTGGCTGTGGAGGACATCGTCGGCAGTGGCGGAGAGGTCATTGTTGCTGTGAGACGGCGCTGGGGATGGCGATTCGATCCTCTCCATCTCATCGGTTCTTTCTAGCAGAAAGAGGAGGAATCGTTAGAGGCAGAAAGTCGCAATGGACTTTCGAGATAGAAAAATAGTAGTATCAGGAGTAGCACAGATTGGAAAGGGGCGAAAAGAGGGGCCAATAGTGGTAGTAGAGATTCGGGACGAATAGAGACGGTCCTGACAGAAGGTATTCAATGGAGTTGCTTTAGAAGGGCTGCCGTCTTTCTCTCTGTTGACTAGAGTAGATTAGGGGTGGTAAGAGAAGATTTCCGTCTCTTCCTTGACAAATTATGATCTTCCACACGCTCCCTTACAAGAAATAACCCAGCAAGCGATGTTACCGAGTCAGTTAATCTTCCAAAACCCAGAGAGCCTCCAATTCAGATGATATGACCGTAATCTGTAGATTATTCTTCAGAAGTGTAAGCTTGTAGCTAGGAAAAACGATAAGACGGGACGTAGGTACACGAAAGGCGGACACACGATGTATCTGCTGTGTTTCTGCAGGTGTAGATAGTGTTCATTGGCGGTGATATGACGCGGGCTGGCAAGCTCGTCTCTGACTTGTCTATCCGGGCTTGTCTCTGATGACTACCTTACGGCTTCTCGTAGGCCGATCAGAGCTCGCTTTAGGGGACGGTGCGTGTAGTACGGCCGCGGATGGGATGAAATCGTACCAGTGAGATCGAGATCGAGAGACATACACAAAAAAGGAGGCAACAAGGAAGGCAATCCAAGACCAGAATTGATATCTTAATGATTCAGAACTTCTGGGAAAAATATCGAATAAGTATTAGGCAACCGGCAGAGGGCACGGCTTTTTGAGGTGTTGCCAGAATACAAGAGTACTGGAGTTTTCATCTGAGGTCTCTCGGTCTGTGAGTGGGTAAGCGACTCTTCAAGTTCAATTTCAGCCGCATGCCTCGCCATCTGCCCTCTGCCCTCTGCCCTCTTCTCCGTGACTGGCCAGCGAGCAGTATCTTTCTGTGACTAGCGAAGCGGTATGCTTGGCTAGACAGAACAGGCTGGCCCGGCTTGCTGCCAGCAGAGCCCACAGCCGCAGACATAGATCTGTCAGAAACTGGGTTTGTCTCTAACGGTGACGCTGCAAGGGAAGGGGGGGGGGGGGGGGGGGCGTGCAGTAACATTCGGTCATGTGAGCAGGAGATGGAAGTAGAAAGACAAGACATGAAAGGCTTCAGGGCAACGAACCTATTATGAAAGATGCTCCTATCGTGGGATTTCAACGGCCTGTGAAAGTCCTGCGTTGGCGGCGATGCTTTGCGTGGTGTAGGCCCTCTTTTCTCCTCTCCTCTGCGTATGTGTGCGCGTATGCAGTATGCGTTATGTGCGTCTTTCCTTACTCTGACCGATGGTAAGACTTGGAAGACCGGTACCAGGAGCCGACCCAGAGTCTTGGGATATGAAAGGTGTGCCTGAGATATTCCCCTGAGGGGTGAAGCGTGTAAGTAAATTGATGAGCTCACACCCATTTCTTAGTGCGTAGGTATAACAAGGTACTGGTTGATGCAGCCTCCCTGACCTTTTTCTTTTTTTCTTTGTTCTTCCTCGCTAAAGGAACTTTAGCTGCCTATGTGCTATGGCAGCGCCGAGAAGAAGAAATACTGGTACGGGAGTTGGTTATTGATGTGACTGACCTTTCAGATTGGTTGCCGGCTGTCCAAGAGAATACACAGGTAGAGAGAGGCTATGTTGGATGATCATCAGAGTATCTTAAGTTATTAAATTGTAGTCGGTTGGCCGTGTAAGCATCCTTCCCTGTCCCTCGCAAATCGTATAGTATGGCTAGAAGACGCATAGAAAGGTGGTAGACTGAAAGGGAGTAGACAGAGTGTGAACGACTACTGCTAGATACAGCCTTTGTTGATCCAGCAATGGCGGCGAAAGGCAACAACAGTACCAGCGATAGCAAAGACAAAAAGAAATCTTCTCTCAACTCCCCATGAGAAAGAATCATTCATGGGGCCATAGTTATTTGTATGGTTTCTTTCTAGAATGCGGTGCTGAGTTACACATTACCGCTTTCGGAAGGCAATGAGTAAAATGCGAGGCACTCCATAGGGTGTGCCAGCCTAGAAAAGTGCTCTAGATCACTTACGGAAATATTTCTAACCGTGTTCGGGGGCGACTGAGAGAGAGCCTAGTGGGCATATTTCTATACTGAGCACGGAGCATTCCGAACTGGCCGGCCAGAAAGTGAGAGAGAGAGAGAGAGAGAGAGAGAGAGAGAGAGAGAGAGAGTATGAAGTGCTGGTGCTGGTGCCGGTGCCGGTGCTGCTATGATTCCTATACGGATATATGCCTCGCCCATTCTCTCGCTCGTGGGCTTCTAATCAACTATTGCCTACTCGGGCAAGACATTCACAAGAAAATGAGAAAAGTGTCCCCACCTCACGGCGATAAATGCAGATCCTAGTAGGCTGCATGGGAGAGAGATCGCATAAGAGATGCGGAAAGGAGATCCGGGGGTTGGGCAGATTTGACCCCGGCTAGCCTGAACCTTTGCCACATCACCTATTATACCTGGGGACGGAAGCCTTCTCGAATTGTCTGTTAGGTCCTTTTGGAGCCGGCTTGACGCGGTTCTCTCAAGTTGCGGCATCATCGACTGTTGTCTCTGTCTGCTATTGGCTGGGTGGGAATCACTGGAATGCTGGTTCCTGGGTAGGTACCGAAAACGTGCCTCCCGCAGCTAGATTCTCCAGTGGCGTGCACAGGTCACGTCTCTGGCATTCCTTTGATGTCTGCTGAGGAGACCGTCCAAATGCAGACATCTGGCCGCGGATCGCTTCTCTTCCTCTTCACTCGTCTACCTTTCTTGTCGCTCACATGCGGTCCGGCTCTGGCAATGACGCGTTAGAGTTAGCCACCGGGTTGGCTCGGGAAGTAGAGGAAGTAGAAGCAGAAGTAGCTGAGAGGGAGGAGGAATGCCTCCGAGCTGCCTCCTCGTATAACCTCTATGTCACTAGGCCGATGCCTTCATCTAAGGAGTGGGCCAATCTCGGCGTCAACCCTGTCCTTAGCAGGAGATATCTGCTGGTTGATCAGCCTTGCCAATCTGCAATATAGATGTCAACTGCTGTGCTCACTGGTTACTGGTATGATCTTTTCTGGTGAAGATGTGCCGTTAGCTGGGAATTTGTTTGTAGCTGCATCCCTATCCCTGTACGAACGACGGAAGGCCGCATTAGCTTAGCTGGCTGTTTGAACGTCAGTCCTACAAGAGCTAAAAGGGGAACAGTCCAACTGGTCAGAGTTAACGCACATCCAGGTTACATGTAGGCAAGTAAGTATATGAAAGTAAAATATTAGTATTCCAGCGGTAGCAAATAGCTCAAGAAGGGATGTGATTCTAGTTCTAAGAGAATTGACGGGTGGTAGGTGGGCGATATGGGGGGGGGGGTAAAGTTCATGTGCAGCATCGCGAAGGTGCTCGTACATATATATTGGCTGATTCCTTGAAAGACCGGCTTGTGTCCTCACTTTTCTTTCGTCTTTTAGACTCGGGGTCTGTCTTTGAGGTCATCGCGTTGGAAAATTTGCTGGTTCCCTTTTTATCCCCCTTGCAATGTACTGTCTTGCCTAGTCGTAGGCCGGAAGTATGTAGAGCTGTAACAATGAAATTGCTAAAAACGACCTAGCTGCTATATCAACGCACCTTTGCTCTCTTGGATGTGCCCGATTCAGCGTTAGAACGGCCGTCATTAAGCAATTATGACTGCTTCGTATTACACTGTTCGTTCGCTTGCCAGCTTGACCGACAGCACCGCGCAGCAGCTTGAGAGCAGAGCAAGTATGCATCATCGAACTTGCTTCTACACAGTTCATGGCGTCTCCACTCACACCAACTTGCGGTTGTCCTGTCTCAGCGCTCTGGCCAACAGTTCGTGCGAACGGTCGGGACTTGTGTGACAGCTCAACTTCGACGGCAAGGCGTCTCACCCAATTGTAGCCTTCGTAGCTCTGGGGCTGACTAGGTTGATTCTCCCCAGCCCTGGTAGATTCAGGAGAAGATGCCTGTGCCCGCACCAAGCTGCGAACTCCTGTGCGTCTATGCATGCCGCCTGCCGTCTGCCGAGGAGAAAACGTGGAGTCGGTGTGCCGTCCGCCATTGAGACAGAGCTGCAATCTATATATTTAAGAAGATAGCATGATGGTAACCACAAGTGAGAAGTTAATGACATATTAGACAGAACTGTACATAAAGCTAACATTCGCTGTATGTAAGGGAGCATAACAGTCCAACTGGCATCGAATTAGCGAACGAGGCGAATTCGAAAGAACAGCTTGCTACTAAATGGTGGTAATTCAGTGAATCAAGACTCCAGCTGTAAATTTTCGACATCTAGCTCTACTCACTTTTGATCTTTCGTCTCTCTAATACCGCAGGAACAGACACCAATGTCACTGTTCATCAGTAGCGCATGCCGGAATACGTATTATAATAATAATTCCCCTCTAATCTACGCGTCGAAGCCTGCCTGTTTGGTGCGCCATAAATGCATCATTTATCATGCAATTGTCTAAAGACATTGATAGAACCAAGTCCCTATGCATTTAGGAGGTTAATGGGCGCGCCATCTTTGATGAGCAGGGCTGTTTTGCTCATCTATCCCTCACCTGCTGAGAGAATTCAACGTTACCATAGTACCAAAACACATCCACCTGATACCAAATGTCAAGAAGGGTGAATAGGTAGTCTTGATTCAAGTGACTTTTAGGCGTATCTTGAGTTGCATTATCCCATCTCACCCTAGAGATGATCGAAGCCGCGGGGCTAGGACTGCACCGAAAATACGACAGGTCTCCTCTGAGCTACGTGGCAATTCGAACTCTTCCTCTCGGTGACCTGTAGTACTATAATCGACTGATCGACTATACCGTTGCCGCTACGTTTAGGACTAGTCGTCACCAGCGACACCGTCCGAGTGCTGCGACGCTGATCGTGCAGGGTCACTAGGCTTGACTGGCGGCGTCAGGATTTGCTGCGAAGGTGACGGAGATAGAGCCGTCACTGGGGGAAGAATAGCAGGCGCAGGCGTTGATGACAGGCTGCTACCCGGGTGCCGATTGGGCGGCGGTGAGCGTTTCAGAGGCGAAATTCCGTTCTGCGCGGGCGGGAGAGAAGGTGTTACGTCAAGTCTTGCCCCTGCTTGGTCAAATCTGTTAAGCTGCGGAGTAGCAAGTGCTGCATGTTGAGAGCTGATATCACTGCTCGGGGGATGTGCTAAAGTAGAAAATGATACAGTCGGGGGCGAAAGGACTGGCAAGCTATTGCTTGCGGCGTCCAGAGGCTGTTTCAAGGGTGAATCAGACCTGGCAGCAACAGAAGGTACGTAGGCGTCCGCGTGAGGAGGCAGACTGCTTGCCGGCGCCGGCTGTGCTGCGCCGTTGGCCTTGGGCGAAACGTGGAACACGCCCTTCTGCGGTACTTTGATCTCGACTCGACTCTTTCCGGGGACCGGGGAAGGTGGATTGAACATAGTTGAATATGCTCTTGCTTTGTTGGGCGACTGCTCTGGAGGCGATAGAGTCGGGTGCGGCGAAGAGAACGGATGATGCCCATCGCCATTAGTGAACGGTGAGGACGGCGGGGGAGCGCTTGGTTGTCCTGCCTGCTTGACGGGAATCAAGGGCTGAGTGGTTGGTTCAACTTGTGAGCCATTAGTAGTCGCCGTCCGCTGGAGGGGACTTGGGCCATTCGCTGCGTGTGGAGACTGAGTACTGTTATTAGACTTTGCAGGTATCTCAACCACAATACCAGAGCGCTGTGCTAGTCGAGATTGCTCTGGAGTGGCTGAGCTCTCTGGCTTCATAGTGGGAAGCGATGATGAGGCGTCGGACTGATTAACTTTCAGTTTGATGACGGTCGGCTTTGGCGTTTCCCTACGTGAGGGACTCTCTCTGTGGCAGTTCTTGCAAATATAATGGAAGTCATCGCTATCTGCTTCTTCCTCGCTGATACCGACGCACTTGCTATGCTGCCAAATGTTACATCTCTCGCACGCAACGCTATGGGTGCCATCATCGACCTGGCCGTAAACACCGCATATGCAGTCGAAGATCCAGTCGTCCTCTTCCTCTTCGAGCTCTTGCAAGGCTTGCTTGTTCTTCTCAATTTCTGCCTTTAGCCGCCTTTCGGATAACCGACCAGTCCCAGAGCTTAGATTCCTGCTATCCTCGGATAGTTGGGCTAGTTCTTCTTCGTGTTGGCGTCTTCGGACCTCTCGTCCCTTAAGGCGCTGCTCTCGGGACATCATTCGATGATCGCGTTCTTTCTCCATCTTCCGGCGTTGCTGTTCGTCCTTTCGGGCCGCGAGCTCTTCTGCACGGCGCTTCTGTTCTTCATCTTTAACTTGCTTCTCCATTCGTTGTTGCTCAGCCTTGTTGGCCAGGCGGCTCGATCGTTTGGCGTGAGCCATCTTCTCAAGATTGAGAAGCTCCTTCTCCCTTTGTAGGGCCTTCCGCTTTCGGGACTCATCTTGCTTTTCAAGAATGGGAAGAAGATGGTTCTCGATGGTAGTTCGTAGGGTCTTCTCATTCTCATCACGAGACTTCCGAATGGTACCGAGGAATTCTTGCACCTCAGCGAGGCTAGTCGCAATACACTCCCACTTCGCACCTCCGAGGCCATCATCATCTGGCTGGGCAGGAGGTTCAACATCCGAGACGGGGTCGTCGTCAGCATCCTCGCCGTTTTGCGCAGTAGATCTTGAAGACACGCGGCGGCGTTTGGCAGCTCTCGCAGCCGCCTTCGCCTTCTTGGTATTCTTCTTTGGTTTCCACGATGAAGGAGTGGACGAAGCCTCCGTCATACGGTATATTCGGTTGTCGTCTAGGATATAGTAAGTGCGGTCATCACTATCCCAGCCTGATGGTTCGATTCTCTGATATAACGTTAGTCTTCCTTCCTACAGCAGGCACAAGAGGGCTAGACTAATCGTACCCATTCAGTCTGATCACTAGGTTTCTGCTCGTCCATCCTCTCTCGAATCCGTTCGGGATGCAACATAACCCATTGGGTAAGTTGCTGTAAGATTTTGATCTATAACCGACAACATTTAGTTAAGGAGCCTTCCCATGTTGCGTGGCAAACGAACCTTTGTAATAATATCAAAGTCCTCGAACTTGACAGGCGTCTCAGCTGTACCAAATGGATTTCGATCGGGCGCTTTAGCAACATATTGTCGGCGCGTGTACTCGTCAAAGAGGTCCTGGCTTTTGAGGAGTTAACAATGGCATTCATTTAGGAGAGGTATGTTAAGACGGAACATACGTTAGGCCGCGATGCGATGAGACGAATTTAAGTAGGGCAAGGCCGATATCGACAAGGACGGTAGAACGAGGTTTTAGGCATTCGGCTTCCAGATCCTGCAATAACAAGGAGAGATTAGCGCTGCTCATCAATACTAAGACCCCTAGAACGGCCAGAGACGAACTCGGGGCACGTACATCTATATCAAGATTATCGTCGATCTTCACAACCTTGCCGAATAGATAGATCCACTGGAATAGATTGGCAAATTGCCAGGTATTCCTGATGCACTGAAGCAAGGATAATTCTTTCTGAGGTTCGGGTGTGTCGGGTTCGGGTTCAACGTCGCGCAAGGCGCGCTTCCTTGATGAGACCATGGTGATGTTCGTGGGGAGTGTGTGTTGTGGTGTTTGCGACCGAGACTCGTATGCGAGGAGATGCGCGAGAAATAGGACGGAGAGAGTGAGGTGAGAATTTGGAGGTCGGTTGGAAGTAGCTCGACGCAGCCGGGGGGGGACGAAGGCAAAAGTAGATAAGGTTAAGGTTAAGGGAAGTTAAATGTAGGCGTAGACGGAATGAGATATTTCATGGCGATGGGATTGGGGAAAGATAGAGCTTTGCTTCTATTCAAGTCAGGATCTGAAAATGTATTGGGCAAAGGATGCACTCTTTCCTCCTGTCGACCTTTTGAAATGCGCACGGCTGAGCTACATTCGGCAGTTCACCCAAGTGAGGTGACGTGAGGTTGAAGTGCAGCTTGTCCGAGGAGGTACGTTACTTGTAGGTGGGTAGATATTTTTGGAGAATGAATTTCCGGGCGCGATTCGGGCGTTTGCACTTGACGTTTGGACTTTTTACGCGACGCAACCTCGCCGTCAAATGGCATCTGGATCCCACTTTAATAAATTCTAACGCGCTTACGCGCCGCAACTTACGGAACCTTGTGAAAGTGGCAGAGAGGGGACCCGAGCAGCCAGGGTCAAGCCACAATGAAGTAACCACAATGTTGGAGAGGACACGTGATGACTTTTAAACTTGCATCAATGTGCCAGGTCTTAGGTACAATTGTTTAAGTATCTGTCTACACTCAAAATAATCCCACGATTCAATCTGTCATAGGAGTGTTATCTGAATATATCTAATGCATACATCATTGAATCCTACTTACATATGTGTTCACTTCACTTAACAGTTCAAGCCTAAGATATTCCAGCAAGAGCAGAGCACTGTTTCAGAGTAAAACAGCAATCTAGCCTGCATCTGTTTCTGTTATGTCCTTAACTCTTTAACAACGATACTGGAGTACTCGATGTCATAATATTCAAGACGATATAGGATTATATAAACCATTCAGACTTACATATCTATAGACATATACTATCATTGACTACATGCGTACTTACGTACCCAGGACAAAGAGGGAGCCGGGTGCTCCAAATGAAGAACCATGCGGTATCTAGCTCTTGTTACACCTGCAGATGGGGCCTTTATGCATTGACGTACCTTACAGGAATAACTCTCGTATCTCAGTTGGGCCTATCGATAGTAAAGATAGAAACACCGTTGTATTTATTGTTAAGGCGCGCGGGATGGAACCCGTACTATTATAGCTAAGTCTGCAGCAATCAGACTAGCAAGCGTTACAACTGTATAAGGCTTAGCTTAGATATAGCTTCTATAGCTGATTCGTCATCTCTTCTTTGGGACCCGCTAATTAAGAGAGGCTGAGCTTTCGTCAACCCTTGTCTAGCTGGAGACACACTGGGACGCACCTGCAGGTCGAGCAACGAATTAACTTTCTAAGTACCTAAGTCGATGTTAGGACGTTCCTGTCCATCTCTTTTTATTTCTCTGTCTGTAGCAACACCTCGCAACGTCCAAAATCCAAACATCTGGAGCCCCTTTGCCATTGGGAGGATTAGAAATGAAGCGGTAGAGAACGTGGGATATTTACGTCTATCAATTTCCTGTCTCTCCTTTTGCAATCTGCACCTGCGACCCACGCGTCCCGATTAATGTGTTTCACAGTCGCTTTCCCTGTCTCTCGCTTCAAATCTGACTTCAACCTCTTTAACCAATCTTGACTTGACACCCCCGGGCTTCTCGATACAATATTCGGAACGAATTACCTCACTTTTCCCTATGTGATGCAATTTGATGTCGCCGTAGCAGCCTTCTCGCCAGTGCGCTTGCTTGCGTATTGCGCCCGGTGCCTATACCACCTCCCGCACACTGATATATCTAATTTAATTAGGTGTCATCTGGATGACACCACATCACCATGACCAGGTCCTCTGCTTCGCCGAGGCATTCGCAGCAGAACCCTTCAGCGCCCTCGTCCCAATCCATTCCCCTACAGGACTTCGCCGGACAGCAACATCAGTATGAGTCCCAATCGCAGGGCGGGGACCAGAGGGGGTCGGGGTCGGGGTCTCTCACGGATCGCAACCTACCAGGCATCTCGACGTATTGGGATGGTTATCACCTACAACCGCAACACCATGACGATATCGATTTGAGTCCTTCCTCGCCAATAGATGCTGCCGCTTTGCAGTTCGCCCTCCCTCCGGGGATCAACCCCCCACCTCCCGCGCTACCTCGAGCCACGCCCTCGACTTCGCACCCTTACGCCCCCGAAACGCCCTATTACGACGAGACCGCCAATGTTGATTACTTCGAGTCAGATAGCTCGCCGTTAACGTCTTCTGCGCAACCCATTGCTGGTGCTTTGGCCACCCCACAAGCCGAGTCGCAACCAAGAGACAGCTTTCAGACCGTTTCAGATCTAGACAACTCTCGGCCGCGCGAACGATCTGCTCAGATGCTTGGGTTTGATTTGGAAACCGGTTATGCACCGAGCAAACACCGCAGTTATGGCAATTCACTCGCCCCAAATGACAATCGGGCTTCGCGGGCGCCGGGTACTGTTGGAGCTCTGTCTAGAGCTGGGTCGATTGTTAGGGCCATGTCCCAGCGCGTTGTCAATATCAGTGGTGAGGCCGAGACTTTTGAACAGCAGCAGCAGAGACGGCAAAGATCAAGATCGCCGAGCGTCGATGGCCGGATATCACAAACTCGCATGGGTATCGACACATCTTATCCCTCTCAAGTCTACCCTTCGAATACCGAGAAGAAAAGTGATCCCGAGTGGACCTTGGCGGAGACTGCCTTGCCTCCCCGTCGCGCGGGACCGATGCCGAACCCTTTGAAAGGACGTTCGCTCGGTATATTCGGACCTGATAATGTCATCAGGAAGAAGCTTTGCGATTTTCTCGTTAATCCCTACATGGAGCCGATCCTACTTCTACTGATTGTGCTCCAAGCTATCTTGCTGGCCGTGGAGGCCGCCAATAATGTCTACGAACCAGGAAACTCACGACCAGCCCTCTGGGATCCCTCTTCAGGCATAAACTGGGCGCTGCTAATCTTGTTCATCATATTCACGGTGGAAACGGTGGCTCGAATCATCGTATCGGGCTTTGTGTTAAACGCTGTGGAATACAGCACCATTGATCGAAAGAAAGGAGTCCGCGCTGTTATATCTGACCAGTATAACGCGGTATTTCGACCCCAGCGTCAAAAATCAGTGAAAACACCCAAAGAGCAGGCTTACGGTCCCTCCACATTTGCTCGGTCCTTCACCATGATGCATGGCAGTATGCCCGAGACGGCTGAAGAACAGCAGAGAATGCAACTAGCACGTCGAGCCTTCTTGAGGCATTCGTTTAACAGACTGGACTTTATTGCAGTCGTTTCTTTCTGGACAGCCTTCGTTCTCAGTGTAACTGGCATTGAAGTGAAGCACCACCTATTCATATTTCGAATGCTCAGTTGTCTTCGAATCGTTCGACTGCTCGCCCTTACGAATGGAACAGCGGTAAGTTACCCACTTCCGGAGAGGATTTATTTCACACATTATTCTAATGTGGTTGCTAGATCATATTGCGAAGTCTGAAGAAAGCTGCACCTCTGCTCGTGAGAGTATCATTTCTCATTGGGTTCTTCTGGCTCCTATTTGCTATCATCGGTGTGCAGAGCTTCAAAGCAAGCTTAAGCCGGCAATGTGTTTGGGTGGACCCCCTGCAGCCTGACAATTTCTCGGCAGCCTACACGAATGAATTGGCGTTCTGCGGCGGCTATATCGATCAAAGTAACCAGACAGTACCCTGGGTTAGGAGCCCGTTCCCAGACTCTTTGCTTAACCTCACGAGTCCATTCGACTCTCCCAAGGGTTATATTTGTCCTCGAAACTCCATCTGCCTCGAGCAGTCAAGTCCGTATAACGCCACTGTCAATTTCGACAACATCATCCAATCGCTAGAGTTGGTCTTCGTGATTATGAGTGCTAACACTTGGTCCGACCTCATGTACTATACCACCTACTCGGAGTTCCTCCCGGCCGCCCTCTTTTTCGGTGCCGGCATCATGATCATGATGCTATGGCTAACCAACTTGCTAATTGCCGTTATTACATCCTCGTTTCAGGTTATCCGAGAAGAAAGCAAGGCTAGCGCTTTCACGGCGGATGAGGACTTCCAAATTCCTAGTGTGCAAGAAGATCGACTGCAGAGAGTCTCAACACTGCAGAAGATATATGACAAAACTTGGTTATTTTGGGTGCTGCTCATTACGTACGATCTCGCCTGCCAGGCCTTTCGAAGTTCAGAGATGTCAGAATCGCGAGAAAATTTCATCAACATAAATAGTATCGTGGTCACGATCCTATTGGATGTTGAGATTGCCATCAGATTCGCAGCTAACTGGAGGGCCTTCCATCGAAACACCCGAAACCTGTTTGACCTCTTCCTGGCGTTAGCGACTACGATAATAATTCTACCTCCGATTTTCACTAGTGGTCAAACCTACGCATGGCTCACAATATTTCAAATTCTACGGTCGTATCGCGTAGTCTTAGCCATACCAATTACGCGGAAACTGATCGTATTAGTCCTTGGGAATGCAACTGGTATTGGGAACCTCATTGTCTTCGTCTTCTTGATCACGTTCATTATGGCCATTTTCGCAGTCCAGCTTTTCCGAGGTGAAATACCTTTATACGATGAAGATGGCGATCTCGTCAGAATATCGTTTTACAATATCTTCAACTCATTCCTCGGCATGTACCAGATTCTATCCAGTGAGAACTGGACAAGCATCCTATACGATGTGACATCGTACACTACCGCTGTCAATTCGGCCTGGTATGGTGCAATGTTCCTCATCGGCTGGTTCATTCTGTCGTTTTTCATTCTTGTCAACATGTTTATTGCTGTCATCCAAGAAAACTTTGATGTATCGGAGGATGAGAAACGACTAGAGCAAGTTAAGGCGTTCCTACAACGTAAGGAGTTGGGCACCAACGCGAACAGTAATATCACTCTCTCTGACATCTTCTCCTTCGGGAGGACTAAAACAAGAGATCCACTGGATTACGGCCCAGCGACAATGGAGATGCTGTTGAAAGACGCTGTCGTTCGAGAATTTCTTGACGATACGATGGACCCATTACATCAGGAATCTACTAATAGCCCGTCGCCTCGAGAAGGAACTGTAGGCGGCGGTATCCGGCCGGGCTTTATATCAAACATCTTTGGCAAAATTCGAAACCTATTCACCAGCCGGGAACCAAATCCATTCTATTCCAACATACGTTTCAACGGTCCTAACGATACTCTCGACCCCAGGCAGATGGCTCGCCAGGCTGTGTCTGCTACTGCGGAACGCCGCAGAGCTCAACGGGAGTATCTCACTCACCACCCCACGTATAACAACTCGCTCTACATCTTCACCCCTACAAACCCTATCCGACGTCTTTGCCAACGGCTCGTCGGACCGGGAAGAGGCAATGAGCGATTTGATGGTGTGGAGCCAAACAAGGTCGCTTGGTATGCCTTTACCGTATTCATCTACGCGGCCATCATCGCCATGGTGCTTCTGGCTTGTATCACTACTCCGCTATACCAGAAAGAGTACCTCGCAGCACACCAGATGGAAGACCGGTACAAAAGCTGGTTCGTGTGGGTCGACCTCGGCTTTGCGATAGTCTTCACAGTCGAAGCTGCGATCAAGATTATTGCCGATGGCTGGTTCTTCACACCGAACGCCTACTATAGGAGCTCGTGGGGCATTATAGATGGCGTGGTTCTCATTACTCTATGGATCAATGTGCTTACCCTCCTGGCCAATGACGGCACCGTCTCTAGGGTCATTGGCGCCTTTAAAGCGCTCAGGGCTCTCCGTCTACTCAACATTAGCAATAGCGCAAGGGACACCTTCCATTCCCTAATAATAGTGGCTGGGTGGAAGATCATTAGCGTAAGTTGCTCCCTTGATATTGGTTAGCATACTTGAGAGAAATCACTAATTCAACATACTAGGCTGCGCTGGTAACATTGTCTCTACTTATTCCGTTTGCCATCTACGCCCTGAATTTGTTCCATGGGCAACTTCTACAATGCAATGATGACAATCTCACCGGTCTGGTTGACTGCTTCGGTGAATATGAGAGCTCGCCTTCCAATCCGAATTGGCCGCTACTGGCCCCTCGCGTTGCGGACAATCCTTATTTCAGTTTCGATGACTTCGCTTCTTCCCTGTTCACCCTCTTCCAAATTGTTTCGCAGGAAGGCTGGGTTGACGTATCATTTGCTGCACAAGCAATCACCGGCCCTGGAAATCAACCTCAGCCGATGGCAGCGCAAGGCAATGGCATGTTCTTCGTAGTATTCAACCTACTTGGGACTGTATTCGTGTTGACCCTGTTCATCTCTGTCTTCATGCGAAACTACACTGAACAGACCGGTGTTGCGTTCTTAACGGCCGAGCAAAGGTCGTGGCTTGAGCTTCGAAAGCTTCTACGCCAAATATCGCCTTCCAGGAGCTCCTATGATGATTCTGAAAAGATGTGGAAGAAATGGTGCCACAAGCGAGCAATTGAGAAGCGGGGCAAGTGGTATACGGGAATCACCGTCGTGCTCGTACTTCACCTAATACTGTTGATGCTGGAGTACTACCCGGAGCCGGAGCAGTGGGCCCTCACGAGGGATATCATTTTCTTCGGCTTCACGCTAATCTATATCGCCAATATTGTCATCCGCATTGTCGGCCTCGGCTGGAAACGGTTTAGAAGGAGTTCTTGGGACGTCTTCTCGCTGCTTTCCGTCTGCGGCACCTTCGTGACTACTGTGCTGCTATTTAGCAAGCGGAGCGACCAGACGTTCGTCCGATTGCACAAATACTTCCTCGTTAGCATCGTCCTCCTTCTCATTCCCAGAAACGATGCGCTCGACCAACTCTTCAAGACAGCGGCAGCAAGTCTAACTACAATCGTCAACCTCCTCGCCACATGGCTAGTGTTCTTCCTGGTCTTTGCGATAGCGTTGAGTCAAACCTTCAGCTTGACTCGCTTTGGCGAAAACGAGGATGTCAATATCAATTTCAGGACAGTTTCAAACGCTCTCATCCTCCTCTTCCGAATGAGTGTGGGTGAAGGTTGGAACCAGATCATGGAAGACTACGCAAACATCGAGCCACCGCTCTGCGTCAATGATCCCGAATTCTTCAATAGCGACTGCGGCAGTCTGAACTGGGCTAGATGTCTGTTTATCGCCTGGAACCTCATTAGCATGTACATCTTCGTCAACCTTTTCATCTCGCTCATCTACGAGAGTTTCAGTTACGTGTACCAGCGTTCGAGCGGAATGGCACACATTGATCGGGACGAAATACGGAGATTCAAAGAAGCCTGGCGTAGTGTTGATCCTGCTGGTTCAGGTTTCATCAGTAAGGAAGCGTTCCCAAGACTGTTAGGGGAGCTCTCCGGCATCTTCGAAATGCGCATCTATGATTCGGAAGACTCGGTTCGCCAAATTTTGGACGACGTTCGAAGCGATGAGACGTCTATGAGACATTCATCGATCGCCACTGCCAGTAACCTCGGCGGGGTGAACATACAGAGGTTGAACGAGAGGCTCGCTCAGATCGACGTTCAGAAAGTCCAAGAACGCCGCCGCCGATTCAACATCTTCTACGAGGAGGTGATGGTTTCCGCGGATCCCGTCCAAGGTATATCCTTCACAACGGTGCTCATGATCATGGCGCATTATAAGATTATCAGCGACAGCAAGAGCTTAAGGTAAGTAACTGTCACCGTACTACAAGTTGGCCAAGTGACGTCTAACAACATTCCAGGCTCGAGGAATTTCTGCGGCGCCGCGCACGCCTTCAACGAGTTGAAGAAGAAGTTCGTCGAAGGGTCGTGGTCGGCTTCTTCGACACAGTGTGAGTTCCCCTCGAGACCTTTCGCGTGTTGCCATCACTAACACTAGACTAGTTACTGGTCTCGAAGATTCAAGAGGCACATGGACAAGAAGCGATCAGCACGGATGACAGCAATCCCTCAACTAGACGTGCCCGACATCTTTGTGGACGACGAAGAGGATCGTCAACGAGCATCACAACAGCGCTCGACAATGGCAGCTCCGCCAGCTAGCACTACGTCTTCCGATTTCCTCGCTGTATCCGACGTCGCGCGACCACAGCACAGAAGCTGGTCATCCAGCACTGACATATCAACGTACGACTCTTCACAAACGCATCCGTTGAGCTTACCGAGGGCGAGCCCGTCAATGCCCGGACATCGGACTCAAGCCTCTGCCTTCAGCTTCGAGCTGCAAGACCCTGGAACGGGCTCGGGTGAAAACAGCAGGCGCGGTAGTTCGGTGAGCCCGGCTCAGGTTAGGGAGCTACTTGACGACTCGGTTTGGGTTGAAAGCATTAGGCGGAGCGCGACGATACGAAAATCAGTACGACGATCTGACTGGGGCGGACCTCGGTGAGATGGCACCCCGTCTATACAATACCAATAAACCACGTAATGAAACGATACGGACTAGGGAGGGGCGTGATGGTTAGGGCGTCCCAGGAATCTACGTAACGAGGGCGGGAGGAGACGACTTGGATTAGGGCAATGGGCGTTTTTGGCACTTGGCGGGTTGCATTGGACGGGATTGTCGTCTATACCATGAATCAATGAATCTTTTGTTTTAAGATTACATGTATTCCCACCGAGTTGAGATATCAGGGTGTTGGCCGGATGACAATGGTCCCGGAGCATTAGAAAGGCGGAAGATACCAATGGCACATTGTATGTGTTGGCTCTTTTAGTAAGAGTTCGAAGTATAGAACAGACAGACAGAATCACGATCCTATTTGGATGGAGCAATTTTGCGTCTATAGGTGCTACGGCCTCTACATGGTTGCCAAATTGGCCAACCACTGGATTGGGTCGTTTCCTAGGCAACAGGATGCCATATCTCCTTGTACTACTATGGCATCTTAGTATATACTACAATTCTAATAAGTTATTAACTGCCGGAGTATTTTAATCTCGTGTGCCTAGACTTGGGTTCCTGAACGGACGTGTTTGATCGCCTCTGAACCGATGGTGCGGCGATGCCAAGCGTTCCCTATGTGGGCAATAGTAGTTTTGTTTAAGGGAACATTTGAACCATCTTCTAAGACTAGCCTCAGCTAGACTGTCTTGCGTGCCTGAAGAAATATGTAATTATTTGGCTAGTACTTCGTACATACGCGAAGTTATCGTAGTCTAACTATAAACTGTTAAAGTAGGTACGCATGAGATTGAAGCTCTTTTAAATCTCGTGTAAATGAAAGGAAGTACATACTGAGGTGTCACCAGTCTACAAACTCAAAAAACCATCCGTCGGCCATTAAAATGCCAAGAATAAGCTTAAGTAATCTTCGTATGACCAATGCACATGCAGGTCCGAGCTCCTCAAATGTAACTGCGTATCGCACCCTCGCCGCTTTTCTTCTCCTGACCAATTTCACAATTCCACATTTCACACAATTTCAACAACTTGGGACATCATCGTCGCTTCTCTTCCCCCGGCAGATTCTGATACAGGACTTCCTCGAGATGGCTGCAGATATCATTCTGGTCTGGATACCCAGATTCAAACTACGTAATTGTATCTTCCTGAATACGTCGCCACCTCAGTCTTAGCCGTTCTTAGCTTCAATGTGTCACTTTTTATAGCCCTATAGATTCCAGAACTCTTCCACGTTGAGAATATATTCCGATGATCCATTCTCTCGGCTTACCTACACAGCCATGCTACGCATACACTTTCATGCGTGTATGGTGATGAATGCTGTCTGCAATGGATGGATTATTTCATGCCTACACATGAAACGTCTTGAATCATTGACCGACCCGTCTCTAGCAGCCCCTGACCCCGGCTGACGATCATACACCCGAGAGAGAAGAAAATTGGTGTCTTTACCGTTTCGGCTACAACAAGCCCTACCTGGTTCAAACAGCCATGCCGGCTATGGTGCGATTCTCTATTACTGTCGGCAGGGCTACGAGACGGCCGGACTTGTCATCATGCGAAGCGGGCCTGCAGCCAGATACGTAGCAAAAGGGAGTCACTTGTTTCATTGTCACTTACACAGGAAAGCCATTCTTACTCTTCCGAAGGCCTACGTATCTCCATCACCATCCAGTCTCGTCCTTCACTTCTTACTGTGCCACCGCTAATAGATGAACTCCTGCATAGGATTATCATTGGCCTGGTGGTGCTGTTACGTGAATGATTTCATAAAGCTGTTCCTGTCGATCATAGCTTCGCAAACTTGCAGCCACAATGTCGCATAACACGGGCCTTGCCCTTCAGCCCCTGAGCTGGAGATCTGTGTGCTCTAACGAGGTAACATCACTTGTCGTATCTCCCTGTTTCTTCCTAAACCCATGACGGAGTGGATCATATGTTTATCGGCTCCCTGCATTCCTACCCATCTCACACTATCCCATATCCAGCATCAACTCGAAAGGTGAGCCAGATGGCAGCGTCCTTCAGTACTTAAAACTGGCTGGGCCACTCATCCTCCGAGTTCATTCCTCTCCAGACCTATTCCGTAGTGTCTGCCTCCTCGACCACTCCTCGCCAGGACCTAGTTGCCTGTTCTATTCATGATTCCTCCCGGAATAGATCGTCCTATCTTTTAATCCAAGCCAGCTTCGAGCCGTTCATTCGCTTCTTACATTCTTCCAACTCACGGGCTGAGCCTATTTTTGCGCACCTTTTAATACACAGCCGTTTACCTCAGATCGACGTATTCTAGCCCCCTCTAGACCCCTTCAGTTCTCATCCGCTCCGTCGAAGCAAATTATATACGCAAGATGCAGATGTCTCGATTCCAGACCATCAGGTCACGCTTCTCACCGAGCGGCATTCGCACGTCTTTCCGCCGCTCATCTTCCGCCTCTACCACGTCGACTAGCTCCTACCAATCGTGCAACTCGAGCTCTTCGTCGCCAGTGAGCACGATCAATGCTGTGTTGTTCAGGCAGCCGTCAATCGCCGACCTAGAAGAGGAGAAGAGATGCTCGGGTCCCGAGCTGGGCTTACTTGAGCCTAGGCCCATCGTCTACTGGGGTGGCGTTGAAGAGCGAATGGGATCTTTAAACTTCTAGGCTGATGCCTGAGGTCGTCGAGAGCCGCTTCGTCAGCACGATCGTGTTTGTCGAAACAGCATTCAACGCCTTAATTTTTTCCACAACTATTGCCGAGGAGCTTGACGGTTGAGTGGCTGCGAGTAATCATGATTATATTGAGGACCCCCTGGAGGAGTTTCACTAATGGCTTAAATGTCACGAAGTGATCGGACGGGACTTATTGATTGAGGGCACTTCCCACGACGATGGGATATGACAACTTGAGATATCACAATGGCAGGATACAAGAGGACGGTGGGACACGGGGTTTAATGGCGCTTCCAGGGGTTTTATTCGGAACCGTTGTAGTTCTTGAGGAGTGCAGTTTTTGCCCTGAAGATTCCCAGATTATTTGCGATGGTACGTACAAATGAGAGATTGCTTGTTCTTTAGACAAGCCAATTAAATTAAAGTCGTCTTTGATCCGTGATATTATACAATGATAAGCTTGTCTCACTTGGTAGTGATGCTGTATTTACTATACTTTGACCTGGTATATCGATGGAAGCTCCGGCGACCGGCCCTGACCCCGGTCTACCCCCATAACCCCGAGTCTCACCCGCCAATGAGATAACATTATTCAAACTCTCTCGGCCTGACTCATTCATTGGACAATTCCTCCCAACTACCTTCGTAGGTGCATAGACAGTTCTCCAATATACCATGGTTTACCATACTACAGAATATAGACGAGGCGTGGTTCATGATGGATAGCGACAGGGAGGATAGCTTCGATCTACCCAATGGTGACAACGATGTACTACTCGTCGAGGATGATGTCCCGAGTGGCCTTACTCGAGCGCAGGCTCTGAATCTCTATGTCAGCCATGCTTTCTCAACATGGAACGCTCGTGGCTACGAATTTGCTGCAGTATGCCTCCCGAAAGAGAAGCTGGTTACGTTCCTTATCAGCTCACCAGGTCGCTAGATTCTCTTCACGGCCGCGGCATATCCAGATACCCTCGTAGCGGCTGCGCTCCGGTAAGCTTCACCCTTTACCTACGTTACGTTCAGGGGCGGCTATTAACATGAGTTTACAGCATGATCATAGTCTACTTTGCCATGATCTTGTTCTCTGGCTCCGTTGGGCGCTGGGTCGAACATTCGCCTAACAGGCTTCGCACCTTGCTCTCGACTATCATCTGCAACCGTAGCTCCGTCATTCTCGGCTCCTTTGTCTGGCTCTTCATACTGAGCCAGGAGGACCTGGTAGAAGGCCATGCCGCCTTCGTGCTGCCTAGGAATACCATCCTCAAAGGTGTCGGCTTCGCCATCGCCTTGACGTTCGGTATCATCGAACGCCTGAGCTCGTCCGGCAACCTCATCTCCATGGAGCGAGATTGGGTCGTCGCCGTCGCCGCTCCCGCCGGCAGACCCTATGATCTGACCCATCTTAACGCGGCCATGAGAAGGATCGATCTTGTGTGCAAGCTGATCTCGCCCATCCTGATATCGGTCGTCATCTCAGCCCTCGGCTCCATCCGCTTAGGCGTCGTGTTCACAGGATTGACTAGTCTTATTAGCATCCCGATCGAAGTCTTCTCGGCGAAGAGGGTGTGGAATAGCAGCGTCTTGCTACAGGCCCCGCGCGCAGTGCCCCCGCCGCAGCCGGCGGCCACGTCGCAAATAGGATCGAGATCATGGATAGCGAGGGGCCGGCAGTATTTCCACGGCTTCGAAATGTACTTCAACACCTCGGTCTGGGTGCCATCGGTGGCGTTGGCATCTTTGCATTTCAACATGCTAACCTGGAGAGCGACATTCGTCACGTACCTGATCAACGTAGGTTATTCGCTCAACACCATCACGATCGCCAGGGCCGTCGGTTCCCTGTTCGAGATTAGCAGTACAGTCATTACGCCCCGCGGCATCGAGTACATGGGCAGAGCTCACCATCACGCTTCCTTGTCCGTGGACGATAACGACGAAGCAGGGGTTGGATTGATCGCTGACAGCCAGGAGGGAAACCGAGACGTCCAAACCGTAATCGGGCTCCAGCGATTCGGGCTTTGGGGTGTCAGCTGGCAGACCATCAATACCGTACAAGACCAATTCTTTACAGTATTGTCCAAGTTCTCCTGCCTTGTTACTAACATAATGCATAGATTCCCGTCGTCCTAGCTCTATGGGCAATCTCCGCACAACGGGACGAAACAGAGAGCCTATCCGCCCTGGCTCCAAGGCTCATCACCGAACAGGCCGCACCAAACGTGGGCTGGAGTATCATCCTCTTCTCATTCCTGGCGTGCTCGCGGCTCGGCGTATGGGTCTTCGATCTAACGACCCAGCAACTGACACAAACCCTGGTCCCGCAGCATCAGCGGTCGAGCTTCGCCGGCACGGAGAACTCGGTTGTCAACATATTCGAGCTACTTGGCGCCGGTGCCGCCATCGCTTTCCCACGCACCGAACAGTACAGGTGGCTTGCTCTCGCCAGCCTGGTGTCCGTCGTAATCGGCTGGATCATGTACGCCGTCTGGGTTCGCCGGAGGAGAGGCCATCTCGTTCATTGGGAGAAGTTGACTCAGGGGATGTGTGTCAGTGAGAGAAGTTGGTAAGTGTCTTGAATAAGTAGCCTGTTATCTGGTCTCTCTAGTGAGATCAGCTCGGACGAAATACCTCCTAGTAAGTGATCAGAAGAGATTGTGACGATGAAAGAAAGGGTGACATTATGTACTGTCATGGTAGAGATTATGTGGGCGCGTTGGTACGTTACGTTATGTCGAATACACCTAAGTACAGACTCGAACTTGCAACTGTTCTCGTAGACAGGGACCGACTCGAGCGCCCCGTTCCTAGCAATATTTAATGAACGAATAATTCCCTCGACGTCGGTCTCAGTAAAGTTTGTTTGCACCCTTTCCCACAGGTATTTTTTTCTCTTCTATTTCTTCTTTTCCAACACACTCCTTTTATTTCCTCACTACGAGGAAATTCGCAGATGACTACGCAAAACAACATTCTTCGACCTACACCCCTTTGGTATTCCAATTGTGCCGTGTACAACCTCCTCGCAATCGGCTCTATCTTGGAACATTCTTGTCTCCTACAATCAATATATCATATTCAACGGTATGTCTTCTTTCTTGGCCTTGGATAGGCTGAAGCTCACCTCGGCCGCTTTCTCAACCCTGAAGCCTCTCTGTAAACTTCTCGGAGGCCAGCACTAATCCCTCGCGTTCCCGAGCAGTCGCTATGGCGTATATTCCTCGCAGTTCGCCTATGCTCGATGACCACTGGGAGAGTGTGGAACACAGTATGGCCTCATCCACAGATTGGGAGTCGATCAATTATGCAGGAGCACCGCTGCCGAGTCATGCTTCTCCCTTCACTCCTCTCACAGCCGAAGCAGCATTAAATTCGCCAACCTTAGAAAGCATGAGCTATTCTTCCGACTTGCTTAGTGCTAGACGGGATCCGTTCATACAGTCTCGCCACGCCTCCCTACCCCAACATACTCGCGACCACTCTACCTACAGTAGCAACAATATATACCGAGTCCCGCCAAGTCAGAGCGCTTCCTTCACCGAATCAGAAGTTCCTATGTTACCTACGAAACATTCCCGGAAAGACACATCTCCATGGCTTATCGTAGCCAAGCCGAAGCGCGGCAGGGGCAACGCACGCCACAGCGATCATCGTGGCTCTAGAATGCCGTATTACAGCCGCCATCGTGGTGGAATTATAGGTTATCAGTCATGCATGAACAGCACCATCGAGGAGCAAAGCAGAGGTGACAATGCTGACGATGACGACATATGCAAGGACTGGGAGGAAGTAGACTGGGCAGGAGACCAGTGGGTTGACTGGCTAGAAGAGCCAACGGTAGCTATCAACAAGGAGGAAATTATCGAGGAGCCGTGGAGCCACTGGCCCGAGCCGAGTCACACATATCTCACCAACGACCTCGTCGAGGATCAGAACCCTCCGCGTCCAAACGTTCACCCCTTATTCGCCGCTCGGTACGGAGACGACCCTAACTGGGAGGGCTTGGTCAAACATGAATATTAGTACGTATCTTCATCTCCCATCGCGTGGCGCTGTGGTTCGTAGCTTAGAAGACTAACAATTCGCAAGGTTCTCGACACCGTTCTTATTCAGGGTCTGTCAATACATTACCGGTAATACTCGAACTTAGTCAAGGGGTACACGCCGTAGTCATCAACGTAATCATCGCGCTCCGAGGCTGGAGTTCATTCTGAGAACTCGTAAGATCGCAGCTCTTGTCGTGACTGCTCATGTGGCCTTGGGCGGAAAAGGGGGGTGATAACATCAAGTTTCTAGTCACCATAACCAAAAACAAATAATTCACTTTTACACAGCGTCACACCTCGTTCCAGCTTTAAGTGAATCATACATTTCCATCTCTATTTACCGACGGCCCGAGTCGTGTAATTTACACGTATCCGCGAGAAGACCCCCTGGTTTGAGACTTGAATATTTGCTAGATACAAGTCTGATAGTCGTATTGGGGGGGGGGGTTTATTCGACACTTATGTTATGTGTGAGGGTTCACTGTACGCTATCCAACGTGATGATCTAGATAGATCACCACCTAAATATGCACCGGTAGATCACGGGGTATTTACTCCCAGGAGCTTGGCTCCACTGGTTATCAGACAGTGGTAGTATTTAGATATATATGCCTTGCACCTAGGTTGCCTAGGTAGGGGTAGGTACCTAAGTACCTCCTCCTATTTAGTCTGCATACATGTTGCCAGCTCTCGTACCCCTTTTAGAACCTATACCTTGAGAGATATATGTTTGCTCCCTCCTCACCCCCTCCCTACCTCTGACTGTATCAAGCTCATTTACTATGTAGCTATGCTTCTAATGGACGCAAACTTGTCCAGACCCATACAACCGTCCCATGGCATGGAACTTGCGCCTCTTATTACGATTTCCCAGAAGTTTGTTACCCCTTCTTCGACTACTTAATCTTAGACGAGCAATTGGACCTCTGCGGCCTCTGGACCGAACCATACATCGGGTTGTCGCGAGCAGGAAATGAGCGTGTGGTAGGGAGCTAGATCGGACGACAATAACGGTGATATTCCATTCCCATTCACTGACGACTGAACCACGTGGTGTTATTACATGGGCCACACAAACATCACCTTCAGCCACCCACTTACACATATAAGAAGGCCGCTATGCCGTTAGGCTTGAACGGTCCGTACTATGTCTACCAACATTGCTTTATACTATGTATTAGGTAGTTAGCTATGCTTCCGTGTTTTCCATTGCTTTCCCTTTCACTCCTGCTTTACACAGTACTGTGTTTGACGTCTAGACCTAGCTTATTGTCATCAAGTTTGAAAATATCACTATTCGCTGCAACAGAACACTGAGTCATCATGACTATGCTTGGGGAGGACAAACCTGATGGTGGCATCAGCACTGATACCAAGGCCAACAATGATGCTAGAGCTGAATCTGATGTCGTTGCCGAACGCAGTCCTAATACGAACGGCAATGCTGACTCCAACAACGCCACTGCTCATACCAACGCTGACGCCGAGCCTGAACCCGAACCTGAGAACACCGGACCAGACGCTGAGTCAGGGGACCTCGAGCCCGACAACGCCGAACCCGATCAAGCTGATCCTAAGGATGATGAGAAGGACGACGAGAAGAATGGTGAAAATAACGAACCCGAGGACACGCAACCCGCTGGTGTTCAACCCGAAAGCCCCAAGCCAGAGAACCCCGAGCCCGAGAGTAAGGAACCAGAGCCTTCAGAGCCAGACTCCGCCGCCGTACCATCGAACATGGAAGTAGACGAACCCATGTCGGCGCCCAACCAGCCCGAGCCCGATCCCGAGCCGCAGCCAGAGGCACAGCCCGAGCCCTCAACCCGCAAGCCAGAAGCGACGAAACCCAAGCCCAAGCCCAACCCCGAGCTCGACAAGCGCCTACCCTTCGGATACTGGCTGATGGCAGGCGGCACGGGCCCGCCGCCGACGGTGCGCAACGTGCTGCGCATGACGGGCGAGCGCAACGCCGTGACGCGGGAGAAGGAGGAGCGGGCCGCCGCGCTGAAGGAGGCCGTCGAGAAGCGCAAGGAGTACCTCGCCAACTGGGAGAAGGAATGGGGGTCCTCGAGTGCCGCCGTGCAGGCTACGAAGGGCAGTCGGTCGAAGAAGGGCGGCAAGTAAGTTGAGAAGTAGTGGTAGGACCGGAGATCGCTTGTGTTCTTAATTGCTTTATCGTGAGCTCGAATAGATCTGCGAGTGTGGCGACGACTTCAATAGAACTGCGTTGATCCGCCATAGTCCGTACGAAACGAATAGTTCATTGTTCTACAACTTGTGCCCTGTTCTGTTTGCCGTCGTCTCGATAGCTACTCCAATCCTACTACACCGTCAGTCACGTAGAAAGTTAGAAGACTCTTAACAGGTGAGAATTATAATTAATGCAACGTGATTTTATTGTCACCTGACCCTCGTCCATGCTTTACTCCGAAACTCTAAGGACGAACGACGATAATATGTACAGTTTTGCAAGCCTCCTCCTAACCGTCTCTCAATATCTGGTTACGAACCACCATCTATAACATTGTCTTAAAAGCCCTAGCAGAAACGGGTGAGCGAGACACTCTCTCAATAGAGACGAGACTAGGCTACACCGAGCACTGAGTTGAACGTTGCTAGTGACTCTTGGGAGCACGGCGTTGGTTTGTGAAGGGGTTGTAAGTCGAGACGAAACGCCACCAGCTCTGAACGCCCTCAACCTTTCACTGTGGTGCTGTGTGCTTGGCACATGGCAAGGGAAACGAAAAGGCCGATAGATATGCATCAAGGGTGCAACCGCAGGCCGCGAAAAGAAAGATCCTGAGTATAGCGAAATGTTCAAGCCATCTCGGCATCTTAGCAGTAAGTTGTCATTCTCATAAGCCTCCGAGGTGATGAGAAGTCCGAGTCAAAACGTGGGACATCGGCTTAGGGCAGTATGATCCCGGGATCAAGAGATTATGAAAATCGTTGACGTAGGGCGTCATGCAAGGTATCATCGTGAGGCCATCATCCAAGTGAGACCAAGGGTATCCTGTCACCGAACGTAGCTCCTAACGTAGGAACATCGTTGCGGTTCATAACCGTATAGTAGACGCGTGGCGGACAGTTAATAGTCCAACTCCGATAGATCATCTACCGAGAGCTTCGTGTCCGTGATACCGAAGATGGGGGCGTTCTTCTTAGCCCACTGGCGAGTGATGAGTGAGGCTGTAGATCGTTAGCAGGAATCAGGAGGAAGGAATTTGGAAGTGAATACCTTTCATGAACTTCTTACTGGCGTACTTCTTGTAGAAGGCCTCATGGCATATGGGGCGCGCCAGGTAGTCGACCATGAGCTCAAAGACAGGCTCGACCTCCTCTTCGGTGTAGCCGGCATAGTAAGCGATCGTCAGATCCTAGGGAGAGTTAGTAGACAACCCCCAAACGTTACCCATCATGGAAAAACTTACCCATTCACCTCGGTCAAGGATCATGCGCGCAAGGTACATAGCCGCTGCAGCAACATGGCTGGGACGATAAGCTAGGAATCGATGATCGACGATGCTGATCTCGATCAAGAACTTTCCGATGGTTCGGGACTGAATGTCGTAATCATCGGCCTTCGAGATGCGTCGGAGGAAGTTCATCGGATTGGGGTAGCTGAGATCATAGTTCAATGTCTCAAGAATGAAGCGCTCCGCACTAAGGATTTCGGCATCACTGAAGCCATCGTCTGAAACCACCCTATAGTTACTAACGTGTGGTGAGAGCACCTCCTCGTACTTAGCCGCGATGAACATGGCAGTAATGCCAACGAGTTGTACGCGGTCGAGCTGAACAACCTTCTGAGACAAGAAACGGTCGATAATGTTGGTGGCGAGGAACAGAGTCTCTGGGAGGAGGTGGAATCGAGTATGGACCTCGATCATCCAGTCGATCAAGATGCTGCGTGTCTTCCACTCTAACTCGTCCTGGTGTATTATGTACTCAGGATTGGGGATGGCCTTGCACTCAAGGTCTCGGAGATACTCGAAGATCTCGTGGGCATATTCGGTTGCCATCGCAGGATCGTCCATACCCTCGTCTTCCAGGTCCTTAACACCTTGTGGGAGCACAAGTCCGACTTCATGCTTGAGAGACTTCTCCTCCTTGTATGATACCTTGTCCGAGACTACATCTAGCTTGCTCGACTGAGACACGAGGTACTTCTTCTTGGGATCGCTGTCGTTGTTGGCCCTCTTGCGGACCGGTTCGTCCTCTATGAGGACATCCTGCTTGAGCTGGGTCGAAGTGGCTTTTCTCTTATGAGATGCAACCATGGCGCCAGAGCCAGAGCCAGCACGCTTCACCTCGGGTTTCTTCGAGTCCTTAGGAGCTAGAGCGGATCGGGTCGTACCAGAACGGGCTTTCTGGATACCAGTAGGTTGTGCAGCCTTTGAGATGAGGCCGGCCTTGCCTCCACCAAGAGGCTTCTTTCCCTCAACAGCTTCGGCTTTTCCAACATTGCTGACATCGCCGAGGGCAGCACGACGTCGCTGGGCGGCAGGGTTGGCATTAACCGCTGACTTCTTGGACTGGAGGGCTTGCTTCACGGGTTGTGAGGACACGTCGACGTCAAGGGCGGCGGCCTTTGCACGCGTCATGCGAGTGGAGCTGTTCTCGTCATTCTCGTTGATGACGCGCTGTCGAGCAGTACGTCCCTATAGGCATCGAATTAGTCAGCGCGAACGACGCGATACAGAGCAAGGCATGCTCAGTATAAGCAGGTTTACGGAGCAGTTCAACTTACAGGAGGCATATTTGCGAGTGATTGGATTGGAAGACTCGATTGGACTTCGGGAACAGTGCTAGAAGAGAAGGTTAGCTGGTGCTTGAATAAATATCAATGCTGTCCAGTTTATACAAAAGCGTGCTCGGCAGAGATCTTTGACAGAACACGCGTGGGGTTTGACAGGACACTGCGGGATACATCCAGAGTATGAATCAGTGTAGGAGTAGACAGAGACAGTAGAACATACTTCAAGTAGCTGAACTGCAGCGTGAATGAAGAGCCTATGTTAAGAAGCTTCCTTCAATATCAGATATGTGCTAGATCTTCCGGGGGGGGAGACGCGATGCTCGTAGAAGATGTAGTGTAGTAATTGGAAGCAAAGGGTATCATGCGATGGATGAAGAAGAGAAAACAAAAAGGGAATGAGGTGGTGAGGAAGGGTGGGAGTGGTGATTGTTGTTGTTGACAGTAGAGGACGGTGATGTTTTTGAGAAGTGCAACCAATGTTTGGCTTTTGGCCGATGGGGCTTGGGAGTAGAAGTGTGGTGGAGTTGTAGTGCAGAGTGAGAAAAAGAGGTAGAGGTACGGTACCTTTGACTTAACTTGACTTGACGTGAGGGATGTGTTTGCTCGCAGAGATACACGGGTCGCTTAGCGCGAATTGCACCGTGTCAAGGGTATCTTCCAAGGTACCTATGTACCTAGATACACAACCCTTGTTCGAGCTGTTCAATGTTTCTCTAGGTGACTGATGACTGATGACTGCATGTGGTGAATCTTGAGTTAGGTACCTTGCACCCCGGGTGTAACGACGGTAAGGTAAGAGTACATACCTAGAGAGACCTAATGTCTCTTTGCCGTGATTTCGCTCCAACCTTTGAAGCCACCAAAGTCAATGGACGAGTCTCGGATATTGGGAGCTATTGCTCTCGGAATTGAGACTAGTATGACGCGATTTAAAAGAAGGGAAGAGGATATTGTGTAAGGTCAACGATGGTTGATGGCAGATTTGTAGAAGTTGTAGCCTTGATCGTTGAAGAATGGTTGTAGGTTTGTGGAAGAAAGGATGGTTTTCAATGTTGGTAGGGAATTGGTAAGTGGGGACCTGACTCGCAAAGACGCGATCTGAAATCCCACACGGTACGGCAGTACTTGCTTGATCCCCTGCTCCCCTGTTCCTGCCACCAGACAACCGTCGTTATGTACTGTCCCGCACTTGCCTTTTTTCCTTGAAAACGTGACTGGCCCCACAGCCTTACTGGATCAACAGAGGCAACGGCGGGGCAACGGCACTTTCATTGGCTTAGACGTGACGCTCCGGGGAATTGGCTTTTTCTCGACCAATCCCTGACGTGATTCCCGTGTTGCGAAAGAGATGTGGCTGAACCAACCAATCGTCATCTCGCCCATAGTGAATTCTCAATTTCAGCCGCATCTTCGGGGCCTAATCAGCCCCGTGCTCAGCCTTCGAAATCGTAACGGTAAAAACCCGGCAGATCACAGAGCAAAACTTAGACCAATGCCAAGCGTCGACCCCTGCACTTCGGAAGAACTTGAGTTCCTGAATAGCTTCAATTTTCCAATTTTCAATTTGTTAATTCTAGCCTCGTCCTTCAAGGCTGGACCAGGACTAGCTATTCTTTACTGAACGTGTGCCAATTAATACCTATGCCACCACTAGCTACAAGATGACATGATGTTACAGCCGCGAATACTATCATTCTCCGCTCGGAGGGTGTTGGCTAGCTACCAATGCTCTTCCGGCCTGTCCCTCCGAAACTATGCGACATTCCGCGATGCTGCACCTCCTCCCGATCCTACCGTCGACTATGTACCTTCAGTCTCTAAGGATGATCAGGCTCCTCCAAAGCCTGTAAGGCAGTACGTTCCGTCCACATCCAAGTCCGAAAAGGAGTCGACAGTCATCATGCGCACCTACAAGCCCAGGACACCCGGTGTACGACACTTAAGGCGACCCATCAACGACCACTTATGGAAAGGTGGTCCTTTCCTTCCTCTGACTTACCCAAAGAAGGGCATGGCGAAGGGTGGCCGCAATAACAATGGACGTATCACGGTTCGGCATCGTGGCGGTGGTGCGAAGCGAAGGATAAGGACAATAGACTTCCACCGCTGGGTTGCTGGCCCTCATCTTGTTGAGCGAATCGAGTACGACCCGAACCGGAGTGCGCACATTGCGCTGCTCACCGAGGAGGCCACGGGCAAGAAGACGTACACGATAGCAGCCGAGGGTATGAGGGCTGGAGACGTAGTCCAAAGCTATCGATCTGGTATTCCCCAGGATCTGCTCGATAGCATGGGTGGTGTCATCGATCCTGGTATCCTGGCTGCTAAGACTGCTCATCGTGGCAACTGCTTGCCGCTACATCTTATTCCTGTTGGTACGCCCGTGTTCAATGTTGGATCTCACCCGAAAGGGGGTGCTGTCTTCTGCCGCAGCGCCGGTACTTTCGCTGTCGTCGCGAGTAAGGAGGAAGAAGTAAGAGATGACGGTGTCAAGGTTGTGACGGGCAAGTACGTCACTGTCAGACTACAGAGCGGAGAGGTACGAAGAGTGAGCAAGGACGCTTGCGCCACCATTGGCGTCTCGAGTAACCCTCATCACCATTACCGACAACTCGGTAAAGCTGGTAGGAGTCGATGGTTGAACATTAGGCCCACAGTCCGTGGTGTGGCAATGAACAAAGGTATGGCTGAAACTCGATGAATATCGACACCGAATATGAGGCTGACTGGCGATTTATAGTTGATCACCCTCACGGTGGTGGTCGTGGTAAATCAAAGGGTAACCGACACCCTACGAGTCCTTGGGGCACACCGGTATGTCATACTGGTTCTATCGACCACGACTGTAGCTTTCAAATACTGACTAAAAATCTTAGGCCAAAGGTGGCTATAAGACTCGCAGAACGCACAACCCTAACAAATGGGTTGTGGTTCCTCGAGTACGGAACATGGGCAAGCGGAGAAGCAAAAAGGGCAGGTGATCATAGAGTTGCCCTTCTCCTAGTTAACCGTGTACACCTGTTTATCTGTACAATTTAGAATCTCGGCGAGTAGAGCGAGACTTATATATCGCACTGTATTATATGCAACTAAGTCAAGTTGTATATGTCCGGCGCCTGAAGTGACTACCTACCTCCCATGGTAAAGTACTACCTTAGGTCTATCGATGACAGATGTTTGCCTAGGTACATATCGACGTATATCTGCCGTTAACTGATACTAAGGTATGGGTTACAACTAGACTTCTAACTCGAGCTATGTCCTAGATATACTCTGTTCTAGCTAGAGATATTACATGAGTCTTAGTGTAATCATCCAATAACGTTTATATTAGTGGAATCAAGCGTGAAGTAAGCTTAGTTTCTCGGGATCAACCTTAGTTCTAATAGAAATAAGTTAACCTTAATACGCTTCTTCTCTATTAACTATACATTATAAAGGCCTTATTAGTCTAGCTGTCTAATTTGTTGATCTTCCCTTCTTTTCTTCTGTTTAGTTATTTATTTTTTAGATGTAATGCTTTCGCGGTGAACACTTGAACGAGAAATGTTTCACAGAAGACTGTTGACTCAGAGCAACCAGCGCAGTTGAAGCAAAAGCATAGCCAACCCTTTAATGATTCCTTGCATAAGAGTGACCACTTTCTATTAAATTTACCTGAGGTTATGCTATTTTCTTACTATTACCCCTGCTATATTTTTATATTTACCTTAGTATCTCCTCTGCCTTTTATTATGTCACGAACGATACAGGCCACTTAGTATCGTTTCCTAAGCAAAGCTTTTCGTATACTTTAGCGACCATATCAACTCCAGATCCTAACCCGATACCGCATTAGTCATGACGATGGGAAGCGCTTGGGAAGCCTTTCACTTATGAAACCTGCCTATACCAATTCCCGACTGGGTCGCCGAGGCAGTCGCCAACTGTGACAGCCCTATACCCACGAGTCTGGAGACCTTGGAGCATGTACTCTGTCAGATTATGGACGGTCTGCTCGTGGATGTCGTGCGAGATGACTAGAGCGTCATCTGTGTCCGGCGATGTGCCCTCGAAGAAGGCGTCGAAGTTATTCTTGGAGTTCTGGATCAGGTCGGGTGAGTCGTTGAGATAGTCCGCCGTGTCCAGGTCGAAGTAGATAACGTGGTACTGCAACGCAGCCAGGTCGCTCATGCAGCCGCTCGCCTCCGTGCAGGAGCTGTATGGCGGCCGCATGTACGTCGGGATGAAGTCGAGGATGTTGCGGAGAGCCATCTCGTTTTTGATCATCTCGTCCCTCCGACGAGCAGTCGTTAGGGTGCTGAGATCGGCATGGGACCAAGTGTGAGAGGCGATCTGGTGGTTGTCGGAGTACATGCGTCTTAAAGCGGCAGAGGTCAGCTCGGGGTTTGACTCCGCAGGCTAGAGGAGGAGTAACTTACTGGATTATTGAGGGCCACGCGAGGCTGGTGTCATCAATCTCGCCCTTGCCATTGTTGATACCCGTGATGAAGAAGGTGGCCTTAGCGCTGTACCTCGCTAATAGATCCAAGAGCTCACTCGTGTACTCAGCAGGACCGTCATCGAAAGTCAAGGCGACATCACCTTCGTTCTCGCAGTCATAGATCCCGGCGCCACCGACAGCGATGTTACCTAGAGGAGACCGACTCAACGTCGAGGTGTTAGTACCGCCGGGAGTCTTGTTCGCATCACAAGCTGGCCCGTAGTCGAAGAGGCAGTCCGGGGCGCGACAGTGATCCGAGGTAGTACCACAGTATCTAACAGCCACACAGTGAGCAATGGCGCAGTTTGATGGAGAAAAATAAGCCTACCCAGCAGCCGAGCAGCACTCCGTCGCGCCACACACCGTGTTTCCATAATCTGGACCGCATCTTCCGTCTGTACTTCCGCTGGCGTTGCCGCCACTGCCAGCCGTACACGTCCCAAACGCTGCTTGACATCCATCCTCGCAGTAGTTGGTTGAGTTACCACAATATCCGCTGGATGATGGTGTCAGCGCAAAGTTCGAGAATAAGCCAATATCAAAGTACCTACTACTGAGAGCAACACATGCCGGTTGGGCAGATATAACCGTTTTCGCCAGCTCCAGTCGTCCCGCATGTTAGATCAGGGGAAGTTCCTCCGTCCCCGTCGTCCCCAGATCCGTCGTCTCCATCTCCACCAGATCCACCGCAAATACCAAATTGACTCTGGCAACCAGTCGAACAGTAGTCAGTTGTATTTCCGCAGTAGCCATATTGGGAACAGCACAGGCTGTCAGGGCAGGTATATCCAGACGTTCCAACCCCCGTGTTTCCACAGGTTAAGTCAGGGGAAACGGCACGCTGACTGAGCCATATAGGCAGTGTTGAGGCGAGGCCAATCGTAAGTTGGCCTGCCAGGACAAGAGATGTCAGAATATACAAATGCATCTTTAAACGAGTGTAATCGACATGAACGAGCGTATCGTCAGACGGACCTAATGGTTGAACAGAGAAAATCCAATTGTAAGAGATTGGCCGGACATCATGTATATACACAATCGAGGCTGGCCACTTAAGACTACATCATGCTCGGATGGAACGGAGATCTTCGACATTGTCCAAGAAGATGGCGCTGTACCACAACACAAGGAAGAGCCTGAAAAAACCAAGGTGTGGACACCTGAAAGGCCATTCCAGTGGAGTAGAAACCTGGAGGCTCATGCAAGAGCGAAAAGTCACGAAAAACGGGCTGCAGCCACGATAGTAGCACGGATCGTACACAAGGATCCTTTCGCCAATGACATTGCCCGAAACAAGCCCAACAGCCCACGCTCTCCTCGTTGTTCCTGCTTAAAACAAAGGTCATTTCGATATTTCCAGACTAGATCTATCCATGGGGCAAGTTGGAACGAACGAAACCTGGTTAGGCAGATGAGGCGCCGGGAAGAAGCAATGAGCGAAAAGGACATATCACGGAGCTAAGACCATGGAGCTATCAGTCCTCATTCGAGGGGTAAGGTCGATGGATAGCTTCGAGCCCAACGCCGAGCCGCAGAAGCAAAATACTGACGAAGCTGCCAATGGAGGAGATCTCAGTTGCAGCTTGCATTCAATAGTTTGTGATCCATGTTAGCATCACGATGTCGAGCCCCAGATTCAAGACGGCCTGATATCTGAGGGTCTTCCCACGTTGCTTGAATCGGAGCCGGCTAGCTGCATGTCATGTTCGTTGGTATTGGTTAGTTGGACCCGCGATCAGCCCAGGTCCTGGGGCGAGTCGCCTGTTGGCTTGCCAAGCAGCTCATGCAGTTGCTTAATACGAGATCGGACTGTTCTTTTTTCTTGTATCACCATGCCACGAGGCGTTGAAGCTGAATAGGCAAGTCGCCGCCATGATTATAGTGCTGTGTCATCGGCAGGGACTACAGCCTGTACATGTGTAAGTGTCTAAATATGTCAGCCTTGGGGAGATGCCAATACAATGCTATTTTAAGGAGAATCCCAAGTTCACCTTGAATGGCCTTTGGTGAAGCGCTATTTGGTAGAGAAGGTACATAAGAATTGGGATCCTGTCAGCCTGCCTACCTAGATACTGTTTGCTGCCCATAGCTTTTCTCATATGCAAGAGATAGGAGTGGGTGCCCTAACCGACTTTTTCTTACATAAACATGACATTGCGTGCAGTATAATAGGATCTAGTTTACGGCATACGGTATTGGCGAGTTAGCAAGGTCTGGCTGACTTGTTTTGCTGTAGCTCGGGTTGGCTCGGATTGGCACCAAGCCACAGTGACACAGGTATGTGCTTTTTATTAATTATGATTTAATGAGTGCGAATGCCGCCATCGAAGGCAAGGAATCAACTTGAAAGAAGACTCCTTATTGATCGGAACGTTGACGAATTACGTGGCAGCCAAGGTATACCAAGAGTGGCAGTGCTGGTGTCCTAGAGAGGCTGAGAGGCCGAGACGACGAGGTCTTTGGAGAAAATGAGAAAGCTTTGAATGGATCATTGTTGATTAGGTTGACTGACTTTATACTTCCGTATAAGCTGTTCGTCGATGAGTTCTGCATTCATTGTTGGAACCATGATATGTTCTATGAAGTTGTTGTACGAAGTAATATGGGTGGTCCCGTTCCGTCCTGTGCAAATTAAAGCCACGTAAGGGGTTCTGGGGCTGTGGATGCACTAGCCACAACTGCGCCCAAGATAGATGGGATCTACAGGTGGGATACCTACATGGGTAAGGTGCTTTCTTAAGTACAAGTACAGAACCTTAATGCCTAGTGTGAAAATAACATATAACTATAACTCTTCTTTTGACTCTCTCGATTATAATTCAACCACTAAAGGCATCTAAACATCATCTTAGAAGTAGATATGTTCGGCGTCTCAACGACGAGTTGAACTCATTTTAGTCTATGTTGCTACGACATATGTGTTCCCCTGACAGCGGGTAATATCCTCTTACCGCAGCATAGCCTCCCCAGAAAGTGAGATTTTAGTGCAAGGTGCTTAATAACTGTCCAATCCTACAGCTCACGACTTTGTAGGTATTGATACAAGAAACCAGAGCGACACCAATCTGTTTATTTAAATTGATGTGTCTACTGACGTTACACATCCCCCCCCCCTTTTCCCTCCTTGACAGCTTGACTAGCTTGTTATAATCTATCACCAAAACCTGTCCTTAGAGGCTTGGGGCAAGCGACAGCTGCAGCCCTGTGTATTTTGTGAACTACGCGGTTACAAGACCTGCAGAATTGCATCTACACTGCCACACTACTATTATTTGACGGCGGCAATTCGACCACACCGTCTGGCCTTTTAAACAGAGAGGAAAGGCATATTTCCATCAAACGCGCGGCATTTGACCCCGTACCGTGGTACAAAGAGCATCAACCAAGTCGAGCCAAGACGCCAGACCCACGCGACTTGTTACCTCATTGGGCTCGATTCGTGTCAAATTCCCTACCGTGAGGGCGCGGCATAGGACGATCTCCATTGGCATTCGTTAGCGACCAGTTTTGCATTTTGGGTATTGGGTAGCATGGAAGGATAAAGGATCTGCTGAGGATAGTGAACACAAGGCAAACCCCCATTTGGTGCACTTTGGATTTTCGATATTTCTTGTCCTTCCCCATACATACATCATCTGATGCCATCTCGCGTGTAAGAGCCTACTAGGCCACCGATAAACCTCGTTGAAATATGCCCGAGGACGACCGCACTATTCCACATCTAAATTCCATATCTCCTCTACTATCCCATCCCTACAGCAAAATGCCTGATCACGGCTCCCCGAGTCTCCAGAGCCGCAAGTCGAAGCTCAGCACCGTCGTCATCGGCTCCTACGTCTTCGATTGGTTAATACTCGTGGTTGTTGGTATAATCGGTGTAGTGTTAGGTAACGTTGCGCCAAACAAAAGGCCCTTCAGCTTGCAGGACCCTAACATATCGTACGTATTACCCTCTTGTTACCGTTCGGAAAAGTCATCGATTAATAGGCTGACCATTCCATAGCTTCCCCTTCACCGTTCACGAGACCGTCACTTCTGCTCTCCTTTTGGTTTGCAATGCTGCCATACCCGTCGCCGTCATATTAATCGTCGTCCTGATCTTCGTTCCCGGCCCTACCGTTCCTGAGGGCACCCCGAAGTCGTTGATTTGGAAGCGGAAGTTGTGGGAGTTGCATACGGGATGGCTAGGCCTAGCTCTGTCCCTGATATCGGCTTGGATTATCACGCAGGGCATGAAGAATCTCTTCGGAAAGCCGCGACCCGACCTCTTGTCTAGATGCCAACCAGATATCGCCAATGTTGCTCAGTACATCGTCGGTTTCCACACGCCTGCGGACGACGGGACGCTAAACGGCCCATACAACGGTCAGTTGGTCAGCGCAGATATTTGTAAGAACCCGGATAAACATCTGCTCGATGATGGATTTCGCAGCTATCCTTCCGGACACTCTAGTTCTGCTGCTGCAGGACTCATCTATCTCTCGTTTTTCTTAGCTAGCAAGTTTGCCATCACGATTCCATTCGTGCCGCAGGAGTCATCGTCGAACGGCACAGGCGCAGTAACCGCCTTCCCCTCGCGGTTGCGCAACGGCGGCCTAAATACCAACACGTCTTACGAGGCTGTACGAAACAACCAGGACGTCGAAGCTCTTGATCCAGCGACAGCTAAACAATACGGGATCCACGGCTCAACCGTACTTTCCGTTCGCAGGCAAGCGGCCGCGCCGCCTCTCTACCTCCTCCTTATCACCGTTCTGCCTTTCTTCACCGCCATATTCGTCGCCAGCTCGCGATGGTTCGACTTCCGACACCACGGCTTTGACATTCTCTTTGGATTCGTAATAGGAACGATTTGCGCTTGGTTCGCGTTCCGATACTACCATCTACCGATCCAATCCGGTGCCGGATGGGCGTGGGGCCCGCGCAGCCACGACAAGGCGTTCTGGGCCGGCCTGGGGTCTTGGAGCTACGCGACAGACCGGAAGCACTGGATTCGACCTGGAGACGAGGCCGAGAGGGTGGCGGGACACCGCGCGGACGATATCGAGCTAGGCGTGCGGTATAGGTCGAAGGTAGAAGACCCGTCGCATGCTGAAAGCTCGGGGACAAATACTATGGGGGACGACCGGATTTGAGAAGTAATTGGAATTGCAGAAAAGGGCGTTACGATTCTTGCACGATTTGACCGGCGTATTAGGGTGGGCAGGCAAATGTCGCACATGTAAACTTATGCTAGGAGCGCGGATAGACAGGATATGGGCACAGCTGGTTAGGCTATTGTCGGCAGAAAATGAATGAACTTGTACGGAATCCTTTCGGACACTCTGAGATATATCGCGTTGGTTGTGGTGAATCTGCTCTGTACTGTCTGTTAGACAACGCTAGGGATGGAATATGAACAGCGGTGTCATAGTTGACGGCATCTAGTGAGACGGTACTACCGAGCAGAGGCGAAGAGTTAGATAGTGAGAGAGCGCGTTTAACGGTACGTAGCCAACGAAACAGGTTGCATAGAACAATAGGCTATGTCTTCATATATCAGGGTGTCCTTGGATGATACTGTGGATATATCGAGGGACTCGAGGATGACAGGTAAAGCATATTCGATTCTTGTGTTCTTGTAGAGTAGGTAGTCATACTACCTGCCTATCAGGCCACTCCCGAGCTCGAGGAGATCATGTTCGTGATTCTCGCTACTGCCTGCCTAGCTAAATCCTGAAGCTATCATCGAGATCCTCGGTGTTCCTTCACTTTGCCCTGACTTGACGTAGGAAAGTCATGTTTTTTCTCTCGATTCCGCCCCTATTTCCTGATGCCTTCCTATCTTATCTTTCTGTAGTCATTATTCTGTACCTACCTGCCTAAGGATAATATGGGGGGGGGGAGCTTGCTAGTACGTCACTGCTGCCTGTTGCTTGTGTAATAAACTGTGTTAGATGCCTAAGGTTGTTTGTAAGGAACCTGGGCAATGACTCCCGTACGGTACGTGCGCCTTCCAATATAAAGCAAACATCCTTTGTACGAAGTACAGTGCACATAATAAGGTTCATCACCCAAGGCAGCCGCGCCTTCAGCCTAGCGACACGGCAGCCCCACTCCCTCCCAAATCTTTCATATAAATACCCGTCCTCCCTCCCATTAACTTCTCCTTCTCTTCTTCTTCTTTTCTTCCTCATCCTGGTGCACGGGCTTTAGGCGTCACAGTGAGGAGTAATCCGAGTGCGTCTTTTTGCTAGTTGAAAACTAACACATGACCACTCCTGTCTGGTCTCGACTGGGCAGGGAATTTTTGTAACCATTTTCCTGTTGATGGATTCTTTTCGTCATGACTCTGTCCCGTGCTGGATGGAGGTGAGGAAGAGGTTGCTTTTACACGCTGAGATGAGGACATCGTCATGTACGTAACAATGCTAATGCCTTATTCCCAGGTGGCGGGAATTCGGGCAAGTTACCTAAGGTATATTTGCCTGGCGCTGCCAGTCTCGACTTGCTATAAGTGTCATCCGCGACCAGATTAGATCTGTTAGGCGTCAGGACTGTGATGCCCAGGGCTGGAGGCACGATCGCAAGTGCAGGTAGGTGATGTACCTATGTAAGCAACAACTGCCTCTTCGCGGTTTGTCTAGCTGTCTTATCCACTTGGCCGTACAAGATGTTGTATCGCATGCCGTGTGATACACAGTACATCCGATAGCACCTCACGCCTTTGTAACGCCACGCTCATAGGGTTTGACTACGGATATTTTGTCTCGAGAACGAGAATGATTACTTGGAGTAATGTACCTTATGTACTTTATTAGTATCCTAGAGCTTCAGACTACCGATGCTGAGATACCTCCGTATGCTTGGGGAATCTTATTAACGCCGTGGAATGACAAACCCGTCCCTCTCAAACGCCCGCATAATGCCAAATTTGTTATCTCATTATGAATGCGGCCCTACCATCCTGTTATACTCATGCCCTACACTAATTGGGCAGTGACTTGATTAATAATCATTCACTAGTATATTCGCCCCGAAGGAAACAGACCTTTGATCCCGTTCAATCCCTATAGGATCATGGATATTGTAGAGGTCACGTGTGTGATCAAGAATTAGCCGACAACATGCATAGCATCGCCCTCCATCCCCTCGAGTTCGATATCATCTTCCTCGTCCTCTTCCTCGAGATCCTCATCACCGCCGTCGTCTTTGAATCCGCTCTCTATCTCCAGTTTTCGCAAGCGTCGGAGCATGTCTGCACGCTGGGTGTTCTGCCAACGAATCAACGCTGCTGAGGCATGTACCTTGAATCCGTAGACGCGGGGAATGTAGCGATCGGCACTCTTGGGAGGTACCAGAGCTGGGTAGACTTGGAACATGATGTTGTGGAAGGAGGTGCCAAAGTACGCCCCATCGATAGCAGCATGTCGCGAGGATTTGGGGTTGTACACATCCTCACAACGGACACAGTAGAGCTTGACAGGCTTCTGATGCGGTGTGTCTGTCTGACCCATCGGGAGCAAGGGGTGAGAGTGGCAGAAGACGCGTGGGCATTTGCCAAAATCAGCCTTCTTGTATTTGTCCAGCTATAATAAATTAGTTTACTGTCAAGGATTCCGGTAGTAATATAGTATCTGATCATACCATCTTCGCCAGGCCGCGGGTGGTTACGATGTAGCGAGCATGTATCAAGCCATAGAGATGACGGGCCGACTTCTCAATAGTCTCTCTCATCTCATCGTCGCAGTCGAGGTCGAACACGTCGGTAATGAGATCGAGAGCATATTGATAGTACTGGACTTCCGTGTTCAGGCCAGTGAGGTTGAATCGGTCAGTAAGGTAGTCCTCATCAATCTCGCAGAAGTATTCGTTTCCACGAGAAGAAATAAACTAAGAGCATACAGTTAGTATCCAAGACGAGAATAATCCTGGGAAACGTGTGTCCAAACAGTCCAAGCCCAGCCTAGATCTATCAACGACCTCATGTATAGCGGTTCCAGTGGATGCGGCGTCTCTAGACATTCTGGGGTCGACGACAAATGAGGTCTCAGGGAGCGAAACTCATGTAACGATCTATGTTGTATAGACGGAGATGGTAGGATGGAAGAACGACGAGACCGGTCTGAAGTAGGATATTCCATGGCCACCAAAAAACACTCTATATCGATGATGGTCTAAACTTCTTGTGTAGAGAGAGGAAGAAAAAATGTTGGTGTCGTTTAGAGACGACTTATCCGTAGATCATATTCCGGGGCGGTCGGCGATCATCCATGCCCTTCGACATGTGATACCTTAGGGCAAGAGGGCAAGATGATATCGAGTCTCGGAAAGAGTGCGCATTGTCACAAATATCACGTCCATGTATTTGGTAGTAGAAAGATTCAAGAAAGCCCGTGTACTCACCCAATCCCGCCAATAGCTAGTGTAGTCGCTGTCGGACTCTGAACCGAACTCATCCATCATGGCTGGATGAGGGCAGTCGTGATAGGCTGCCAACTGTTCCTTTGATTGCCAAGTGATGGATGACGTGTCGTAAGGGCCCCGACTGGCAGGTCCTGTAGTACCAAAGAATAATGGAGAAAGGGGATATGAGAAATGTGATGGGGATAGTCTCCGGGGGGTCGTCAAAGAAGACGATGAGATGGAGGGGCTCAAGCGCGAACGAGCAACCAAAAGTTGGCGAAGCAGTTTAATGTTTGGTGGGCTGGTGGGGTGGCAGGATGGGTTTCGATAAATTACGCCCCGCAATTTGAGCCTCAAACAGCCTCCTATATCCGGGGTTTAAGGTATATGCCAGATCCAATCTGCCGATAATTAACCGATGCCTTACTTCATGTACCGAGGTACCTATATCTACTCATACAACGTGTAGTTATAGGTAATGTCTATACGGATTAATATACTACGTATTCTGTATTCTTACACGTATTCGAGAAAGATTTCTTTTTATCTCTACCCCTTTTATTATTTATTTTCTAAACTACCCGGGGTACGCTACAAAACACAAATCCGGGCATGCATTCCTGTCTAATGCAACCCTTCTGCTCGCGGCTTTGAAGAATGCGAACCATTTCCCGCTTGACCCACTGTATCCAAAACCGTCATTGCATTATATCGGACTCACCGTGCCAAAGCTACTTATGTCACTAGCCGTAGCTGATTGTGCATCGGAGCCCGTCTCCGAGTTCTGGCGCGTCAGGCGGGAACTGCCATTAGCTTTCCGCGGCGGCACCTCCAGTCTGGTCATTATGTCGGTGTCGTCTGTCTCTTGCTTGACCCGGATATTGACCAGTTCCATCGCCTCCCTTAATGTCTCTCCACTTTCGTCCATCGCTGCTAGGAACCGGGCCAACTCCTTGCAGAGCTCCCAGTCCTCTTCTCGGATAGCCCGAGAGAATAGTCGCACCGACTGTTCTGACGCGGCGCCTAACTCCTCGAAAGTGTGTAATATTAACAAATAGCCCCCGGCTGTCTTTAATGACCCACGTTGGAGCGATTCTTCAAACAACTCTTGCGGCGGAGGCAGGTACGCAAATAATGTTCGCCATGATCGAACCTCGGTTTTTCTCGTACATTGAACTACAATATCTAGATATTGTTTGAACGACGACAAAAGCGATAGAACTCGGGGTAGAATCGCAGCCTCTGGCTTAGGAGCTAAGTCGACCTCTTCGTCGAGAACGTGATGAAGGAGTACCTCCAGACCATGTGCAAAATACTCGAGGTTTTGGTATTGCTGAGCTAGTTTGAGTGCTGTGGCAGCATTGTTTGCCACTAGATGATGTCGTAGAACCTCGGGTAGGAAGAGATGAGTCTGCCAGCTATTAGCCTTGCATAGACAGCACGAAACAAGAGGTGCCTTACCCTGATAGAGAACCGGAAGAACGAGAAGCTGATGTCTCTTCGTTGGACTAGTTCAGGTTCCACACCCAACACGATTCCTTTACCCAACAGAACGGAGAGGGGATAAAAGTCTATAGGCATAGAGACCGTGGGGGGTAACTCTTTCGTCGGCTCAACCGAAGTCGCTTGTAGGACCTCTTGAACATCGGGCCAGACCTTCAACTCGTGGCCCTCAAATACCCATAATGAATTCCGAAGGCTGCTCTCTTCCCCCTCTACGGAAAAATGCGTACTAGACTCGCTCAACATATTGACAGCTGATTGATCCCTCATGCTTGCGTAGAATTCTACATTATGAGATATGACACGCATGTCGTATTTAAGTTGTCCTTCGTGATTCACCGATGGTTGAAGGAGGACGAGTTTCCCGTCCACTAGGAATAATACCGAGGCGAAGGCAACATCTTGCGAGGGATCACCATCAATCATCTGACTTTCGGGCAGGATCCAACTCAGACCTCTCACTCTCGCGGGCGATCTGACAATGCCGTGGAAAGCGATTTGCCCAACTTGTATAGGCCGCACTGCGCCGGAAACGGGTGCGAAGACGAAGTGATATAGGAGGTTATCGTAGGTATAGACTAGCAAAGAGTCTTCCCCGGATGGTGTAATTAAGACGATAGGCGCCGGCATTTGCTGAGTAAACATGACTGCCGAAGTCTCGAGAGCTGCTTCTCTAGAGTACAGACGGAGCTCGTACGATCTGTTGGCTTCGACAGCTGCTACTAGGATGTGTTGGTACCAACACATTCCACCTCGGACCTGGAACTCGTTTTCCATGACCTCGTTCGCAAAGGTCTTCCATCTACCGCTGTTGACGCTGTAGTGTGCGAGCCCACGCCTACCTGCAACCGCAACATATCTGCCATCAGAAGATACGACAGTACATTTGATCGGCCATTGGTTCAGAAGATAATTAGATGGAATCCTAGCATTGTGCCAAAGAAACGGCTCGGCAGAGATGCTGGTGAGGTCGGGGAGATCATAGCCACGATAGACCATGACGCTGGACGAGCTTTGCAGCACGGTGCGGAAGAGATTAGGAGGAGTATAACAACCAGTCACTGCACTTCGTGCCATCTCAAGCAACCAGACGGTCACATCTTGGCGAGCAACGATCAAGATCTCGCAAGCACCACCAATCCAACTGGCTTCCGTGATGCCGGTCAGCCACGCTTCCTGATTAGCAGAAGTGATGGAGGGATTAGCATTGAAGCTGTGACTGGCGGTCTTTCCAAACACGCTCCACGTCACCCATCCGTTCTCATAGCCGGCAAAGAGACAATAACCATCTGGAGAATAGCTCAGTGTTTTTAGGGTGCCTGAAGCATCAGACGAGACCGGGACTCTGTGGACATGAGAAGGGGGGATGTTGCCAGCGTAATCTCTTGCAGAGTACACGCGGATACTCCCATCGGCGCATCCAACGGCGACGAGGGAGAACCGAGCGTTGACGACCGCTTTAACAGCATGGTCCCCTTGTCCTAACGGCGAATGAAAGCAGTAACCTTTGAATAACTTCTTGGGATCGAACTCTGGGTTGTCTTTGGTCTGACTGGCCGAAATGCGTTGAACGGCATAGGCTTTCCCATCGCTGGTAACCCAGGTAGAGAGATTCATCGGTCGATCATGGGTCATTTCTTTAATTGATACTTTCCTCTCCAACCACCCCATGCGGCTTACGAGCTCTGTGCTCGTCTGATTACCGGTACTATCTGGGGTCCACCGAATGCACTGAACAGCCGCAGGCTTCTTGGTGGCCACAACCAACTCGTCATCAAGGGCAATAGCGCATTCGATCCCGGCGTCAACTTTGATCACCCTACGAAAGCGGACGCTTATGTCACGCACCCCAGCTCCTTCGCCTGGCCCTAACAAAATCTGGTCAGGTGTATTATTACCCGGACCTCCAAAGTGACTTTGCCGCCGCCTCTGGATGTTGCTATGATCTGAAAAGTGAGGTTTATAAACGCGGGATTCGGCGTCAGTCGCAAGCGAATACGTGATTAGGTACCCTAAGCTGGTCTGGACGACGAAGATAACGGAATCAGGCCGTAGTAAGAGCGCAACATTGGTGCCGTATGATCTAATGGACGTCTCGGATCGGACGACGACAGCTTGAATCACAGTAGGCTAGGGAGTATTAGAGTCAGACTGCGATTGTACAGTAATAAATCTGCTGCGTAGAGTATCGAACCTTAGTCTGCCATATGGTCATAGTAGTGGCAGTGATGACGGCAAATAAGTGACCAGTCCTAGATACTCTCAAGGCAACAATTGGTTCTCCAGTTGGAATGCTGCCTCCTCCATGCCCTACCAGATATTGCTGGGAGGTGGCCGCGCTCCCATCGTGATAGACGTCGTGCTCTACTGAATTGATAGCTGGAGTAGCTGGCGTCTTGAGACCCGGTGTAACGGGTGGTGGATGGGGGTCTGGTATAGCTCGGTCTTTCTCGTCGAGTAGCACGGGAGGCGGGGGTTCGGAACTCGATAAGGAGTCATTGTCGGCGGCTACACTGGAGGAAGTGCCATCGTGGGATATGACAAGGCTCGCTTTGTTGGCGGAGGTTGGGTTGGTGGTTGTCGCATAGATTCTAGGAGTTCCAATGGGCCAGTACATGGCTGATACAGGCCCCTGGAACCTTCATCCGTATGTCTAAGTGTCGGTTGGTCATAGGCAGGATATGGAGAGCAGAATATGAACAGCCAGTTGTGCCGCTATATAATCATGTTCCTTCGGTTCGCAACATGGCGGGATGTGAAGATGGACGATGCTCTCTAGGAAGACTTGATCCGGGATGGTACATGTACATTATTCCAATTAAGCTATACGTACCTACCCGAGTAGGGCCTAGTGTGGGTAGCTTAGAGGAATTCGCTGCGGGATATAACGATATTTGCAGGGGTACCATGTCTACATATATAAATGGGACTTATCCTAGTACGTACCTTCGTATCTATGTACCTGATTGAATTGATTAACGCAGGCGCAAAGGCAAAGAACATTGAACATCTCAAAGCTACAAGAAAGCAGATAATTTTCGACAAACAACATTAAGATTCTACAAGTGTCGACTTTTCTTCAAGTAATTATTTTACTCGGCGTTTCCTGAGATGCAACCCTACCGCTATACTTAATACGACTTGGTTCGCTTAATCGCTCTCTCTGATCGCTGTATGCAAAGTATCAAAGAATCATGGCGCGTCTAGCACCTAAGACGTCTGTTGCGCCTGAGAGGCTGAAGACTCTGCTTCCCTCTTTGAAGCCTACCATTTATCACGACCCGACCGCGACTAAGACGCCTAATAAGTAAGTTTAAATTCTTATAGATATATGAATTAGGCCTGTTGACTGACCACCTCTTGTAGCATTCGCACAATCGCCTGGAACCCGCTGGGTACATACATTGCAACCGGTTGCCTGGATAAAACCCTGCGTGTTTGTATGTTGCCCCTATATCTACTTGTCACTTCGTGGGACATGCTAATCTTTAATCACTGGCTCAAGGGAACGCGGATAAGCCTAATGTGCGCATGTCAACCGAGTTGAAAGGTCATACGGGATCAATAGAAAAGGTTGCTTTCAACCCCGTGAAGGAGCTTGAGCTGTGCAGCGTGAGCAGCGACGGTGTCGTTAGATTCTGGGATGTCAAGACCAAGCAAGTCTTGAACGAGGTCAAGGGTTTGGGTGAGACCTTTACCTTGGCTTGGGCTCCCCGTGGCGACTGTGTCGTTGTCGGTAATAAGGTGAACTCTCAGATCCCTCTTTGTTCCTCAACTCGCGCTCACCGTACTTCTCATCATACTAGGACGACAAGCTATTTGTTATTTCGCCAACTCAGAATACTCACATCTCCTCACACCAGCAATCCGTGCAGACGAATGATATCACGTTTTGCTGGAGTGGTCAAAGGATATTCACCACTACCGGAGATGGGAAGACGAGAATCCTCTCCTTTCCGGAGTTCGAGCCTGCGTATCAGTTTGACTACAAAGAAGGACCTGATGCCGAGTTTACGTTGACAGGGCACACCTCGTCCTGCATAGCTATCGAGCTACATCCGTTTAACAGATACCTGGCCACAGGTGGGACCGACTCGCTTATTTCGCTTTGGGAAACGACGGGATGGAACTGCCTCAGAACTGCGACGAAGATGACTGGTCCAGTTCGCAGCCTTAGTACGTGTCAAGAGCCTGTGACATGGGAGCTTACTTTTATTAACATTACAACACAGGTTTCTCTTGGGACGGTCTCTATATTGTTGGTGGAAGTGACGAAGGTGAGTCTTGAATCAAATCGTATCTTAGTTGAAGCTCTGTCTAATTTTGCTGTTATTCGCTTGTAGGATCCGGCCTCGAGATCTTCAACTCTGAAACTGGGGAACATCTTTGTACTTACAAGACTGCGACGATTGCTCCGATCGTCACCTGGGCTCCGAATCGATATGCGCTTGCATATGCTGATTCGGGCAGTCTACGAGTAATAGGGGCTAGCACTGGGGGGAAATAGGAGCCCCCAGAGCACGTTCCATAATTCTCGAGGCTCTCCAAATGGCAGGACACATGAGAATAATGTCTAACTTAAGTGCATTCTATTTCCACAATGGTTGGTATGGGCCTGCTAAATGAGATACGCGTCAAGTCTCTATCAATGATACCTCTCTAGGTAGCAAGCAAAAGTGATAGTGACTGATAACAACTAATAGTAGCAGAAAAGGTGGTTGGTTATTGGAGCGGTCGAGTCTCGCTACCGGCCTTACGTTCGTGTGGCTTAGACCCGACACGCATTCAACGTCCAACCTGTTCTCAGCCCTAAGACGCATTGATATTAGTAATTACGTCTAGTTCTCCCCTTTGTCCTGCAGCCTAATTGGTAGACGAGTGGCATCATTACCGTGGCTAGCCATGTGCCTCTAATCTGCATTTCGTTCGACACACGCCTTCTCTTGTTGCCTATGAACTTGGATTGCTGACACGGTCGCGTGGGCTGTGTGATTGATCTATCTCGAGGCCTTTATTACCTGAATACCATCTAACCAGTCAGTTTGCGGTGGCTCTTCAGCCTTAACCGCTTGGCACTAATGATAATAATACCATTCCCACTGGAAAAGACTGGACTTGGATAGATTCCATTCCCCACCTTGCTGGATTTCGAGTCCCCCCTACACAACCCGTTCTTCTGACTTCCACATCCCTTTTTCCCGGCATCTGACAGTGGACCGAATCCCGGGTTGTAAGATCTGACACTACACCGACGGAAATCTACGACCGACAGCGAAATATCGGAATACAACTGCGAAGAAGGGGAAAAGGGACAAGAGAGACATCGGAAGTGCTTTCGTTGAATTGTCTCGGCGTCCACCTGTCTTTGCACTGCCACCCTAAATCGGTACGAAGTGCGATCGTGGCCATCATTTTAAGGCCGCCGTAGTGGCTTGAGGCCGAAGCGCATTCCGAATTACGCCTCCCCGATTCGGGCTCTCCTACCGATCCACGACAAAATCCTAGTTCATCTCCCGCCTAGTTCAATCCCGTCTTCAAACGATGTCTACTTCAGCTGGCGAACACTCTGGTGCCGCTGCGAACGACTCCGGGTCTCAGGGTGCCGACAACAGCCCCGGCGCCGACACGACTTCCCCGACTGCGCCTCAAGCTCAGAGCAATGGCAATGTACCCAGGCCGAAACGACTGGCTTGTATGATATGTCGGAAACGCAAGCTTAGATGCGACGGTGTCAAGCCTAGTTGTAGTACCTGCACGAGGTTAGGACATGCTTGCGCGTATGATGAAGTGAGACGGAAGAGCGGTCCAAAGAGAGGCTATGTGAAGGCCCTAGAAGAGAGACTAAGTGAGTATCAATTAGCAAGATACCGATCATATTAGATTTGACAACATAAACTAACATCTCACTTTCATATAGAGCAAGTCGAGACGCTCTTGAATAAGACCGGGGAGCCGTCCTTCACCGCCACGCCCGAGGTGGACAAGACGCCTACCGTCACCTTCGAACAGAATGGTAGCCAACGGGCGGCGGCTGCTGCTGCTGCTGCTGCTGCTACCCCCAACTTCAATGTCACCAATCCTTCCATCGCCATTACAAACGATCGTGATATGGACCGATGGCATTTCAATGGGGAATCACCACAAGCTGGCGGCAGCCTAGATGATTTCAACTTTAGTGGGAGTTTACCGATGCACATGGGCAACATGGGCGGCATGGATAACAGCTTCACGTGGGAGATGATCGGTTTAGGATTAGAGGAGCCTCTCCCTCCCCAGGAGACGATTGATGAGCTGTGAGCAATTTCCATGCCACATACCTATTGCAGTTTTCGACTAACAGGAACTCCAAAGACACCAGATATACTTCGAAAAGATACACCCATCATTGCCCATGATTCACAAATTCCGCTATCTAGCAGCGATGAATTTGTAAGATACACCTCTTTATTTTCCTTACTCTCTGTAACCATCCCTGAGCTCTTCAATCCTCATTTATGCCAGCACCCGTGCTTATTCATCTTAGAGCACCAAATCAACGGCCTCCTGTTGCATTACGTTATGCGATTTGGACCCAGGCTTGTGCCATAACGGACAAGTACACGGACCTAAGAGATCTATTTTACCAGCGTGCTCGTAAATATGTAGAAGCAGATTATGTCAAGGGCTATGGCGAGCACATGATTTCAGTGGCTCACGCCCAGACACATATCTTGCTTGCCTCATATGAGTTTAGGATGATGTATTTCCCAAGAGCGTGGATGAGCACTGGTGCAGCCGTGCGCCTATGTCAAATGTGAGTTACAGACCTATGATTGGCTTGACACTTATATGCTAACTTCGTTTAGGATCGGACTTCATAGGCTTGATGGATCAGGTCTCGATGTGAAACAATGTCTTCCACCCCCTCGCGATTGGACAGAGCGGGAAGAGAGGCGGCGGACATTCTGGATGGCTTTCTGCAAAGACCGTTACGCCAGTATAGGGACAGGATGGCCCATGACAGTCGACGAGCGAGACATCATGACCAACTTGCCAGCTTCAGAGGAGGCTTTCGAAATGAGTCGACCAGAGCAGACACAGTCGCTTGCAGACTCGATGTGCCCGGCCGGAGCCGCCAAGCTTTCGTCGTTTGGTGGCATCGTGTTGATGGCTTGCCTATTCGGCCGCAATCTCGTCCACCTCCACCGCCCAGACGCAGATGATCGCGACCACGACCTCAACGGAGAGTTCTGGAAGCGCCATAGGAATATGGATAACATTCTGCTCAATACCTCCCTCTGTCTACCGAACCACCTGAAACTTCCCGCCGGGCTCTCCAACCCCAATATCGTATTTACTAACATGAATATCCACACATCAACGATCTGTCTACACCAAGCCGCTATTTTCAAAGCAGACAGAAACAAACTCCCACCATCTGTCAGCGCGGAAAGCAAGGTACGCTGCATCACAGCAGCGAATGAGATTGCTAGCATCATGAGGATGGTGTCGCATTTGGACTTGTGTGCCGTGAGTGCCCTTCACTTAACAAATTATAAGGCGAGAAGGTCACCATATCTAACAAAGGACAGATGAACCCCTTCATATCTTTCTGTTTATATGTTGCTGCACGGGTATTCGTCCAATACCTCAAGAGCCGACCGGATGACAGCCAGACAGCTGACTCGCTACGCTTCCTTCTCGCTGCTATGAACGCACTGAAGAGGAAGAACCCCTTGACCGAGTCGTTCTTGGTACAATTGGATGTCGACTTGGAAGCATTGGGGACAAGGATCCCAAAGCTCAAGTCAGCCTTCCCCAAGAGTGCGGATACAGTAAGTCTTCAAGCAACATGGCCGACCTGCGCAACCGACTAATAATCTACAGCCTGGCTCCGGCATCAAAATACCGAAGATGCATCATAACAAGGACGGCACAAATAAATGTGACAGCCAGGAAAGCGGCGGTGGCGGTCTTCTTGCGTTCCGTCATGCGAACGTGACAAATGATGACCCCAATACAGCCCAGCCTGATAGTCAGAGTTCGATGTGCGGTAGGCAGCGGACGGACAATTTCGCAAGCCAGAGTTGGCTCCCGAGAGAGCAACAGCTGCCTACACGCGAGCGGAGTTCCGGTCCAGATCAGTGCAACCAGGGCATCATCCCGCCGATGATGTATTCAGGATTCGTGGACGGTCCTGTGAGCGAATCGAACGACGTGTCCGGATCATCGAACACGGATGGGCCGTCAAATAGACCGACACCGAACTCGAGCAGCGGTTCAGACAACCGTCAGAGCGCGACAGGGGCTGGTCACATGGGCAACTCGAGCAGCAGGACATCATTTGAGACCAGCCCGATTGGATCTCACCAGAACCTAGGATCACAGGCCGAGATGGACGCAGCTACAGCAGCCTACTTCCAGATGGGTGCTGGCACCGGTATGACTCCCGACCAGTCGTTCGGCACGGCGGAAACGCCAGGGAACGGATTCACGGTTCCGAATGGGTGGCCTGGGCAGACTAACATGACGCCGGTGGCTGACGGAGTGCTCCAACAACTAATAGACATGCGAATGGATCTAGGATGGGATACGGGTACATGAGGTCTTCACGAGGCACAGAACAGATCGGAGGAGGTGTGGTAGGGCTGGACTTGGATACCTAAGGTGCTTACGAATTGGTCTATCGGAGGGCGTTCTAGGTGTCGAATACTCCGGAGGTATTCTCATTTTGGATTATTTTGTAGATACTGCTGTGACGTGGCGCACGAGCTGTATTATTAGAAACGTCGGCGACGAGACGAATCCCACTTACATGTATACCCCGTTTCTGAGGACACGTAGATGGTGAATGTTGTATATATATCCAGGTCTAGGCACATACCCGAAGGGTTGGGTCGTTCGATTAAAGATCCGAATATAGAGATCGAGACTCAATCAATTATATTGTTGTATATATTGAGTCATTTGTGATCCCGGTACCTACCTACACAGGTTAGGTAATGTTTAATACATACATACCTACCTAGGTACATATGCAATTCACTCCTTTAAACTGGGAAAATGTTCCAATTGAGTTTCTATGACATGCCCCTGACGGATCGTAGTTAGCTGCATATACAGCACGTAAACTTCCGCTCGTATTAAAATTACTTGACCCACGAATGGTCAGAATTATTGAGAGTCTTCAACGTGTCTGACGATGACAGGGACCAGATGGTTGAAGCAAGACTTGGAGAATGAGGGGCCAGGGGGCGAAATAGATATGGGAATTGTGATCAGATCTTGGATCGTCAGGGTCCGATTCAATTGTCGGCGGTGACTCCAGAAGCTATTAGCGTCTACTTATAGTGGTCAGCTCGGCAAGCCGGAGCCTAAGGGATGGAGACATGTGGAGCAGTTGAAGATAAGGCTAAGGCATCACAGAGGCGACAGGTGTTCGTTTTGCCGCTTTAGCGTAACGCTAGAGCTAGCCCTAGGCCGTTCAGGGAACTGGGTCTGGCCGCCCTGGAGTCTTAGACAGGCAAGAGACAGGCAAGAGGTACCTAATGACGCGGGGCAATCCGCAGCAGCAGCGATTTTCAGCTTCTATCGGCGCTTTTTACACTTTGATCTGATCTTATTATTTTTCGCACCTTTGTACGTTCTGGGTAGCTTATTAGACCATTTTCCGCATTGCCGGTATCGTCCGATTCGATCAATCCAATCCGCTGCTCCTTTAGACCAGGGGCAGATCTAACTAAAATACAAGTCAAGTAATGACGGCGAAGACACTTCGCCTACGACATCCAACCTGAGAATGGGGTAAAGACAAGCTGGAGGGCTGCGCCGAACATGTTCAGAGGCATCAAGCAGCGGAAGCAGCAGCAGCAGGAGCCAGTACCACCAGACATATCAACATCAGAAGCAGTAGCAGCAAGAGGAGAAGTAGTGGGAACTGGAGCAAGATCGAGAACAAGAACAAGAACGGGAAAGGGGACCAAACACCAGCAATAATAATAATATCATAATGGACCCCGCCTCTGTTCCCTTCCCACCAGCGCCGCCGCCGCCGCAACCTCCTCCTCCTCCAGGCGTAGACACTCCACTGTCGCATGAAATTCACCACCATGGCCATCACTCGCAGCAGTCGCACCACTTCCGCGTCCCGACCTTATCGCCACATCCGAACCTCGACCTATCCCCCCTCGATACCGCCGACCCCGTCTTCCAACAGCATCTCCAGCGTTTGCATGGCACAGTCCCTGTCGTCCAGGGTGACTTTGTACCTCATACCCAAGATGGATTCGATCGCGATACGACCCCAGCTCACATGCTCCAGCAGGCCCATAACCAGACCACATCCGACCTCCGTCGCACCCCTCATCAACAGCATGCGACTCTTCCAATTCCACTTCCTTCTTCCCATTCGGCGCCGCCTACTCACGGCCAATTTGGCATCCTATCCCAGAATCCCATTCCTCAACCAGATGTTGTGGCCCAGCTTCAGCCAGATGACGATGTCTATAGCCAACACGCGCAGCTCACTCCCTCGGGCGCTGAAGGTTCCGAGCAGAGACCGCATGGCCAATTGGTTAGCAGGATAGTCGTCGACCCTCCTGATCTTCAAGCTTGGCGCGAGAAGCTGTTCAATGTTGACGATACCATTGTATTAAGCAATGATGAGTAGGAAGCAGGATTCACTTGGGAGCTGAATATTGGGCTAACAATCGGCTAGATTCGAGACTTACTTTCCTCATATCGACAACGTCTACTCGCATCGCTCCACGCAGAAGTACAAGCGCAAGCCTTTTATATCGCATTACTGGGACTGCCGAATGAAGGGACGACCGCCGGGAACCCCGAAATCGGATGACCCGTCCAAGAAGAAGCGCAAGCGGAGTGCGCGTGAGAGAGACCTTTGCGACGTCAAGATCAAGATCACTGAATACTTCCCGGGGGCGACGATCCTCCCCGGAGATGGGGATACGAACCTCAACTTAGCGCAATCCAGCACAGCATCAACTCCGCAACAGCAAATCTTTGGTGACGGGCTGCCGCGACATATAGACGCCCATCTAAATGGAGAGAAGTTTTGGACCATCCAGCGAGTCAATGGCAATGGTGGGAACGGGAAGGGCGACGGTGTCGCTGGCCCTCACAAGCACAGCCTGGAGAAGAGCGATGAGATCAAGAAATCTACCGTGCAGAGGTACATGGCTGCGCAAGAGAAGGAGGCCAAGAAGATTCAGGTGGGTTCTTCCTTGTATCATAGACGTGCTCGCCTTGGTGCCTGGTCTTATAAATGGGAAAAGCCTTCCGGGACACTGGCGAAATGGATCGCTGCCACTTTGCTCCGGCAAAGGGGGGGAAGAAATTCATCATTGGAGCTTGGAACGTCCCTATCCGCTCGATTATGCTGTTGTCTACATAACATAACACAAAAAGCCATTCGCTGACTCAACGTACTGACTCGCACCTATAGAAACCCTTGCCAAAGAAGATGTCAGGAGCCGCGCTTGCAACAGCAAGAAAACACTCGAAGGAGCATGATCTAAAGCTCTACGCTGCTTGCTTCTGGTGAGTGATTATTCTAAACTACAGATTATCTCCTGAACTAATGGGCATCTTCGCCAGCCCCTTTTCTCAGCGAGTATGGATTGCCCTCGAAGCGAAGGGCATGCAATATCAATATTGCGAAACAGATCCATTCAGGCGCCCAACTCAGTTGCTCGAGGCAAACCCCCGAGGGTTAGTTCCGGCTATCCGCGAAGGGGATTGGGCGAGCGGCGAAAGCGGTATTATTCTAGAATACGTAAGTCGTCAGAGCTGTGTGATGTAGGCATCTCTGACAACGACTGACTTCGTATCGCTGCCAAGCTTGAGGACCATGACCGGACAGTGCCCCTCTTCCCCACAGACCCAAGGCTGAAGGCCAATTGTAGACTGTGGATTGACCATGTAGGTTATCGAAAACAGAAGTCTACGAGGCACAAGATGCTGGGAGAGTTTGGCTGACCTTTCAGATCAATGCAAAAATAGTACCGGCTTTCTTTGCTCTAGCGAGGGCAACTGACTTCGCAAAACAGTCGGAGTTTACTGAGCGGCTACGGGGCGATATAACGGCCCTCGTCCAAGCCGCTGACGAACGGGTTCGCTTGTTTCTTAGGTGCTCTGTTCTGGGGAACCGATCTTCTAATAAGTCATCTAGGGTCCATACTTTCTCGGGGGAGATCTATGTCTCGTAGACATCCACTTCGCGCCCTTCGTCCTTCGCATGTCCCGCATACTTCGCGAGCTTCGCAACTGGGGCGATCCTATGCCGGGGACACGCTGGCAGCAATGGGCCGACGCCCTCGAGCACAATCCCCACGTCCAGGCTACTACCAGCCAGAAGGAGCTGTATCTCGAAACCTTGGACCTCTTCCTCAACAGCCGTCAACCTCACGGCGACCACTACGGGTCGTAATCGCTAACTAACCGCATATATTACCATTTATTACTTTAACCTATATACCTTATATTCTTCGATATATATTAAGAGACTTATGAATACGAATAGATGGAGGGCTTTGGGAGTACATAGGATATATAAAGAACTGGACGGGCGAATTTGGGTCGGGCTTCTGATTTGCTAACAGCAATCTGGAATCGAGAAAAGGGGTACATGGTATGGAGTTGTGGGCTTGATCTGATCTAAAATTTCACTTCGAATATACATATTTCACCGCGCTCCGCGAGTGTAAGTCATACACCGAAGGACGAATATCTACGAGAGAGAAAAACAAGGTGTGCATAGGGCTTGGCCTACCGCTATCACACTCTTTGAGGGAATTGGATAAGATATATACAGACTTATATTTCAAAACATCGAGACTTGTTTATTTAATGGCTTCCGCCATGTAGTTGCCTTCACATCATGGCTTATGTGAACGGTAGGTTACTGTTATTATTACTAGTTTTGCACTTTACACCGCAACTCTCGCGCGATATCTCAGGTTGGATTCCTACCTCTAGCTAAGTTCGCCTGTCTTGCCGTGGCTTCCGATCAGCTTGTACGTAGTCGGTATTGTATCAGCTGAGCACGACGTTGTTTCGTTCAACTTCCTGGTACGAGTCGTGAGGATTCTGTGATGGTTCTGTGACGATAAAAGGGGGCGAGTGGAGCCTTATACTGTATGGAAGGGAGGTGTAGTAGGATCGCTTATATCCAGAGGCTGTCAATGGACTTTGTTAGACTTGTAGAGGAACTACGTATGTCGAGTACATCGTATATACCTACCTATGTACGTATGTTAAAGAGGCGATTCGTGGAGACCTAACAACTAACATATTCTACATCGTTTTGTGACCAATGGCATCCAATAAGTACATATTAGCAAGTCGCCGCCGCCACCCACTATCTTCCTGTACTGGAGGTGGCAGCCATCACGTACGAGCGTTCTCTTAAGTAGGGGTTCTCATCAGTAGGTAGAAGAGGGGGTCTAATTTTCCAAGAAACTAGTCGGGTGGCCCCTTTCGTAAGACTCATCTGTTATATCACTTATCTCGCCCTTACACGTAAGGCGTACTTCCTCAGGATCTCGGTGCCCTTGACCTGTTGGGGGCCGTAAGTCATAGTTGTTGAGCCTCATTCCTCGACAACGAAGTCCTAGTCGGACGGGACTCTTATCGCCCCGTCTTACTCTACTGGCAGTCACATAGTTGCAAAGCTAGCCTAGCTCTATGATACCGGGCAAAGATCGGGCTGTATGATCGAGCGACTGGGCCCTACACTCGATAAAGGGGCTATAGCCGTCTCTATTATCAATGTTGTCCCTTATGCGATAGGTGCCCTATTAGGCACATATGAGACATTTTTATGATACTCGCGAAAGAGCTGTACGGCATGATTAATAGTTGGGTAGACCTGCTTCAAAGTAATAGCGAAGATAGGGGGTAGGTAGGACTCCCTAAGACTCATCTTCGACTACTGCGCATAATCCTGGAAGAAATTGACAAGGCTGATATATTTTGCTCATCCCAAGCCATCATGAACCTGGAGAATATTCGTCCTTCTCGGGAATATATATCTAGCTTTAAAGTAGATAAAGCTGTGCCTTGTATTATTGTACAGGTTGAGAATACGTCTGGAGAGTAACGTGATACCAAGAAATATGCATGATGTGTACAGTATTCGCCTCGGTTTGGGCTGTGTGTTATGAATCATATGATACCCGACGTACGTTGGGAATCGGGCGACTCGAGAATTGATGCCATCCAATGTCCCGTACCTATTGTATTATGCGCATCGTAAAGCCGAATATGTTCTTCGGCGATCCGGTGATGTGTCTTCGTGCATATTTAGTTCTTATTAGTGCTCATGCATCGCTCTCACCGGGGGCGCAGTGATATGAAGGGTCTATCAAATCTGTCATTTAAAACTTGATCTTCTCGATTGGATCCCTCCCTACCACTATTTGGTTGTTAGTTTATTATAGTATAAATTGACCTAGTTACCTTTTTATATTGTAGACAAGTGACATGTAACCATTATTGTTTTGTTGTAATCCGTATAACGTCGGTTATTGGTTTTAATAAGTTTAATAAGCTTAGAGGGGTTGACGTCAGGTGCCACGGAGCTCCAAGCTTGTTTTCGCCCCGTCTCAACTTTTTCCCAGCCCCGCTCCGCAGTTCTAGTCTTAACACTGCATCATCTGTCTGCGCCTAATTCTCGCCCTCGCAACTTCGCCCGCATCTTCACCCTCAAACTCTCACCCCCGCAGTGCTGTCGTTCATTACTCATCCCTACCTATATTTTTGGAATTTCCGGCAACTTTAACCTTTGGAATCCAATTAGAGTTGGCACCGTTTCATCGACACAAGTCATTAGCTTCGACTTATATATAACTTATACAGCGCCAACACAAACATGTCAGCGTACGACCCGTATGACCCTCCTCCGCGCGACTATTCCCGCCGGTATCACCATGACGATCGCCGCGAGAGGACTCAACCTACCCCCCGCTACACTGAGACCCAGGAAACATACTACAGACTCCCGGCAAACAGGACTGCGCTTGTCCCTCGACCCCGAGAAGATAGCGATCAGCTCTCCGTAGAGGAAGTTCACCGTGACTTTCCTCCTCCAGGTTATTCCCGAGATGTCCGTCGGGCGCGATCCGCCGAACCTGGCTATGATGATTACTACCACGACTCTCGTCGCGATGTCGCATCCAGGGATCACCGTTCTCGCAAGAAGCCCGGGAGTGTCTACTACGAAGAGGAGGAGAGGGCCCGCAAGCGTGTGCTGTCCAAGCAAGAGAAAATAATCGCTGCCGTCGCTGGCGGTCTTCTTGCCGCAGGCGCCAAGGAACTCTGGGATCGTCGCGAAGCTGAGAAGGAGGGTGCCGATGTTCACCGTAACATAGCTGCCTCAGCTGCTCTGGGCGCCGCCGGCGCACTTGCCGGCTACCAGGGAGCCGACTTCTACAACAAGCACGCCAATAAGGATGACAAGAAGTCAACTTACATTGTTCACAAGGCCCGAGACGGTCGTGTCGTCGAGTACTACTCGGACGATTCCGACGAGGATCCGAAGAACCACAAGGGAAACAAGTCTTTTCTCGAGAATGCCCTGGCTGCGGCCGGCCTCGGCGGCGCTATCAAGGCCCTGACCGGCGGTTCTGATAGGGATTCGAGAAGTCGCCACGGAAGCCGCCGTGGTAGCCCGGATTCGTACCGTTCACGAGGCAGCACGAAGAGCTCGCGAGATACCCCTGCGGCTAGAATGCAAAAGGCCGCCAAGGCGTCGCTAGTTGCCGGCGCTGCGGAAGCTTTCCGAGTTGCGAAGGAACCGGGTGGTTGGAAGGGAGAGAAGATGAAGCGAGTTCTTACTGCAGCTGCCGGTGCTGCAACCATCGACGCTGCGCACGACCCTTCCAAGGATAGTAAACGACATCTCATGGAAGCCGTTGTTGGCGGCCTCCTCGGTAACCGCATGCTCAATGGTTCTAGAAAAGACATTGAGGAGGACCGAAGGACAGGCCGTAGCAGATCCCGCTCCCGGGCCCGCTCCGAGAGTCGCAAAGGCGGCGGGAGCGGCCTCGCAGCATTGGCGACCGCGGGCTTGGGCGCGCTAGGAGCCAAGAAGCTTGTCGAAAGCAGAAGCCGATCTCGATCTCGTCGGGGGAGCGTCGACTCGTATGACAGTCGATCCCCCCCGCCACGCAGACGACGCAGCCGGAGCCGCAGTCAGAGCATCGTCGATAAGACGCGACGCAGTCTCGCTAAGATCGGTCTGGGTAGCGCTCCTGATGACCGAGGTGATGACTATGACAACCGGTCCCCTCGTCGGAGTCGCCATAAGAGTCCATCAGACGACCGCTATGACGACGACTACAAGTCTCGTGGCTACATGAGAGGTGGCCGGGGCCCGGCCACTGAGGATAGTTATAATGATTATGACGAGGAGGAACGGTCTATCGGTGGTGGACGAGCTCGCAGTTCATCCCGTACACGTGGAGGTAGGTCTAGTTCTGCTTCTAGTAGCGATCTTGGAGATTCAGACGACGATAAGAAGATGACGTCGAAGATGCGACGTAAACAACTCATTACGACGGGGCTAGCGGCTGTCGCTACCATTCATGCTGCCCACAATGTGTATGGCAGCATGGGACAGCGTGACGCAAGGCATAGGGCGGTCAAAGAAGGCAAACTGAGCCCGGAAGAGGCTAGGAAGCTGAAGACCAAGGCCCTCTTGCAAGACGCAGCGTCGGTTGGCATCGCGGCGCTAGGCGTCAAGGGCGCTCTCTCGGAACTCAAGGAGGCACGAGAACAAGCCAGGGCAGTCGCTGAATGGAAAGAGGAGAAGAAGAGGCGCCATGAGAGACGAATGGAGCGGCTCAAGAGGGCAAATTCCAGCTACGGCGGCAGGTCTAGGGCTGACAATTGGCAATCTTCAGCTCCACCACAGGAAAGTCGGTACGACGAGGGACCTCATTACACCGATGGGAATCCCTACTCTGCAGCTCTACCCGCACCTCCACTGGATTACGACAGGAGGTGATAGGTAAGGTGAATAAATCACCTGGCATCTGTCTCAGTTACACTGGCTCTCCCCAACCCTACACCAATCGATTGTTTCTATGGATTGCAGCATATACGTCTGCGCCATCCCCCACATGACGACTTTACGATCTATCATGATTTTTATGATTTTGGGTACCTACATGAAAGACTGGAGGAGCGTAAAAGAAAGCGTCTGGAAAGCGCTAGAGAGAAACAATCAGCGTCTGCCTTGGAGCTGTCGTTGAGCTAATCCCCGGTCGTTTTTGAGATAGAAACAAATCTCGCTCGTCGCATTGCAATCTTCTTTCTGAATCTCCTATGATGCACGAATCTACTATTATTATATATACTACCTGAGCGTTTCACTGATTTTGATTTACTTGTGACAGATGGGCATCATCATCGCCGCCACCACCACGACCATTAAGGTTGTGCTTATTCCCGACTGCTGCAATGCGGAAAGGGGACGTTGTGTCACCTGGCGACTTACACTCGTGTCCCCACGAGACGGGTCGAGACGCCTGGGAACACATTGGGTCTCCATTACGCAGCACAGACGCGGAGCGGCGGCCTATGAGAATGGGGGTTCTTCTCGCTACCGGATACAACCGCGGAGTCGGGGCTTGTTGTGTTCCCGTCAGCACATAATGCACGCACAGAAAGCGATGCAAGGACTTTTTCGGAACTTGGCCGCCGGGTCCGACGACCTATGAAGATGGGCAGCGATTTTCACGATCCCGACGTGCTGGGCGACGGCCACTTTAAGCTGCGTGGACCAGGGGTGGGGGATCGGCGGGGTTTAACGGACTTGGGTAGGATCTAGGTGCATGACGCCCCCTCAGACCTCAGCCGAACAGGAGGGAATAGGAAAATGGGGGTACACTACAGTATTTTAGCTAATACCTCACTCACATACAAGCGTGGCACGGTACGAACAGGATATGATGGAATCGAGTTGAGGGGATCGCAAACGGGATCTAATAATTCACTAGGTTAAGAACAGGGGCGGTGTGTACAAGTGGGAAAGTCAGTGAGGGGGGGAAGAGGGAATAGCTGCAGGTTCACCGTTTTGTTGGGTATTTCCACCGAGGGTGGCTTATCCGTCTTTAACGATGACGATGACGACCCTGAGACGATTTCTGATTGGATGAAGCCACGAATGTCTTTTCTCTTTTTCATCTATTTCTTATTGGACTTTTTCAGACATTTTTTCACTTGTCTCTCTTATGGTTCTAGTACATACCAAACTATCCAATACCATTTCATGGACTTTCCCGTACGTGCATACACTTGTTCATAAACCAGTGGACGATAAACCCAAGACTGCAGCACTGAGCTAGCTATAGAAGAGACCATCAAAGCTGATCAGTACAACTAATCCGTGTCATGAGACTCGTTTTGGAATACATTGTTCCGTAACTAACTAACTTGCATAACATGCCTTAGAGAACTACCTACATGTACCTTACCTACCTAATTCTACCCTCGCCGCTCACTTACATATATCGAATTAGAACACGTCTCCATACGAACAAGTACTAAGTTGTAGAGCCTAGGTGGGCGAAGATCGTGTCACATATCAGTTTAGCGTACCTACGTGTCCCCCCCCCCCCTTGGGGTGCGGCGTTGCGTGTGGCATCTTTGCGTACTATACATTTGTTTGTATGGGGCGGTGCGATGA